>JARHVA010001572.1:1432500-2032500 GCA_037957365.1 Torreya grandis
CCTAAAAAGAGTGGAGGCTATTCTAAAAATATCTTTCTTGGTAGAAGGAAATCATTGAAGTCATTCTTTGAAAAAATCAACTTCATAAGGAAGATCATCTTAAGTTTTTTTTATATATATTCAAACCATTAAACAACATGATAAATAAGGACACTAAGTTTGAGTAGATAACTAAAGCATAAGTATATTTTACTCAAATTAAGACAATAATTATAAAGACACTAGTGTTTACCAATCCTAACTACATGTAACCCTTTTGCATCTATTAATTTACTTTAGAACACTTAACTTCTATAATTCTAATGCAAATTAAAGGAGTTGGGGATGAAAGGTCTATCTCATTTATGAGTGCCCTACTTATAAATGTTGATCTCAAATACTCAACCATTAAAAAATAGGATTTTACCTTGATCAAAATGGTAAAAAAATTAATCATTACATTCTGTGTAGAAATGTATTTGTTATTGTGCTTGACCCAACCATTAAGACAATGCCAATGTAGAATGATTTAGGTAAGCAACATGGGAAATTGATGATTACCCTAAAATAAGTTAACCTTGATCTATAGCTATTGAATACTGATAGAGGCTAGGGATTCATTAAGGCCATGGATGAAGTGGATTCATAGATCATATACCAACAATACACAATCTAAGACATTACAAATGATGACCAGTATGAAAACATCATCTATTATTTATTTAACAACACATACCTAACCCATTTAAACTCCATTAAGAGGAGATAATTTCACCTAAAAATTAGAAGCTTCATGATCAAATTAGGCATTTTATATAAAAAACCATGAAATTATTTACTTAATATTCCTAAGCAAAGTTGAAATAGTTAAAGTAGTCACTAGTTTTCATTAGGCTTATGAGACTAGTCATGGTTCAAGTAGTGTCATAGCTTGACAAATACTTAGGTTAGGTTACTAATGGACTCATATTTTCAAGGATGCACACACTCATGTATGGATCCACCACATTTTATAAGTTATTAAACATAAGGAAAACACTCTAACCATGTCACTATAGATGATTATTGGGTCTAGTCTATTTGAAAAGTGGTGACTTGACTTTGTAAGATCCATAAATACTAACTCCTTGATGGGACATAAATTTATCCTTATTAATATTGATTAATGCACATGCTAGGCTGAATCCAAAGCATTCTAAAATTACACAATTAAAGTGGCGATCATTTTTTGAGAGGACCACATTGTAAATATGTTTGGTATGTCATTTGTCCTAGTATGCGACATCAGATCTACTTTATCATATTTATAATTTACTAAGTATCCCATGAAGACCAATTAATTCTCAAACTTTCATCCAATTACTACCCAAAAGGTAATGGTTTATATGAATAAATGAATAATAATTTATTGGATGTGATCAAGAGAGTCTTAGAGATAAACCCTAGGGTCTACCATATTATTATAAAATTTTCATTATGGGTTGATAAGACCAAGATCAAGTCTTCCCAAGGAACTTCCCTTTACCATCTGGTATATGGCCAATACCTAGTATTCTATGTAAACCTTAGAATTATGACCATGATTTTCATCAAATACTACCTAGAGGATGACACCAAGATAGAGGTTCAACTCATGAACTTGAAATAACTAGAAGAAAAGTGTCATGCATCGCTATTACACTTTAGTAGGAATCAAGGAGTTGTCAATCACTAGTTTGATAAGCGATCCAAAATTAAAGCCTCTTATATTTCTTATTTAATCCTAATTTGGCACAAGGCTCATGAAAGGGAGGGTAAACATATAAATTTTGATGCCCTTTAGCTAGGACCCTCATAAATATCTAAAATCTTAGGCAAAAATAGTTTTCACGTAAGGTGTCTAATTGGTGAGAATGTTTTGTTCCCCTTAAATGGATAATTTCTCAAGCACCAATTCCAAGATTGAAATGGATTGGGGTCATTATTTAAATAATTTCCCTTTTGATTCCTTGATCTCCCTTCCATGTTTTTTTCTATTTTTATTATTTTGTTTGGGTCTAATTTTCTTATTTATTTTTTTTATTTTCCTTATTGGGCCTTTTCCTAGTTGTTTTATCCTATAGTTCCTTTAATTAATGTCATGATGAATAATGTCAAGCCTAAAATTAGGTAACATAGGTGATGGATTTTTGTGTAGGTACTCAGAGTTTTATGGCATTAGATTCAACATTTAACTCTAATCTGAAATTTTCAATTATTTACCTATGTTCTAAATAAGTTTGTGGTTGATAAGTTAGGGATGGGTCATCTAATTAATGAATACCTTCTCTAAAAAAATATCACAAAGGAAACTTTAATGATTTATAAACTCACCTAGATGAGACTATTATAGTCAAGGTCTAAAGGTGAAAAATCTATAATTTTATTCTTTGTTTACCATGATGGTCCCCAACCCAAGATTAAAATGTTGAGTAAAAAGAAGACATAAAAAATAAAATCAGAAAACTTAGTCATGTATGATTTAATTAACCTCTCCCTAGGCTACGGATGCATGGTTGGTATTATATCAAGGCTTTGCGTGGGACTAGAGGAAACTCCATCAAGGCTATAGATTCATGGTGAGTAGTAGAATAATGTCTAGGTACTCATTCCAAGGAAGAATTCACTAGATAGATGACCCTAATTAATTTCACCTAGTACTTTCAAGTTTAAAAAATGAAATGAATACAAAATCACAAACTATTCAAAGAGATTGTATGATTTGGGTCCTGTAATCTACCCTCTTTTTGTCTTTACATAAGTTGTTTCATATTCTAGGCTTTAAGCTAGGCCAAATATTCTACGTTGTAGGTAGGATTTCAATTTTCTAAAATGCTCATTTTTATTTTGCATTAGAGTCACCATTTTTTTTATTACACAGCATGCCCTAATTTATCCAAAAATTAGGGAACCTCTTTTTTTCTAGAGTCTAGTCCCGTGGGTTTTGGCTAGGTCTAGGTTCATCTTTTATCTAATATTTTGAATGGGAGAGTCCTTAAGGAACTACAATCCTAATGTTCCACTGTTTACTCTTTAGTCCAATTTTGATTTCAATTATATCTATACCCTTGACCTCAAATATTAAATTTGAAGCTTCTTTGGCACAACTAACTAAATTTGACACCAATTTGATAAGTTATGGTTTGTTCTTAATCATATTCTAAACCACATTAGGGTTATCATTTTCAGACCATTTCACCTCAACTTTATACAAATTATCTAACCATTGTAGGATTTATGCATTTCCTTTGGGTAGTTTGGTATGATTTTGTGTTTCTTTGGTCTAATTGACTAAGAATTCTCATTTGATCAAATTTTATGACTTAGTATTTTAGTGAACTATTAGTTTAAATTGACACTAATTTTTTTTATCAAATGAGACCTTTTCACCAAATCTTATCTCTATCTGGGACTCATTTTCCACTTTTATATTGGTCTAATTATGTATTTTTATGATATTTTCCCTAGTGATCATGTTTATTTATACTCTTGGTTGAAGATAAGTGGTTGTTATTCTTTAAATATTGCACTTTATGTCTCAATATTTTTTTAAAAAGTGGATTTATTTTAGCTTAATGATGGATGAAACATTGTGTCATTCATATTCTTATTCTTTGGGATTTATTCATTGTGTTTAAAAACTCATATTTCAAAATCAAATATCTACGTATTTTCCCTATGAGCTAACGGTCATCTAAGCTTTTCCTATGAGTCCCTAGATAATCAAAATTATGTCACTTGCCACTTTCCCACTTCTTCAGGTATCTTTTAATTTAGTCTTTTATTTTGGCCTTTAGAGTAAACATGATTATGCCACATGGCATGATCTTATTTTATTACTTACTTAGGTCCCCTTAGTTTATCTTCTTGACCATAAGTCTCCCAAGAAACTAAGATCTTGACTATGTCACAATCTTGGTTACTCACCCATAGTGCTTCTTGAATCTATGATCTAGGATCTTCAACCTTATGGATGCATAGGATAATGCTACATGGTGTAATCCTATTTCATTACAACCTCAGGCCCTCCTTGATTTCCCCAATAGACCCTAGTCCCCATAGATGCATGAGATTAAATCATGTGGTGTGATCCCATTTCTCTAATCCCCCAGGTAGTTTTTATACTCCCCTTTAATATTCAAGTCCCTCATAAGTATGGGATCATGCCACATGGCATGATATTATTTATTTGAGGTCCTAGGGTCATCAACATGTTTATGAGCCTTTTAAGTGAATGAAATCTATACAAGTGTCAATTTCTCATTTCATCAAGAGCATTCAGGTCATTGATCCAAGTAAGCCTCAGGTTAGACCCTAAGTAATCAAATAGATGACATATGGTATATACTATCATATGGATGACATGATGGCACACATGTCATCATTTTATGATTATAAGTTTGATATTTGTCCTACCCATCAAACCTGAGACTATATTCATAAATTAGCAAGTTTATAAATTATTTTAGGGTTTGATTTTGATCCTTTCCTTAGTGATAATTTGACTTGTATTTTGATAATTTTATAGTCCATGAGATAATCAATTTAAATAGTTTCCTTTTAAAATATGGTCTTTGTGCTTATATCAATAGAAGGATTAAATTCTAAAAGGTATTTATTTTCTCATTGGTTTTAACCTAACTCACCTTATTTTGATCACAAAATGGTTAATTGTATATTCTCTTCTATATTTGTGAGGGCAAATTTTATTTTAGTTAAACTACCTTGGTTATATTTTGATCTTAGGATCTAATCATCTCATCTATTTGGATTGATCAATTTTTTCATTAATAAAAGGCATCTTATTCAATTATTAAATTTTAAAAGGATTTGACTTAGTCACTTTCTATTAAAATATTTTAAAAATAACTCTAATAGCTAGTTTTCATTTTTAGAAGCTAATTACTATTCTTTTCCACATCCCTAGATTTAACTAGGAAATATCACTTATTAAAATATCAAAGCTCCAATCCTCTAGAAGACTTTAGACCAAAATATAGGGCATTCAACACTCTAGGTGCTTGGTATCATTCCACATGGCATGATTTAGAGGCTTTGATCCCTTAGGATGACTGGGACATAGCAAGCAAACATTGGACCTTATGAGTAAATGGGATGAAGACATATAGCATCATCCCACTTATCCACATCTCCAGATCAAATGGAAGTAGTATGATGGGGATAAGACTAGGTGAGTCCTTAAGATCAATCCACATGGAAATATCTTAGGGCCCTAGAGCAATCAAAGCATGGAAAAAATATCAAGGGACCATTGAGATCTTAGTAAATGGGATCTTGACACCTACCAAGATCTAATTGCATCTTGGTAGTCTAAAATTCAATAATATCTCGACACTCATCACCCTATGAGTTAACAAAAATTCAACACATGGTATACCCTAATAGATAAATGACATGAATATAGGGCATTCAACAGTCTAGGTGCTTGGTATCATTCCACATGGCATGATCTAGAGGCTTTGATCCCTTAGGATGATTGGGACATAGCAAGCAAACATGGGACCTTCTAAGTAAATGGGATGAAGAAACATAACATCATCCCACTTATCCACACCTCCAAATCAAATGGAAGTAGTATGATGGGGATAAGACTAGGTGAGTCCTTAAGATCAATCCACATGGAAATATCTTAGGGCCTAGAGCAATCAAAGCATGGAAAAAATATCAAGGGACCATTGAGATCTTAGTAAATGGGATCTTACCACCTACCAAGATCTAACTGCATCTTGGTAGTCTACAATTCAATAATATCTTGACACTCATCACCTTATTAGTTAACAAAAAGTCAACACATGGTAGGACCCTAATAGATAAATGACATGAATAAAGGGCATTCAACACTTTAGGTGCTTGGTATCATTCCACATGGCATGATCTAGAGGCCTTGATCCCTTAGGATGACTAGGACATAACAAGCAAATATGGGACCTTCTGAGTAAATAGGATGAAGACGCATAGCATCATCCCACTTATCCACACCTCCAAATCAAATGGAAGTAGTATGATGGGGATAAGACTAGGTGAGTCCTTAAGATTAATCCACATGGAAATATCATAGGGCCCTAGAGCAGTCAAAGCATGGAGAAAATATCAAGGGACCATCGAGATCTTAGTAAATGGGATCTTGACACCTACCATGATCTAATTGCATTTTGATAGTCTAAAATTCAATAATATCTCGACAGTCATCACCCTATGAGTTAACAAAATGTCAACACATGGTAGGACCCTAATAAATAAATGACATGAATAAAGGGCATTCAACACTCTAGGTGCTTGGTATCATTCCACATGGCATGATCTAGAGGCTTTGATCCCTTAGGATGATTGGGACATAGCAAGAAAACATGGGACCTTCTGAGTAAATGGGATGAAGAAACATAACATCATCCCACTTATCCACACCTCTAGATCAAATAGAAGTAGTATGATGGGGATAAGACTAGGTGAGTCCTTAAGATCAATTCACATGGAAATATCTTAGGGCCTTAGAGCAATCAAAGCATGGAAAAAATATCAAGGGACCATTGAGATCTTAGTAAATGGGATCTTTCCACCTACTAAGATCTAATTGCATCTTGGTAGTCTAAAATTCAATAATATCTCGACACTCATCACCTTATGAGTTAACAAAAATTCAACACATGGTAGGACCCTAATAGATAAATGACATGAATATAGGGCATTCAACACTCTAGGTGCTTGGTATCATTCCACATGGCATGATTTAGAGGCTTTGATCCCTTAGGATGATTGGGACATAGCAAGCAAACATGGGACCTTTTGAGTAAATGGGATGAAGAAACATAACATCATCCCACTTATCCACACCTCTAGATCAAATAGAAGTAGTATGATGGGGATAATACTAGGTGAGTCCTTAAGATCAATTCACATGGAAATATCTTAGGGCCCTAGAGCAATCAAAGCATGGA
The DNA here is from genome assembly GCA_037957365.1 of Torreya grandis. Classification (NCBI taxonomy): domain Eukaryota; kingdom Viridiplantae; phylum Streptophyta; class Pinopsida; order Cupressales; family Taxaceae; genus Torreya; species Torreya grandis. The sequence continues at coordinate 1,439,454 of JARHVA010001572.1, forward strand.
AAAAATATCAAGGGACCATTGAGATCTTAGTAAATGGGATCTTGCCACCTACCAAGATCTAATTGCATCTTGGTAGTCTAAAATTAAATAATATCTTGACACTCATCACCTTATGAGTTAACAAAAAGTCAACACATGGTAGGACCCTAATAGATAAATGACATGAATATAGGGCATTCAACACTCTAGGTGCTTGGTATCATTCCACATGGCATGATCTAGAAGCTTTGATCCCTTAGGATGACTGGGACATAACAAGAAAATATGGGACCTTCTGAGTAAATAGGATGAAGACACATAACATCATCCCACTTATCCACACCTCCAAATCAAATGGAAGTAGTATGATGGGGATAAGACTAGGTGAGTCCTTAAGATTAATCCACATGGAAATATCTTAGGGCCCTAGATCAGTTAAAGCATGGAAAAAATATCAAGGGACCATTGAGATCTTAGTAAATGGGATTTTGACACCTACCATGATCTAATTGCATCTTGGTAGTCTAAAATTCAATAATATCGCGACAGTCATCACCTTATGAGTTAACAAAAAGTCAACACATGGTAGGACCCTAATAAATAAATGACATGAATATATGGCATTCAACACTCTAGGTGCTTGGTATCATTCCACATGGCATGATCTAGAGGCTTTGATCCCTTAGGATGATTGGGACATAGCAAGCAAACATGGGACCTTCTGAGTAAATGGGATGAAGAAACATAACATCATCCCACTTATCCACACCTCTAGATCAAATAGAAGTAGTATGATGGGGATAAGACTAGGTGAGTCCTTAAGATCAATTCACATGGAAATATCTTAGGTCCCTAGAGCAATCAAAGCATGGAAAAAATATCAAGGGACCATTGAGATCTTAGTAAATTGGATCTTGCCACCTACCAAGATCTAATTGCATCTTGGTAGTCTAAAATGCAATAATATCTCGACACTCATCACCTTATGAGTTAACAAAAATTCAACACATGGTAGGACCCTAATAGATAAATGACATGAATATAGGGCATTCAACACTCTAGGTGCTTGGTATCATTCCACATGGCATGATCTAGAGGCTTTGATCCCTTAGGATGATTGGGACATAGCAAACAAACACGGGACCTTCTGAGTAAATGGGATGAAGACACATAGCATCATCCCACTTATCCACACCTCTAGATCAAATGAAAGTAGTATGATGGGGATAATACTAGGTGAGTCCTTAAGATCAATCCACATGGAAATATCTTAGGACCCTAGAGCAATAAAAGCATGGAAAAAATATCAAGGGACCATTGAGATCTTAGTAAATGGGATCTTGCCACCTACCAAGATCTAATTGCATCTTGGTAGTCTAAAATTCAATAATATCTCAACACTCATCACCCTATGAGTTAACAAAAAGTCAACACATGGTAGGACCCTAATAGATAAAATCAAATGTTGGATATTCTCAAATAATGAGGATTGGACACATGGAATAACATTTCTAAGGAAGATACATGACCTAAATTAATGAAATTTTGGCCTAGACTTGATGTCTGTATTTCATGTTTTTCTTGTTTAAGCTATCAAAACATACAAATGAGACTATAAATCTACATTGATTATCATAATCATGGATCATTTTAGATTCTAATGACTAAAAAATATTTTAGATGTAGGTTCCTAGAAATATTAGATACTGACACTAAATAAAAATATTTTGTATGGGAATTGGGATTGAAAAAAAGCATAAATGATAAGGGGTCATATTAATTGGGCATGGACATAATCCACAAGAGTGTGTCCATATACTTGGATTGAGAAATCCTTTAACAATTTCAATTGCCTAAAATTAAATATGATGGTTAGTTATTGGGGATTTGACATTGATTTCATTAGGATTATGTGTGGTCCAATTAAAGTCTCAGTAGAGGTAGGCATGTCTCACTAATGATTTATAACCATTATTTATGTGGTTGGATTTATGATTGAATGGACTATCTAGCCTATATAAGACTAGTTCTCCATTTAAATGTGGGCTGGTCCATTTAGAATTAAGAGTTAGAATAGAGGACTGGGCTACTTCCTTTCTCTTGTAATATCTTGCTTTCTTAGTTTAGATTAGAATTTGAATGAGATAAGGTTGTTTCAAGGTATTTCTATAATTTATCTAAATATTTATGAATCTTGATGTTGTGTTTCATGAAATATTTATTATATGGAAGCTCTATGATTGATATTCATTTGTTGCTCAAGTTTATGGTGGCTTTGTTTCAATCTTTTACATAGCTTATTAATCCTCAAATGTTGACACCTTTATTTTTTTCTTGTGATATGATAGGAAAATAGGGACTTATTTATTAATAGGTTGTATTGTCTAATAGAACCAAAAATTTCTTTGTTATAAAGCGAGTTCATCTTTACCTTCTCCATACACACTCTCTCTTCTTATATCTTGGTTAGTTTAGCTTACAGTATAGTCTGAATTATAATCACTTGATCAAGTTTTATCTATATTACATTTTCATCATTTAATGTGCAATCTATGCATTAATCAAATTATTATACTAAATATAGGTGCCAACCAACAGTGAGTTCATTGGTAATTTTGAACTAGCTAGTTCTTCTAGACAAAAGATAGACCAAAATTTTCTTACATAAATCTTAGTGATTTAAATTTTAAGGGATTATGGAATGTAAAACCTAAGTTGTTAAAGGGTTTGAGTATAGTAAAACATTGGAGAGATATGAAATAAATACAACCACTTGTGTAATAATTGACCTAATATGATATTTATAAAAATATAAATGAATGACAAAAATAAGTACTTAGTTGGAAACTAATTGAGATAGATGATTTATGGGCTAAAAATTTGTGTAGAAGTTGATCTAAGTGTATAAAATAGGATCTAGGTGTCATAAACACTCATAGATAGTAGTGTGGTACTTTGGAAAATACTGAACTATGCTAGTGTCCTCCTTATTGCACTAGTGTCCCTTGTGAAAAAATTATGTGATCTTTTGGGTTCATTGATAGTTGATGTCTAATCTACCTGTAACTATGTGGATGAGCCTTGATATCCTTTGTATGCATTGTTTTTTACTGATATTTTAGCAAACCCTAGACTTACATATTGTTAGGGTATTTGAAGAATACAAGTAACAAAAGTGTGATGTTAGATGGGTAGGTTGGACTTCTTCAACAACCTAGAGTGTTGAGAGTTAACTACATACCAATAATTTGAGAGGGGATAAAGCCCAATGTAGTTCAAAGTAATAGTGTTTCCACAGTCCATGAGTTAAGCTGTAATGAATTTTTGGAATAAAAATGTGTTCAAGTTTTTAATTGATGTTTTGGTTCACACTCCATAAACCATCATCAGGATGAGCAAAAGAATGATAAGAGAGTGGACTTAGAGATTCCATTTAAATATATATGGGATCAATAAATTATTATTTTATTTATTTAATATTATATTATTTTATTATATTTTAATCCTATTGAGATTAAAAATTGAAAATTGAAAATTGAAAATTGAAAACTAAAAATTAAAAATTAAAAATTATGAGTTATTTCATTAACATTATAATTATCCAATTGAAATTTTAAAAATCTTCTAAATTATAAAGTTCTAGCCATAGAGAATAATTACTTCAAACATCATCTCAGAGAAGCCAATGAGATTTGGAGGTTTGATAACAACCTCAATAGAGATGGTGGGCTAGAATTAAATCAATTTTGGAATCCCATCATTGACCTTATAAAAGAACTTTAGATCTCTTTTTTGGTTTTAACTAATTAATCATCAGTTTTCAAAAGAAATTAATTTTTATAATTTTAAAAGTTTTAACTTTAATTTCAAATTTATAAATTATAAATTAAAATGATAAAATTAAAATTAAAATGAAAAATTTAAATTAAATTAAAATTAAAAATTTGCAAATTAAAATTAAAATTAAAATTTAAAATAATAATAATAATAATAAGATTTAATTTCAATTTTAAAGTTATAATTAAAACTTAAAAAAAAATTAAATAATTTTTGGAATTAAAATATTTAAATAAATTTATAATTTAAAAGATTTTTAAAATTTCAATTGGATAATTATAATGTTAATGAATTAACTCTTAATAATTAATTTTTAATTTTTAATTTCAATAGGATTAAAATATAATAAATAAAATAATAATTTCTTGATCCCATCTAGCTTTAAATGGAATGTCTAAGTCTACTCTCTTATCATTCTTTCCCTCATCCTGATGATGGTTCATGGAGTGTGAATTGAAACATTGATTAAAAACTTGAAAATAGTTTTATTCCAAAAATTAATAACAACTTAAGCAATGTAGTTCTCACAATCTAAGTGATAGTGCAAGTGCAAGTAAATGCTAGTATAAGTGTCTATTGAAGTGATTTGAATGATTATTGAGACTATAAATCTATGTATTATAAGGTTAGGTTAATTTTAAATGAATATATGTAGAATCAGGGTAGAATAGGGATCAATAACATTGATTTTTTACAACTTGTTCTAAGCTTATTTGTGTATTTTGCATCAGATTTCCATCTAGTGGATGAAGGGATAAAAGTCATGTATTTATATCAATCTAGTGCTTTTGTAGAGTGTGAAATATGTCTATAACCCTAGGTGTCTTAGTAATTGAAAACATATCTATTGGGGTTTTAATTAGGCAAGGGACACTAGTGTCATCCCTTGGTTAGTAGCATAGTGTGCTAGTGTCCAAAGAACCACACTAGAGTCTAGGTGTCAAAACCTAGGGCACTAGGGGTCTATATCCCTAGGAGAAGATTTGAGATTGATTTTGGGATGTCTAGGTATGTGTAATACTTGAAAAAATATGGATAAGGGTCAAAAGAGGCCCTAAAATAGGTACAAGGTTAAGCTAGGGATGGGTGGTCTCAAGTGAGACTAATTGGACTTAAGTGACACATTATATGACTACATTTTCCCTCCCTTTATTCTATAAATGTCAAAAATTTAAATGACTAAGATAAAGGAAAAATAAACATACCTAGACTTACCTAAGAGGTGAAGCCCTCGAATATGGTCCTTAGTATGCAAAGCATGCTCCATTATATATCCTAAAAATGAAAAATATATTAATCAATCCTTAGTTAAGGAATATCAAAATCAAATACAAAACTAAGTAGAGAGAGAGAGAGAGAGAGAGAGAGAGAGAGAGAGAGGAAATGAATGAATACACCAGACTAGGTACATGAAATAATATAAATACTTTGTGGCATAGTATGTGTGTATTTAATGATCAAATTAGTGAATAACTTAGATGAGATGATGGCTTTCTTAATCCCCATGTGTGGGTGGCTCAATAACTCAATTTGGTTTTGACTCCATCATTTCCCACCCTACTAGGTGGATCATACATTGTGAATAACTTAGATTAAAGTGATGGTTTATCAAACCCTCCTATGTAGGTGGCTCAATAAATTGAGTAGGATATGACTCCATCATTGCCTACCCATGTGTATTATATACATTTGTAACTAAAATTATATGATGTAACTAAAATTATGTTGGATGGCTATAGGGCCACTCAAAAACTCTAAAATGTAAAATGGCCAAGGGGCCTCTTTGACACTTGAGAATGTATCCTAGGGACTACATTTAAATATGAACCATTGCATATGGAATAAGGAATAAATATGGTGCAAAACCTAGTGCAAATGGTGTCTAAAGTATACAACATGGATTTGCCATTCCATCTAATATGCAATGTTTCAAAATTAATCATGTGAAAACAATATGCCACACACATGCCCCCAATTATGATATTTGTGCATATGGATTCTAAAATTGGTTGTAGTATTTTATGTCTAGATATATCTAAAACTAAAATGGAAGTGAACATGTCATGTATGATGTGCCCAATCTGAGAAAATTTGGTATGATTCTATGTGAAATTGAGAATAAATTTATCAAATCTAATCAATTATAATTGAAACTATATAAATATGGACTATAACTTTTGTGTTCTTCTATCAAATCTACATTTTCCTATATCCAGGGAGATTAAACAATAGTGTGGTTCTTTGGATAGTACCACACTGCACTAGTATCACTTGTGTTATTTTTATACTAAACTGACTATGATCTTTGTTTGACTATTTTCCATTATGTTTTATTGATTCTACGCTATGCCATTCTATACCTATATGCTGGAAACTATACTCTAGGTGCAGTCAGATGGCCTTCTCTCTATGATAAACCCTTATGGTTGCCCCATATTTTGAGGAGAGCTATTATACCTATGCAATAACTATCCTCAAAATAAAATATCATCATTATGTGTTTTATGTGTAAAATATATGATTTATGTGTGATAAACCAATATAATGTGTATACATAACATCATAATGTAAAAGAGTTTGATCATAGGTTGGCAATGTGATGCATGTTAGATCTAGAATTCACAAGTTTTTTAAAATAGATTTAACAATGTAATCATGTGTATGAATATAAAATATGAATATTAATCTATGCAAATACTTATGGGTATGGGGTATGATTTCTATCAAGGCACCCAAGGAGGAAGGGGAGATGCATGAGATCACTCATGGCATTAAAAACTACATGTGCAAGCAATGAAAAAGAGACAAGTGTCATGGCCATGATGCATACATGAAATCATACACAAAACACACATGAGCCACATAAATTAGGTCAATGGGCCATAATACAAGGGACAAGGCCAGATGCCACTAAATATAATGAATAAATACATACAAGGATATGTTTAAATTTCCACATACATAAACAATGAGGCACACAAAAGGACATAAGCACATGTCTAAAGCATATATACAATGAAAGGAACTGATGTAGAGACATATAACAATGGAATATTCAAATGGAATCAAATAGATGTAGAATCAAAGAGACAATCAAGTATAAACTTGGAAATCTAGAAATGAAAGTATGCATGAACATGTGGTACAAATTCGTATAAGAGCAAATATATACATAATTGAGTGTATAATAGTAGTAGTCAATAAAAAATATTAGTATAAGATGATCAATATCAAGATATAATCAATGTTAAATTTATGTTATAGAGTATAGAAAGGTATAACCTAAAAAAATAAAATCTATGTAGTATGATGCCCCTAATGGGTGAATATATCAATATTGAATCTATGTAGCTGTGTATGTGTCCGTAGTGGGTAGATAATAGTAACTATGGATTGGTTTATTGGACCTAAGTCTTGTAAGAATATATGAACACTTAATAAGAATAAGTGAAACATGTATGTATGATAAAAATTATTATACTAAGATAACTAGAATATGTAGTACATAGAAAGTATAAAGAATGTAAACTTGTATATGCAAACAATTTATTTTTTTAGCAGTATTATCTTATTTTTGTGTTTTAAACATATTATCTTATTTTTGTGTTTTATGAGTATATAATCTATGTAAAAACAACATGAAAATAAAGATTTGTACAAGGAGAAAGGTAAAATAAAATTTGTACAAGAATCATGACAAATGTAGTTATGTACAACGAAAGTGCTATGTATAATAATTTATGTGTTGGTAAGGAATGGTGCTAGAATTCCATCATGTCATCAATAGGATGCCTATGTGTAATTGTTGACAAAATTTTAACCTCAAGTCAAAATTGGTCACCCCTTCTAAGTATAAAATTCATAGGGTTGTCAAAATTTTGTCATAATTTTGTCATGGTTTTAAATGGTCCTAAATATTTCTGTATGGTCATATTTGTCCTTGTTTAGCATTGTCCAAAGTTTGGTCTTATGTTCACTTTTCTAGTCTTATGGGTCAATCTCAAGGTCTTAATGTTTTCAAACATGGTCAAATTTTTGGTATGGGTCAAGTTAATTATAAAAGGTTATTTATGTGTCATTAATATTATAATATAATGCACTAACTTTTTATTTGACTCTCATATGCAAAAATGACATTTTTTCCACATTTTGGCCTATTTGGAAGAGTTGTACTAACCATTAAAATAATACAAGGTTTCAAGAAAATTACCAACATCCATGATGTTATAAATGGGTCAAATAACATTTAGGGATTGTCATATAATGAAAAAATCTATATTTCAATGTCTAAACTAAGCAAAAGGATGCTTTACAATAACTTTTGGGCACTCGTATAGCCTTGAAAGATCATATTTTAGTTGTAAATGGTTTTTAAGTGTCCCTTAGGCTCCCTCAAATCATTTTATAGATTTTTAAGAATTTTTAGGTCAAACTAACATTTTAGGCACTCTTTATCCTCCATCATTACCTTCACAAGTTTGAGAAGGCAAATTTGAATTAAATGGTATGGCCATGAGAGAGAGAGAGAGAGAGAGAGAGAGAGAGAGAGAGAGAGAGAGAGAGAGAGAGAGAGAGAGAGAGAGAGAGAGAGAGAGAGAGAGAGAGAGAGAGAGAGAGAGAGAGAGAGCTAAAACTTTGTAAATTTTTAGGGCTCATAGTAATATTTAAATAAGTGTCATTGGTTTTAATATTTATGTCCCCTTATTTATGAACAATTTCAAAGAGCGATAGTAGGTCATTATATCATATCTATTCAATTAGGGTCTATTATTGCATATGTTTCTCCACTTCAAAATTATATGGATAGGAATTTTTTTGAAGGATGTTTTTAGAGGTCAAGGATCTCTTTTTAATGGTGGTTTAATCATCCAAATAATCTCTATGAAGTTCCTTCTATTGGAAGAAAAATGTCTTGATGTACAAGGTGTTTTAGTGGATCCTGATGCAAATATTGGTTTCCTAAGATGTTGGACACTTTTAAAGGTTTATGATTCTTCACCACTCATGGGAGATATATCAGTTTCATGGATTTCATGTGTTATTTGTTTGAGATGTGATTCTTATCCATGTTCTTCAAGTGTTTAATTTTTGGGGACATGATCTATGTTTAAATAGTTTACTACTTGTTTGATTACTAATTTGGCTCAAATATTAGTGGTATATCATATTATAAGGTTCTAATGTAATATTGAACTATTTAAAGTATGAGATTTTCAAGATAGTAGTCCAAATATACCTTCTAATGAGATTCACAAGTGTTTGTTTTATATACAAGCCTATACAGACTATATAAGTAGAAAGGAAATGATTAAATTCATGGGGAAGAATTGATACATATCTTCATGCATTAATGTTCCTTCAAGGTTATGTCCCAAATATAAATACATAACCATGATCCTAAAATGAGCACTTACAGGCTACAATGATGATAGGTTGGTTCTAAGCCTAAAGGGTAGAGTAGAATGTGTATGAGAGGATATAAGGTCTACCTATAATAGACCAATAGTTAATAATTTAATTTTGATACCAAAGGAAACAAGTCAAAATATTGATTCAAAGTAAGTACAAAGTCTCTATATATAGTTAATCAATGCATACAAGTTTGCCTACTCGTCAAGAGTGTTTATGCTTGATTTAATAATGGAGAGTCTTGTCAGAGGTATAAATGGATTAAATTCATTTGGTGAATGATTTAATAATTTTATAAACACCCCAATCTAACCCTAAAACTTGATAATAAAAGAGAAAATTTTAAAACTTAGTTTAGACCTAATGAAGCATAGGACACACATAAGCTAATCTAGCTAGTCATGAGAGAGATTGATGTTTTAAGGGTTTCATAAGAATGATAACACTTTGTGAATGGATATATAGGATATTTATGAGTGGAAAATGATATACATGGTCACCTCAAATACATATAAGTAGAATTCATACTCACTGCTTTGTCTCATACCTCACTTACTCCATTAGCAAGGGGCAGTCTTGATAGTAAGGGGTTTGTTTAAACTTAAAATAAAAATTAAGCATGTAAAACCCCATGGAGGGCCATTTAGGTAATACATAGACACAAATAAGGTTTCAATATACTTTTAGACTACATAAAATCTTAGTATTCAATATAAATTCCCTTGAGGGATAACAAAGATGTGATAGGCCTTAAACCCTAAGTACCATGACCAGTGCACCAAATGAATACAATGGAGTAATGATCATTTCTAAAGCATGTAGAATCATGGGGAAGGTATTTTTGGAGGTGTCTAAATATCTCCCAATAATGAGATTAAGGTTTGAGGACCAAAACTAAAATTAGACCTATCTCAAGCTCAAGAAAGATAAATCTGACCTGAGGATTATCTTCATACACACACCATTTCTCACACTTTATATGGGAAGTTGTGACATTTGTAAATGTTTGGGGGTTCAGTAAAGAAGGTTCTCCAAGTTGAATGAGGACATTTGGTGGTCAATTATTTATGAATGATCATTAAGACCCCAAATAGGTCTTAAACCCTTTTAAAACCTTGATAGTGACTAGGCTGAACAAATAGACCTCTAAAGAACATTTAGTGCCATAGTTTTCTCTTGAAAACTCTTGGATGTACTTTATTTGTATTTAAAATTTTATAGACTATAATAAATACCCTATTTTGTATGTTTTTTGGTTTTTTCCAGGTGTTTAGATCAAAATAGAACTTCCCAATCATTGTATAAAGTCATTTTATATGTTTCCTAATAATTCAAGCCCAAAATATGAACAATATATTATAGAGGTGTTCAAACAAGGATTGTTTTCCAAGGTAGTCTTAAATAGGCCTAAAATGAGATTAGGTGGTAATGTTATTTCATGGATTACATACTTCCACAAGGTCTCATGACCCCAAAATTTATAAGGAGGTTTTGATAGAATATGTAAAGTGAATAATATTATTTTTGGTGATTTCACATGTGTGGGAGAGGTTTGGATCAATAAAACAAGGTTCTAGGCAAGGAGGCCTAATTGAGGCCTAATTGAAGAGATAGAAAGGCATAATAAATGGATTTCCACTCAGTTTTAGGATATAAAATTTGACATGGATCTATAAGGCCATACTAGGTCCTATAATATACATTTAGTTTTTCAATACCCTCCATAAATTCTCCTACCCAAAGAAGTTTACAAGTTTTTAGGGCTACAAAGAAAATAGGCCTATTAAGGGATTGAACAGCAAAGTGGAATCTTAGGATTTGTTCCAAGAACCAAAATGGTGTTTTTTAGATATTATATCATATTTTAATAACATACATGGAGATATAGTGGCTTGAAGAAGATGAATTTGAGTTTTAGTTCACTTAGACTAAGCTAGGTGTGGGAAATGAAGAGTTTTGAGACACCTATGCAAATAAATGATGAAATTCTAGATCATAGGAGTTTATTAAGGAATTATAGGTGTATAATGAGTTTTTTTGAAGTAATTCATGGTGAATTAATTATTTTTAGGTCCATTTATCACTCTTCTTATAGAAATAAGGAAAGTTTTCAAGAAGCTAGTCAAGATTTCAAGCCATGTTGTAACTCCTATGCCACATGGAGGGTTAGATCATCTTAAGGAGCTATACACATGTATTTTTAGGTATTTTCATGAATTTTACATAACACCATTTATTTTTTTAACTCATGAAGAGGCTTTTCAATCTTCTTCTACTACACCCCCTTTCTCTCTTCACACTTCTCTATATAAGCAGCCATTTTTGGATTTGTAAAATAATCCACATTTAGTATGAATAATCCATACTAGTTTGAGTACTACTTTTTAATTTAAATAAAATATATCAATCTATTTTTGAGTTATTAAATTATTGTCTAAGTGTGTGAAGTAGTGCATAGCTAAATGATAAGTGATAATCATTTATCCTTATGTTTACCTTACTCTTTCATGTTTTTTGCAAGTAGTTTACCCTCTAACATGTCACATGAAGTGTAGTTAGTGTTATTTTATGTCTCAAAGTATAATAAAGAGTAATATTGTATAAAATAAGACCTATTATCCATTCATCTTGAGAAGTGCATTGCATCTTACCTCCATGTTGAAATACTTATGTTAGAGAAACCTTAGATGTTGAGATCAGTTTTATGAATCACATTTCATAGTGAAATTACATTGTAGTTTTATGGAGTTTAAATTGGTGTATCACTTCATTAGGTTAGGTTTAATTCATTTTATATCTACCACTTTTCATCTTAACAAGATAATAACATATGTGATGATCTTAAAGAGATATATCAAGGGAGCTAGCCCTTCAGTATAGAGCTTCACCCCTAATATAGACAACCCAAAAGTATAGAGGTAATACCATTGTTTCACTTAACTAGAGTAGTCTTGAACTACCTCTCCAAGGGTAAAAATTTAAGTGACAATAGTAACATAGGTGTCCTAATCACTTTATGAATGGTCTGTATCATAATAATATGGGTTGTTACAATCATATTCTTCATTTTGATTATAAAATTTTGGATTATTGATTGGGATCTTTCCATCTAAAATTGTATCCACTATAGGTATAACTTTATTCTAGGACTTTATTTTTAAAAACACTCTTTGAGAATGGTTATTTATTTATCCTAATTTTGAATGTGTAAATTAAGTTCTTACTCTTTTTGTAACACTACCTATGTATCTAGGTATTTTACCTTGATAATTCCATAAATCTTATTTCTTATTGACCAACGTTATCAAATTATAAAATAGGAGTAGTGATGCCTTGGGCATTTTTGACCAACCCTTAACCTTGATAATTAAACTATTATAGATATTTTTGATCAAACCCATATTTTTTTGAAAGTAGAACCTCATTTTAGAGAGGTATATTTGTATCCTTCACTTTCTTTACATGTGTTTGCTATACTGTTTCTTACTCTAATTTTGTTTTTTGAATCTTCTATTATTCTAAGTTATTATTTGGTAACCAATTTTGTATTATTTCTAAATTTGGCCCTTTTTAAATTTGTATATGTGACATTGTATTTTGTTTGGATGATGTGTCTCTATTTGAATCATCTATATAAATTACATGTGTTTTCATTTTTAGTGCTAAACATGAATGAGTGTAGTACCCATGTATTCTATGATATGCATAATAATATCTAGATATCATCACTAGATGTAGAGAAGGTAGGTTGATCAAATTAAATTTAATCATTTAACTTGAAATCTCACTTGGCCTTCTATTTGATCTTTGAGTACTTTATGAATCACTAGTTGTAGATAAAATTTGTTGTGAAATCTTATTTTCATATCTAACATTGTTTGCCATAAATTGACTAGGTGAAGATGAATATACATGATTGACACTCATGTGCACTAGAGGCTTTTGTTTTTTAATCTAATTTTATAATAATATACTATTTTCATGTAATATTTGATTATAATTTTGTAATTCTAAAATTAACCTACTTGTACTAATAATTTTATCCTTTAGAGTCTCACAAGTACAAACCCTAGTTGCTTCTGACTAAACATGCAAACACACATCCTAAATTAGAGATATGGAAGCGAAGAGATTAAAGGATGGATAGGCTATATATAAACATTGGAAATATTAGTATAGGCTAAGGCTAAATCAACTCTTGGAGGAGTGATAAAATGGACTTGGTTAGAGGGAAAGTAGCTATCACCCTCTTAGAGATGAGGAGGAGGAAAAAAATATTCTTTATCCATGAAATTTGGTAATGAAACTTGGAATAGGGATATTAGGGTAGAATATATTATATCTAAAAACCCTAACATAACCACTAAAAATAGGAAACAAAAAGATAGAAATGCTAGTAGAATCTAGGGATAAGGTTTTGTATTATTTAAAGTAAGTCAGGTTCATCAAATGATTTAACTTAAAAAGTATTATGAAATGTAAACCATAAGTTATTAAAGGGTATGAAAAATAACTAATTAGTTATAAATTGACTAATATGGATGATCTAGGGGTTAAAAACTAGTGTAGAAGCTAATTTAAGCATCATAAATATGATCTAAGTGTCAAAAACACTCACGGATAGAAGTGGGGTACTTTGGATAGTAACATATTATGTTAGTGTGATCTTTGTTAGGATAATTTACCTTGTATATAAACTATGTGATCTTCTAGGTGCACCTCTAGTTGAGTTTTATCTACCTATACTTATGTGGATGAGCCTTGATTAATTGTCTGTGCACTAATTTTGACTGATTTGTGAGAAAAACCTAGACTTCCATGTTGTTAGGATATTTAAAGAACATAAGTAGTAAAGTGTGATGTTAGATGGGTAGGTTGGACATCCTCAAGACCCCACTATGTTGATAATTATCTACATACTAATACCTCAAGAGGGTATCAAGCCTGATGTAGTTCTCCCAATCTAAGTGTTGGTGCAAGTGAAAGTGAATGCTAGTATGAATATCTATTTGAGTTATTTGAATGATTCTTGAGACTAGAGATCTATGTATTCTTAACTTAGTTTTGATTTATATTATTATATGTAGAATTAAGGTAGAATAAGGATCAATAACCTTGATTTTTCACAAGTTATTTTAAGCTCGTTTGTGTATTTTGCATCTTATTTCCATCTAATGGATAAAGGGATAAAATTCATGTATTTATATTGATCTGGTAATTATGTGGATTATGAAATAGTTATAGTCTAACCCTAAGTGTATTGGGAATTAAAAAATATCCTTTTGGGTTGAAATTAGGTAAGGGACACTAGTTAGGTCCCTTGGTCACTATTACAGTGTGCTAGTGTCCAAAGGATCATGTTAGTGTCTAGGTGGTAGAACTTAGGGCACTAGCAGCTTGGATATCTAGGGGAAGGTCTAAGACTAATTTTTGGATGTTTAAGGATGTCTAATACTCACATAAAATCTAGATAAGGGTTAAAAGAGGCCCTAAGATAGATCTAGGGATAAGATAGGGATGGGTGGTCTCAAATGACTCTCATTACACTCAAGTGAAATTTTATATGACTACACTTAGATAATACTCCAGAAAGTCCCTTGTATGTAATCAACTACATCAACCAACTACTTTATATGGTACACCATGAATTGGTAGACAGAGACCTTGGGGAACTTTCTACCATACACTACTTCCTTTTAGGAGAGGTGGAAAGGAATAAGAGGAGGGAATCCTCACTAATTGATCCTTTCTTCTTCCTCCTTCCCCCTATAGTTACTGTGGTTGTGCTAAATGGACCACCAACATTATGATGGGAAAATGGGAGGCGATCATAAGTGTGAAGGAATTATTGGATGTTTTTTTCATTTTTAGCTAGGTCTAGGAATAGTAGGCTAGTATCCTTCCCTACATAAGTAAAGATTTGGTCATTATATACTTTTTTTTATAAATGGATATATTATAACAAACATTATGAAACATGACTTAGGTATTATCAGGTGAGGACCAAATTAGGAAGAGGAATTAACCATAGAGTCAAAAAGTTAGTTTCTTTCCCTAGGAACAAATTTTATATAAATGAAGTTAAACTCTTTGATGATTTCTCATACAATGGCATTATAAAGCTAAAGGTGTTTGGATTTAATTTGATATATTTTTTAGACTTGATTGGTTACTAGTTATGAATCATCTTAGATTTTCAAATTCTATATTCTTAACCATTTAAAAATGAATATCCCAATAAAAAAATATTAATACTCATCCCCATTATTGGTGTAATAAAATTTAAGTTTAAAACTAAAAGGTGGGATCCTTACTTCTAGGGAGATCAAGATAACTCTTTCTCTTATGAAAAAATATCAATTTGACCTATCTTAATGAATCCCCCTAATCATGTGTGAAAGAATAATTGTCATCATATCTAAGGATATCTTCCTAATACTTAGATATCTAAAAAATGTTGATGTTGAATATATTAGCTAACCCTTCCTAAGTTTCTTGGTCTTGAGATTCAGAGAGATGGTAAGTTCCTACTCCTCATGGGTCAAAAGGAAGCAAAAGTGGTGTGTATTTTTATAGGATATCAATGATCTCAAGCTTAGACATAGTTTAAATGACAAGTGTTGTTGTAAATTTATTACCACTTGTCTTTTTTGTTATCATGAAATCATTTTCTTATTGTTTATCTTTTATCAAGGCTTTAGGAAGTTATGTGCTTTTCTTCAAAATAACCATGTTAGATTTAATGGAATCCTTAACCTCATCTAGATGTGGGGGAAGGGTCATTTAATTAGTGGTAAAATAGTAGATGATGTTTAATAATGGTTTTATATGAATGGATACTTAAATAACATCAAATGGTTTAGGATCCCATTGGGTGACAAAAACATTCCCAGGAAGTCAACCTCTTACACTTATTAGGGGGTGCACTGCCTATGTCTGGTTTGTTAAGGGACAAAATAAATTTAGTCATATTTTATCCTAGGCTAGCTATAATTTGTGGACTAAACTAAATTTTAAGTTTCATGTACCATCCTCACAACATCTAACTTACACTGTTCTCAAAAAATTCCTTCACTTTGCTAAGTTGGTCTCCATCCTTGATGATGAAGAGCAATTATAAGATAACATTAAATTTATTAATGTACCTTCTCTTTTTGAGTTCTCCATGAATATGTTATATATTAATATCTCATTCTATAAAATCCTTTACCTCTATCATAAACATAAGTGGAATGTCTATGAGCCTCTCCAAAGCTATAAGTTTAGGTTTAATGTAAGTTGGGATTCTTGCCTTAAAATTAAGAAGTTTTGTTTTATATGGTTACTCATACATAATAATCTTATTTTTGGTTCCATCGTTGATAAATTTGGTTTGATTCATCCCTTTTATAATTTTTATGGTGACCTTGAAGCCATTGAACACCTTTTCTTTACTTGCCTTTTTGATTCTAGTGTGTAGAATGTTTGTTTAAGAAGTTGTTACTATTTATTTAGGTGTGATATCTACTATTTGAACTTTATTTTTGGATATGTTTGTGCTAAGAAAAAATTTCATACGTTTTTCCATAATTTTTAGTTAGTTCTTTTCTGAGTAGATTATCATATTCATTTAGAAGCAAAGGAATTTGGAAGTATTTCAAATAAAATATAGGGTACTTACATTATATTTAATTAAAGGTACCATAGACACAAATGGAATAGTTTTTTAGGATGGGAATGATGAAGGTGAACTAAATATATGTATTGGATAATGGTGGATACCCTAAACTTAGCCCTACTCTAGACTAGATAGTTTGTCATGATATTGTAGCTAATGTTCAAATTTATGAATATGATTGGGAAATTATGAAGGAAGCCTACTTCAAAAAAGTTGGGAAAAATATTATGACATGAGTTGGCTCTTAAAACTCTAATAATCATGGTATAATAGGTGTTTAGTATCTAGTAAATATTTTCTTTCAACCCTATGGGATTCTATCCCTCAGGAGATACCTATACAAATTTGTTATATCCAAGATAGTGATAATAATATGGTGCCAGGTCTCAACTTGAATTATAGTGTTGGATCATTTGATCCTATTCACTTAGGTACTTAAGGTGAGACCTCTTAGTTCTTAAAGGAAGTGGATTTAGTCTAATATGATGAATTTAATTGAATATAACTTTATTGATCGCATAGCTAGGCTGGAAAAGGTTATTGATAAGGGTGGCAAAGACCAAATTGAGGAGTTTGTGTATTTTGTTAAAATATTCAATCTAAAAAGTTTGTGCTTGAACAAGTTAAACTCTACATCCCTCCTAAAAACACTCAAAATTCTTCCCTCAGTCATTTGGGAATTGGTTATGAGTTGAATATGCATTTGGGACCTATGTATGATAGTGACAAGATAAATTATTATCCTAGGTGGCCATGGTGACCTTGATTTGACCATGGTGGGATGGTATTTTGTTGATTCTATTGTTGTTCCTTTTCTTGGTGCTATGTTGTGGTGTCCAATTTTTTATATTGTAATAAATTTTACTTTTACTTAGTTTTATGTAACTAGTTTTGAGGATGTTTTGGTTGTTTCTATGCTTTTTTAATTCTTAAACATATAGAATGTTTTAATAGTTATTATAATATTAAAAAAACTTCCCAAGATGAAGGAACCTTATTTTTTTAAAAAGTGTTTAAGGGATGGCCTTTATCTTATGCATCCAAAGTCTACCCAAGTTCATGTTATAATTGGTGTCTTCATCAATAACATATAATTATATCAACAACATCTTGGGAACTAGATTAATGGGAAGAATGATATTTCTTATGGAGGTTTATTTTATAATATCATATCCTTAAAGAGTATTACACATTGTTGAATAATTGGTTTCTCCAAATCTAATCTTTTAGAGAAATGAATAAGGGACTATGTTTACTACTGCACCATCACCGACCATGGACTCTTAATGAAATTATGATAGATCAATAATTTTATATATAAAAATTCATACCCTATCTTATATATCTTGGAATATAAAGGGAGACTTTCAATATATAATAAATAGCCATCATCCCTCAAATTGTGCCCAAATGGAAACATGTCAAGATTAATCTGGTTGATATGGGGTAGAAGTGGGGGAGTAACATTGGATAAATATTCCAATCCTATGGAGTGAATTATTTTAAAATAATGGGCATATTAGTTCTTTATAAAAATTAAGAAATGATATGTGTGAGAATGTATTCATAAGGTTTACAACTAAAGTGTAGTTTCTCACAAGTCTAATAGTGTCATCACTCTCCAAAATGTTGGAAGGGTTATGAGTTATGGGATGATTTTGCCTTGTGTAAGTGATGATATTCACTTCTTATATTTATATCTCCACCACTATAATTATTATTTCCTTCTCTTTTACCCTTAATTGGGGTACAACACCAAGGTTGGTTTTTATAGAAGTAGAAGCCTCAGAGTCATGAGTGTATGTCAATATAGGTTGTTTTTTGTGTGGGTAAGTTTTATAGGATAACTTATGGTTGGTTTTGGGTAACTAACCCTTGATGGTTGTTGGCATGTTATTGTCATTGATGTATCATGTCAATATTGTAATGTTAAAGGTGACTAAGGATAGATGGTAGTATGTGATATGTCAAGGCACATAAGAGTGTTACATTGATAGATGTGTCATAAGTGTTGTGAGGTTGGAATGTATAATTCATGGAATATGTTTGAATATAAATAATGTATACATAAGAATCCATGTGACAAAATACAAGAGTGTATTTGAAGGCAAGAGGGAATTTAATAGAAAGAGATAATTTTAAGGTAAGAGATAATTTGAAGGCAGAAAGTCTTTTTTTTGTTGATGTCAAGGTTTAGATCATCTTAAAGTTGTTAGTCTTTCCATTGAAGGTTATTTTGAAGGTATGATGACAAGTAGGTTTGCAGGAGTGTTTTTTTAGCAAGGCCAGTTGGCAGTGTGTGTTGTGAAAATATTATGAGCATTGAAGGTATTTAGTGTAAAAGATATTATTTTAGTGGTTATGAATGTTTTTTTCTTGTTTCCATTATTGATAAATGCATAGGTAGCAGGTATTTGAGGTGAATTTATTAAGTAGCCTAAACCTAGTCATGGCATGAACAAACCTTGTAATAATGTATGATCATGGTGGCTTGGTGAGATGAGTGCACACATGCATGAGTGGTTTTATGATTTTTTTAAAAAATGTATGTGAGGCATTAGAGCACTTATGAGGCATTAGAGCACTTATGAGAGTCTCAGGGTAAGCCTACAGAAGTAGGACCTTCAAACTCAATTTGTACCTAGACCCTACCTAGCCTAATGAGGTATCATGATTTATTATTAAGGTATGTGAAGGATGTATGGTAGAGTTTAATAATGAGACATGTTACTTTAGTATGAGATTGAGGTGAATATTTCATGAAAATAGGTATGAATGTTAGTTTAAGGCCTAATATGGTTTGTAGGATAAGGTCTAGAGAGTAAAGAGAGAGAGTGTGGCCTAATGAGGGTTCATTATCATATTTCAATGTGTTTGATCTCATGTAAATAGATTCATATGTGAGGTATGTTTTTTCAATTTTGTTCATGTAGTTTGAGGTCATAATGTGAAGAAGGCATGAAAAGTTTAGAGGTCTCTCGAGTGCTTAGAATGAAGGGTTATAGACATGATAAGGGTTTTATTGTGATCATTATCTCATAAAAAATTTACATGGGAAACTAATTAGTTCATGGTATATTGGTAAGGGTCTTAGACAAAAATTTCAAGAATTAGTTTTTGGATTGAAGGGCTATGCTTTATGAATAATTGTTAAGAGTGGAAACAAGTTTAAACCCTCTTAAAACCCTAAAAAATATTTGATGTTCAAGATGTTGATAAAAATATATTAGGATGGATTTATTTTATCATTTAATCTATTGTATCTTTTACTGTACTCTCCCAAGTACCTCTAGGTGGTATTGTCTAGAGAGAGGAGAGAAAATATTGAGTTACAGGCTTGTTTCTGAAGAAGTTTTTATAAAATTCAAATGTTGCATTAGACATAGAAATAAAATGCATGGAGGAATAAGGTAAATACTCATGTTTCATGTCCATTAATATTTTTTATAGGTTTTATTCCTCAAGTATGGTAAATTGATCATCCAATTTAGCCAGTCGGTAATAGGCCTAATGGTATAAATAATGAAAAACCCATGTAGCAATGTGAAGATGAATTTGAATATGTTTTCATGATATAATGATGAAACCAAGTCCATGGATATTTTTTATGACTTTTCATACATTTATATGTTTTCAATAAGTTTTGGAGGTCATGTGTGTGGTGAAAAATTTTCTCACAAGTTGACCTATCTAGCTCAGATAAGACAATGAGATATAAAGTCATGAGATTGGTTTTCAAGACCAATATTTACTATTTTACCATATGATCCCTCTATATTAGAATGGTATAATGATTTCATAAGATATAATACATTCATTAAAATTTATTTAAATTTTCTTTATAGGTGTTGGAGGTCTCAGTCACCATGACTATGTTTTGAGGTAATCTAATAGTTTTGAGCAAGTTATAGAGGTGTTCTTGAGTCCTTATCTCTTGAGTGGAAGTATATAATGCTTTTGATTATGATATTTATCTTATTTAGACTATATATATATACTTATTTGATCATATTTGAATGTCTTAAGTATGTTTGATGTTCACTCTTTCAAGACAAAATTTTGAGGCACACAGGCCTAATAGGGCAGTTTATCCTAAAGAAGGTTTCAAGGTATAGACAAAGGATGAAGATATAAAAAATCAAGAATAAGGAAATAATATTTTCTTAAATAAGTGGTTGAATGTTTTTCAAGTGTTGGAGAAATTTATCTAAAACCAAGAGAATTATTTTTTGGCATTAAGAGATAGACCTAATGTGATTAGGTCTCCATGAGACCTAAAAGAGAAATGAGGCCTAATTGAGTCATGATAGACCAAAATGGATTCAAATATAATTTTATTAATGTAAAAAATATGTTCTAAGATCTATTCCATGGTTGACCTAAGAGGTTAAGGGTGTATGTCCAACTAGTGGTATATGAACAAGGAATGGTATATATACAAGGCAATTTTAGGCATATTTCAGTGATGTGTGTACAAGAAAATGAAATAAGATATTTAATAGAATAAGGAGATATTTTAGACCATAATAGGAGTGTATAGGATATATAATTAAGATCTGAAAATGTTTTTTCATATAAATATCAATGTCATATGACCTAATCAATCTTGAAGAGACCTAATTGAGCAAAGAGGCTTAGAAGGTAGTTTGAGAAGGATAAGAGTGTGAATTTATAAAGAGGTGGTCATAACAGATTGTTTTATAAACATATTTTTATGAAGGTGATCAAATAAATCAAGTGGATAAGTTGGTGTTGATTCATCTAGGGGGTTGGTACCTCCTTGCAAGTGGGTGTTTGTTAAAGCCTAGTCAAGTGGGTGCTTGACCAGCTAGGGTTGGTGCTCCATGTGAAATTTGTGCTTCACTAAATTCATTTTATATCTTATAAAAA
The DNA here is from genome assembly GCA_037957365.1 of Torreya grandis. NCBI lineage: Eukaryota > Viridiplantae > Streptophyta > Pinopsida > Cupressales > Taxaceae > Torreya > Torreya grandis. Next base: position 1,461,226 of record JARHVA010001572.1, read on the forward strand.
TGTAGTTCATTTTTATTTATCAATTTTTTTTTTCCCTTGAGGGTTTTCCACATATGTGATGTGTTCTTGTGTTTCATACTTATGTGGATAGTTGTCTATGCTTACTAGATCTATATGGTTGATTGAATGATTCATGATTGCTTGAGTGTAATTAAAAGAAAGGTTTTTAAGAATAATTAACCCACCTATCTTATTTATTATAACTATAAAAATTTGTATCAAATATTGGTCTTTGAATCAAGCCTAACAACTTGAGGGAGATTATTGAAGCATAAGCATGTCTAATCAACAAGCACAAGGAGGTTTCTCAACCAATAATGATCCTCTATTAAACGGTACTAATTATTCATTTTAGATAATTATAATGAATGCCTATCTAATATCATTGGGTTATGTCATATGGAAATCTATTGTTGATGGTTTCACTCCACCTTCTACACCACTAACTGATGTAATAGGCATGAAAGTAAATGAGAACAACTCTAAGGCAATGAATACCATCCTATATGACCTTTCAAAAGAAAAAATTATTAAGGTCTTGGATATTGATACATCCAAGGGGATTTTGGAAAATTTAAAACCATATATGATGGAGACACCATATTTAAGTTGGAAAAGTTTTAGACTCATTGTAGGCAGTTTTAAAGTCTTAAAATGAAGGAGGATGAAAACATTACATCTTACCTATTAAGGTTGATGAAGTTTTCAATGCCATCATAGGTCTAGGATAAAAAGTGAAAACGTCTATAGTTGTAAAAAATGTATTGAGATCCTTAACTCCTAAATTTGATTTAAAGGTGTCTATAGTATAAGAAATGCAAGATCCAGACACACTTTAGATGGATAGGCTTCATGGCATATTAATCACCTATGATATGAGAAAAAATGAAGGAATACCTCCCAATAAGGAAGAAACATTTAACACTAAAAATAATTCAAAATATAAGATGGTCAAGGATGAGGTATGCTCATATATTGATGATGATGAGTTGATAGCCATGTTTTCTAGAAAATTGAGGTTTGGATCAGGTAAGTACAAGGTTAAGTTACCTTTCATATATTTCAATTATAGTAAGGTCTATAAGGGTAAGTTACTTTGAATTTAAGTTTCCTAACAAGGATAATATTGAGCATGATGAAGAACATGATAAACATCATAGTGGTGATAAGAAGGTCTATAAGCCTGACAAAATTAGGAATGATTTTAGGAAATATGAAGGAAATAAAGGGTCATTCAAGAACAAGAGAAGATTGTATACCAAATAAGATAATACATCATCTAATGTAAGTGACACAAGTATATCTGATAATGATGATGATAATAATGAGCATGACAATAATGAAACTTTATTAATGGATATAGAAATAGACAATGAGGGTTGCTCAAGAGAAAAAGACCTTATGGATGATGAAGAATTAGATGAAGAAGAGGCTAAAGTGAATCTTGAAGTAGAATCAGTAATTTCTCTAGAGGATTATAAGTTCCAAATAAAGAATAATAAAAAACTAAGATCATTGGTTAAGAGCTATGAGGATCAAATCAATCTCTTTGAAGAGAGATTGAACATAAATGACAATGAACATGAGGATATCATTAAACATCTAAAAACTTAGTTTGAAATTATCACTACAAATATTAATACTAATGAATAAGAATGCATCAATTTTGGAATATAAATGGAGTCCTTAAACATAGAACTAGATCAAGCATCAGTCAATTTCAAGGCACATTAGATATTTGAGAAGAGTACTTAAGTTCTTGGTGATATTTTGAGTAGTCAAAAATATCTACATGACAAGATAGGTATTGGGTTCAAAAAAGATCAAAATGATAACAAGAAGAGTTAGAACTCAAAGACCTATGTAGAAACTCTAAAATCTAAGACTCATAGTGATCATCAACATGTCAAGAATACCAATATGAAATTCAACATGAATAGACCAATCAAGAAGTCCAATGCAATGAGGTATTTAAATTATTTCAATGGTTATTATTTTACTTGTCATAATTTTGGCCATATGAAAAGTTATTATGGAATGATCTCAAGGAATGAGTCACCATGGAACCATGGGAGAAGGAGTGATCAATCAAGAGGTATGTATAGAAATGTTGGTTGTTATAGTTGTCACAATATAAGACACATTGTAATATTATGTATTAATGAAGTGATAAGGCTATCAAGACTTAACGAGGTGTATAGAGATCTTAGAGTGCATGAGAAGGGTCATACATTAGTATGAAAGCCAAAAAATTTTAAGACTAATCATATTGATCCCAATGGTCAAAATGGATTATTTACTAAGATAGAGCAAGGATCAAAAGTAAATGAATGTCAAAGAAACTTGTCATCTACATGTGTTGACAAGGTAATCAAAGAGAAGAAGAAGGATGATAGCGTAGATGAGTTGAATGCTTCAGTCAAGCCTAAGTAGATTCTAAGGAGGGACTATCAATCTCATGATTGCAAGAAATCTAGGGAAAGTGGCTTGGAAATCTAAGAATAAATTGAGTTTATGAAGTTTTTAAATCCCTATAGAAAGGGGTGACTCTATTAGGCCTCATGGAGACATTCCTCTACCTATAGAAGCATGAGGTTCTAGTCAAAGAAGGATTCATTTTGAGAAGATTCCAAGTTATCTATGTTGTAGAGTCTTAATGACTCATGTGGTGAGTTCAAGATGTGAAGATAAAGGGGGAGTCCCTAATTATTTAGTTGATGTCAAGAGTATGTTGGCCTAGTGTATGATCAAAGGTTTGAGTCATATCATTAATGTTAAGGACAAGGTGAGTGGTATCGTGATATAACTTCATTTGAATGAGATATAAATGGAATAATGGAGAGCATGTTCTTTTAATGCTTCATATTCTGTATGTTGATCTTTTATTATAAAAAGGTGTGATTCTAGATGTTATAGGTTTGCTCATGTCTATTTAAGAAAAGAGATAGTTTAGGAGAATTAATACCAGAGGGAGATGCACATTTTTGATAGAATGATCAGTTTATAAGAGTTTTTTTCATCTAGTGTTTATGAGGAGAAGCATCATCTCAAAGGGAGCTTTGTAGATCTATGTTGTGAAGTGTAAAAGTTTCTTGAAGTCTTATGATCAGATGGTAGTTTGCGTAATACCCTTTGTTTTTAATATCAAAGGGGGAGAAAGACCATAATGTGGAGCTGAAAATGATCAAGTTTTAGAGTGTTTTCCATCAATGACAAAGGTGAGTTTATTAGAATGTTATTATCATTGATATCAAAGATGCATCATGTCAAGATTTTAATGTTAAAGGTGACTAAAGACACATGGTAGTATGTGATATTTCAAGGAACATAAGAGTATTGCATTGATGAGAAGTGTCATAAGTGCTATGAGATTAGAAGGTACAGGTCATGAAAGATGTTTGAAGATAACTAATATATGCATAGGAATCCATGAAACAAGATGTAAGAAAGAATCTGAAGGCAAGAGAGAATTTGAAGGAAACTAATGTATTTTATGTTGGTTAATGTCAAGTTTGATGTCATGGTTTAGATGATCTTGAATTTGGCAGTGTTTTCATTGAAGGTTCTTGTGAAGTTATGATGTCAAGTAGGTTTTCAAGAGTGTTATTATGAGCAAGGCTAGTTGGTAGTGTGTGTTGTGACAAACATATGATCATTAAAGGTATGTAGTGTGAAAGAGAGTATTATATTTGTTATCAATTTTTTTATTATTACCATTTTTGACAAATGCATAAGTAGTAGGCTTTTGAGGTCAAGTGCTTAAATAGCCTAAGCCTAGTCATGACATGAAGAGACCTTATAAGAAGGTATGAGCATGGTGGCTTGGTGAGATGAGTTCACATAAGAATGAGTGGTTTTATGAGGTTTTTTTATCATGTATATGAGGAATTATATCACTCATTAAAGTCTTAGGGTGAGCTTCTAAGGGTAGGACCTTCAGACCAAGTCTGGACCGAGACCACTCCTAGACCCTACTTGGCCGAATGAGGTATCATGATCTATATTCAAGGTATGTGAATGATGTATGGAGATTTTCAATCATGAGAGAGGTTGTTTTAGTATGTGAGTGAGGTGGAGAGTTCATGGAAAGATGCATGAAGGTAAATTTTAAGGCCTAATGTGGTTTACAAGACAAGGTCTAGAGAGAAAAGAGAGAGAATGTGGCCTAATTAGGGGTCATGATCATATTTCAAGGTGTTTGATCTCATGTAATAATTTTCACAGGTGAGGTATGTTGTTTCAAGTTTTTAATGTATTTTGAGGTCATAATATGAAGGAGAAGGCATGAAAATTTGTTTGGAGGTATCTCAAGTGCTTAAAATGAATGTTTCTTAACCTGACAAGGATATTATTATGCTCATTATCTCATAAAAACTTTTCATGGGAACCTAAGAAGTTCATGGTAGATTGGGAAGAGTCCTATATCAAAATTTTAGGCATTAGTTTTTATATTGAGGGGATATTCTTTGTGAATGATTGATAAGAGTGGAAATAGTTTTAAACCCTCTTAGAACCCTAATAAAGCCTTGAGGTTGAAGATGTTGCTAAAAGTAGATTAGGATGGATTTATTTGATAAAATAATCTATTGTAAATTTTATTGGACTCTCTTAGGTACCTCCAGGTTGTATTGGTTAGAGAGAGGAGAGATTAAATGTTGGGTTATGGACTTGTTTCTAAAAAAAGTTTCTATGGATGTTAAAATTTGCATTAGACATAACAAGAAAATGGATAGAGGAATAAGGTAAAGACTCATGTTTCATGTACATGAATATTTATGGATAGGTTATATTCCTTAGGTATCTTAAATTGGTCATCCAAGTTAGTTAGTCACTAATAGGCCTAATGGTACAAATAGTGAAAAACCTAGGCAGTGGTGAGAAGATGAATTGGAATATAATGATGAAAAAATTTACATGGAGATTTTTTTAATTAATTTTAATAAATGTATATGTTTTCAATAAGTTTTTTAGGTCATGTGTGTGGTGAAAACATTTCTCACAAGTTGACCTATCTAGCTCAGATAAGATAGTGAGATATAAGGTCATGAGATTGGTTTACAAAACCAATATTTGCCATTTGACCATATTATCCCTATATCTGATAATGGTCTAATGATCTCATAATATCATATAATTTCATTATAATTCATTTAAATTTTCTTTAAAGGTGTTGGATGTCTAAGTCACCATGATTATGTTTTGAGGTAATCTAGTAGTTCTAAGTGAGTAAGTTACAGAGGTGTTCTTGAGTCCTTATATCCTAAGTGAAAGTGTCTAATGAAATTGATGATGATCTTGAGGTCATTTAGACTATATATATACTTATTTGATAAAATTTTAGTATCTTAAGTATGTTTTAGATTCACTCTTGCAAGATAGGTTTTTGAGGCACACAAGCCTAATAGGACAATTTGTCCTAAAGAAGGTTTCAAGGTTTGAATGAAGGACGTAGATATAACCAAGCATGGATAAGGTCATAATATTTACTTGAGTAAGTTTTTTAATGTTTTTCAAGTGTTGGATAAATCCATCTATATCCAAGATAATCAAGTTTTGGTGTTAAGAGATATACCTAATGCACTTAGGTCTCTGTGAGACCTAAAAGAGAAATGAGGCCTAATTGAGTCACGAAAAACCCAAAGGGACTTACAAATAATTTTATTCAGGTCCAAAATATTTCTTAATATATATTCCATGGATTACCTAAGAGGTTAAAGGTGTATGTCCAACTAAGTGGTATATGAACAAGGAATGGTATATATACAACGTAATTTTAGGCCTATTTGGATAAGGTATGTGCAAGTGAATGAAATAGGAGATTGAAGAGAAAAAGGGGATATTTTATATCATAAAAATAGTTTATAAGATATGTAATTAAAATATGATAATGTGTCTATATACAAAAATTATGGTCATATGACCTAATTATTCTTGAAAAGACCTAATTGAGCGAAGAGGCCTAAAAGGCAATTTGAGAAGGTTAAGAGTGTGAAGAGATAAAGAGGTGGTCATCATATATTATTTGAGAAACATAGTATTATAAATTAAATAAAATAAATTAGGTATATTAGTTGGTTTTTATTCATCTAGGGGATGGTGTCTCCTTGCAAGTGGGTGCTTGATAAATCCTAGTTAAGTGGGTGCTTGACTAGTTGGGGTTGGTGCTCCATGTGAAGTTGGTGATTCACTAAATTTGGTTTTTTGTCTTATATTATGGTAGTCCATTTGTAAATATTAGTTTTTTTATTCCCATTGAGGGTTTACCACATATGTGATGTGTTCTTGTGTTTCATTCTTATGTGGAAAGTTATCTATACTTACTAGATATATATGGTTAATTGAATGATTTCTGATTGATTAAGTGTAATTGAAATAAAGGTTTTCAATACTAATTCACCCCCCTCTTAGTCATTGTGATTCAAATTTTTTTTGAGAGGGTGTTTTAATATATTTTGAAGTTTTATTTTTGATGGGTCATGAGGTCATTAAATTGTGTCTAAGGGTTTGCATTTGCATTTCCTAGGAACATGTCAAAAAATTATGTTTATCCTCCTCTAAAGTCTTTGAATTAAATTTTTGTACTCTCAAAATGAGAAATTATTATGGTGAACAACATGATGGAATAGGTATTAGATGTTAGATCCATAATCCTTGGGCCTCTAAACCCTTATTAGTTCTAGTTATAATAGAAGCATTGATTAGGATTAGGGTTGATGTTTTAAAAATTATTTTAAAAATTTTCTTAGTTTTTGTTTTTACATTCGGAATTATGAGGATGAGGTTGGTTGAAGTACATTTCATGAATAATAGGTTGAATTTTTTGATCTATTTTATCCATATTATTATTTTTAGGAGTGTTATTATTAGTCATGGGATGTGGTGAATTATTGTTAATTGTATTCACCATTTTTTTTATTCATGACATCATTTGTAGTGGCATTATAGTTTATGTTTAGAACCTTAGGACCCTAAATGTTAGATTTTATTTTGGTTAGAAGTTTTATAGCATAAATTTTGGGTTTGGGATGACTATCTTGACATTATTCCCATAGGTTATAGAACCACTATTATTATTCACTTAGTCAATTCTAGGATTAATTTCAACTATTTATTTGTATGATTAATACAAGAATTTTTACACATATTCTCTTGTCTCCTTGTTTATGGGGTTTAAGAATAGATAAAATAGTTCCATTTGGCCCATGTTCAATGCACTAGTAAGTAATTATAAAATGTCTTTCCATCTCATACTGAAATGGGCAATTTATTTACTATGGTCTTGCTTGATGTGTAATAACTCAAGTATGTTAGTCCTTAGGAGTTTATTCATATCAAATGCTTTGATATAATTTGCCATTAGTTGAAAAAATTAATGCATATACCCCTCTTATAAATTATAACACCAATCAATTGATATTCATTTAAGGGGTTTTGGTATTAAAAAATTCAACCACCCCATTTGAAGGCAAGATATCATAAATATTAGTAGCATATGCCTTGATATGTGCATTAGGACCTCCTTATTCCTTTAATTTATGGATGTAAGGTAAGGTACAAGATAGTATACCTCTTCATATAATTTGATCTAGGGCTTATTTAAAGTATTTAGCATATATCCTCATGTCATTTAAGTATATTAAAGGCATAATGAAACAATATTGAAGGTGTGGGCATGAATATATGTTACTCATATAAATATTTTCACAAAATATTTCACCTTGGAGTTGGTTTTTCTACCCTATTTTAATATTTTAGAAACATTAGAATACCTCTAGGCATGTGGGTTTCCTATGGTAGAGTTATCCCTCTAGGTTTAAGGGATAGCTCCCTAGATTAATCTTCGAATACTTATCACCTACATTAATTATTTGATTGGATGAAAAGGGATAGAAGTGGAATGAAAATATCCTAATATAATGAGGTGGTACACCAGAAATATCTCCACTAGATTATGATACCATTGATCTATGAAACATGATCTATAACACTAGTCTCAAAATCTTAAATTACTCTAACATTATCATTTTAAACATGGAGGTGATATGCATGGGACTACTTAAAGTAATTGAACCAATGGTAAAATTGTAGACACCAAGGCTACTTGTATATTTGAATGTAGTTAAACACACTAGATGAAATTCATTTGACATGTTATAATGAGAACTACTTTTACCAAACATGAAAGGATAAAGAGAAGACAAGGATAGACACTTATCACTAGACACTTCACTATGCATCACTTCACAAACTTAGACAATAAAGTCATGAAATCAAAACCAAATTGAAAGTATTATTTATAATATAAATTAAAATATAAAGCTAATAGGGCTTTACCATACTAGGTGTGGAATAGAATACAAGAGGCAACATGGCTTGCATTTACAGAACATGTGAGAAGAGAGAGAGAAAATAAGTTCAAGGGTCATAATTCCACATGTTAAGGAGTAAAAACCAATTACATTATAGAATAATGAAGTGTATAATATATTTTGGGAAGGTATTCTTGGACAAGTGTCCATTTGAAGCATCAAACTCTCCAAAACTAGAGTAGAGGTTTTCAACTACCTTCTTGAAACTACCTTCGTGATTAGACATCTTTTGACTACACAAAATTGGACTAGTGATAGTTAAGACATGTGAAATATACTAAGGGAGTTGGAAATGTCCCATGATAGTTATAAAATGCATCCCCAACTACTAGCCATCTTTTGAACACTTTTACTCACCATCTATAGTTATTCATTGGTCTTATAGGCCTCATTCTTCATATTTGTCATCTAATAAGCCTTCATTTACTCAATAAAATCCATGGAAGAAGTGTTAGAGTACCTTTATAGAGTCTTTATACCTTCCATTACATGAATTAGACCTTAAAAGGTACAAAAAATTACTTCTCACTCTCTCACCTAGAAGTCACTCCTCATCTTTAATCTATGTCCAAGACTACCTATGATGGATGGTGTAGGAGAGTTGTTGCCATGCCCATTTATGGTAAAAAATGAATATGGAGAGATATGATAGGTCCTAGTTAACCCCATACAATGTATCTTTCCTATTCATCTTCTTTTATAACTACATAACAATCATAGACTTGCAAAAAAACCTATTTTATACCCTATCCATACAAGTATGGTACATACCAATTGAATGTGAAGGATCCTGAGTGATTCCTCTATGAGTATAAAACCATTTACAGTCCAAATTAACCACTTTTGAATGTACCTCCATTAGTATTTCCTCCATTAGGTCTTAGACAAGGGTTTATGAGGGTGTTAGAGAGTTTGGACTGTTAAGGATTGTTCATAAAATCTTGGCATCCAACCTCCAAAAAAATACACAAATATTGAGTATAGGACCCTCCATAATTACCCTTATCTACTTGATTTCTTATGTTGTTTCCATATAGATATGATTTTTTGCACAAGTGTTAACATTAATGTCAAAGGTAATGACAAAGTGGTGATGTCATTGATGAGGTGAAAAAAGAACCTTGTGTACTTGATAAGTGATGCATATAGTTTGAGTTGTCTTAATCAATATAAAATGATATGATAGGCTTGTAATATATTCTCAGGTGTAGTGAGATGTTTTGTGAGCAACAGTAGTAAGATTTCACTCTAGATTTACATCTAGGCTTAGCCTTATGATGCTATGTGGCCTAATGAAGTAGTTTCAATATGATTGGTGACTTTTGAGCTAATGTGAGTTCTATTCATGACATAAATTTTTTTATATAGTGTATCTATATAGTTACAGGTCAATAAATGAATACAAAGGTGCACGAATAGTGTCTTGGTGATCTCAAGGGTATGCATGCCTAGGTAGACCTGACCAAATGAGATAGGTTGATTATTTATAAGTATAAAATGTAAAAGGTGAGTGTTAATAGAGATATATTATGTTTTCTTGGAGGTTTATACCAAGTTTTAAGTCATAAGTTTGAAAAAAAAATGCCTAATGGTGGTTTTGAAGTTTCTTAAGTGCTTGGAATGAAGAGATGAGAGATTGAGAAGAAATTTTTGATGCTCATTATCATGTGTAGAGTTTTCATGGTGAATTTATACATTTTGATTAGTTTTTTAAGGGTATTAATAATATTTTAGAATCATTTTACAAAGAAACTAAGCCCTTAGCATTATGAACAAACATTAAGAAGGTAAGGCAGTTTTTGTGCTTGCAAACCCTCATAATGGAGTGATTGGAAAGATGTGAATGGTTTTGGAATAGAATGGATTATTTGATCAAGTTTTATGATTGTATTTTTATATGAATCCTCTAGGCACCTCTAGGTGGTAGTGGTGTGTTAGGGCAGTGAGTAGAAGGTACAAAAAGTTCTTGTTTCTAGAGAATTTATTACTGCATGTAGGGTTGACTGACTCAATGCATGGAATTTGATGTAATTTAAAGTTTAATATATTTTATTTATTTCCATGGAGTTATTTTTTCAATATATATTCTTTTTTTCGATAATTTTGGTCAATCAAGTTGACCTATTACTAATATGCCAAACAGTGAAAATAGTGAGCAATAACTAGGCAGAGTGAGAATCCACTTAAAGATGTGTTTCAAGTGAATATGTATGGATAAAATGATTTTGGGTATTCATTTAATACATATTACTCATGTTAATTTTTTTTTAAATTTTTGATAGTGCTCATACATAATCAAGAAGATGCCTTCAAAGTGACCTATATGTATGAGTAAAGATAGTGAACGAGTAAGGGTCAAGGATTGAACTATATGTTATATATTTAAAAAATGAAATATATGAATTATTGATTTAAAATTTTATAAGTATTTTAAAGTACCTTTTCAATAAATTTTTAATTAAGATAATTAATCCTACAAGTATTAGGAGTCATGTTCACTTGACTATGTTTTTGAGCCAAGTTAACAGTTCCAAATGTGTTAATTTAAGTTATGTGTTTGAGTCATTATGGAAAGAGGTGATGAATAAAATGTATATTTTTCATGTTTTTAGACCTAAATTAACTATAAAATACTTTTTTAAGGTATAGATATAGTTTGAGGAGTTGAATTGTCAAAGCCAAAAAGGCTTATCTAGTTATGTATGTATAGTGTGAGAATGGTCTGAGAGATTAGTTTGTTAGACCAATGATTTATGCCAATAAAATAGATAGAAATAATTTATAATTATATAAATAAATCCAAGTAAAAATTTATGTATATTATATGTTATTAAAGTTCTATTTCAAGTGATAAACATGAACTTGTTCAAGACTATGTTTTTGTGCTATAGGTAGTTTCTAAGTGGTCACTTTACATAAGTGTGTTGGAAGTATTCTTGGTAGAGTTGAATAATAAAATGAGTATTTATATGTTTTATAAGTCTTAAAGTATCATTATAAATAATTTTTATTAATATTTTATCCCTAATCAAGTGTTAAATGTCAAAGTTGCTTGACTGTACTTTGATTATGTTTGACTAGTATGAGTGGTCCTATTATAGAGGTGGTTTGGATGCTTGGATCTTGAGTGAAGGTGTAAAATTTAAATGAATATTTTTATGAAATAATTAATCACATATTAATGTGTTTTTTCAAGTGTGTTATTTGAGAAAAGTGATTTTATGATTTATTTTTATATGATAGACTTTTAAGAGCTTATAAGGCCTTATGGCGATTAAGCTAAATGACTTGGTTCAAGTGGTGAGTTGGAGTTATAGGTAGTATGAACCTATGTTTAAGTGAGAAAGAGTATAATTTATTCATTTTATATTTTTTTAAATCATTGGTAAATTTTCAATATGTTCTAAGGAGTTCAAGGGTAATGTGTGCCTTGAAGAAGGGATAATTCCATTATGTCTATATTAGGCCTAATTTAGTTTTAACCTATATAGGTTATAATATACCTATGGAGTGTTTGGTTATAGTATTTAACATGTTTATTTACCTATTTTAATAATTATACATTTTTTTTTAAGTATATTTTTTTACCAATATGGGTTAGATGAAGTGTGCGGTATAAAGACAATGCATAATTGGTCTATTTGAGTTAGTTATGAAAGAAAGGACTTAAGCAAAGATAAGATCTCATATAATGAGAAGAGATATCTCATTTAGTACCATAAAATGGTGATTATGATCATTAATTAATAATAAACAAGTTGATGTAGGTGGATACATAGGTCATTGGACCTAATGAGCCAAGAAGAGGCATATTGATCGAGTGAGCCTTAGAGGCTGTTTGAGTGAGAGTGAAGAGGAAAGAGTGAAAAAAAGGAGTTAATAATTATTTTAAGATAAAAAAATATGTTTTAAATATTATTATATATTTAAGGCATATAAATTTTTTCTTGAAATTTTGAGCTTTCAAAAGACTAGTTGGGTGGGTGCTCAATTAGGTAGGGGTGGGTGCTCCTTATGAAGTGGGTGCTTCACTAAATATTGAATCTTTTCATTCTATGATAGTATTACATGTTAATTTTTTAATGGGTTTTATTACAAAATATTGCTTCCCACATAATATCTTATGTTATCTTATGATGTACTTATGTGATTGTTTGCTTATGCATTGATCTCTTATGTATGCTTCATGGAATGGTGTTTGGAATTGAATATGGATTGTTTTGTAACTAATTCACCCCCCTAAATAGATACATATAAAAATTGGTATTATATAAATATATTTTTTAGGAGACTTGATAGGCTACATGTGATCCTAGTAGCGTAAAGTTTGATGAGGATAAAGCTCATCTAGTTTGTAGTGATGGATAAGTTTGTGAAGATCACGATTGAATTATGCATAATGGTATTAACAAGGTTGAAAAATAAGGATTATGATGAAGCTAAGTCCAAGATAAAATTTAATTTTATATAAAAAATTATCTTTAATACATGTTTAAATATATTCCTATTTGTATTGGGTCTCCATAAGACCTAATGAGGGTATGGGAGCTAATGAAGTTTTCTAAGTAAGAGTGAATGGTTTGTGGATACTTATGCATGGATAATGCTATATAAAATGGAAAAAAATTATATGAAAAGTTATATTTCATTAAGGGAGATCTATAAATGTTAATTTGTTTAAAAAAAGATCCATAGAAGTTGAATTTGTTTCAATGTCTTTTGATTGATAAACTAGCGTGACTTGTTGAGTTAAATGATGACCTTAGACTCTTAATGTGATTGATCAAATAGTGTGATAATTTTTTCAAGATAATATGGCACCTTTATATACTTTGAGATTAATCAGATTGATATCAAATTTTAAGATTTATCTCAAGAGGTGAAAGGCAGTGATTTGAGGGTTTTAAAATGAGTTATGACTACAAACCCTAAGGTATTTTATATTGAGGAAAATGAGTTCATTCATGTTCTTTGGAGCTCTATGAGTGTTGGATTGTTTAATATCAATTTATATTTTAATATTTTCCATAATTATAATGCATGTTTGAGCTCAAAATGATGTGAAAGAAGAAATATTTAGAACAATGGAATGGGTGAGTTAAAGAATGGTCTATGAGACCATTGGCAATCTTGTTAAAATTAATGTCCTTGAGTTGTAAGGACTAGAGATGTTCCAAGAGTGATGTTTTCATGATATATGTGTCTTGAAAGTAATCATCAAAGTTATGTAGGTGATGTTTTCCTATAGCATATCAACATGCTATTGATTTGCATGAAAAATTTTGATATGGTGTTCTTCAAGGTTGTATCATGAGTTGAAATGTTGTACAGATGTCATGATGACCTCATAAGGTCATAATATAACAATTTGACTTGTTTTAAGTTCCATGAAGATAGTCATTAGTCTGAAGGTGATTGAAATTTTTGTGTTTTATAATAGTATCTTGACTATGTGTGAAAAATGTTTAAAGAGTTATTCTTTGAAGAAGTTCCATGAGAAGCTTTGGTATCTCTTATATATGAATATGAACTTTAGTTCATAATTTATCAAGACACTTATTGATTGGTCTTTATTTTCATATCATGGAGTAAAAAGAGTATTAGAATAATGTCAAATTTAATGAGGTTTCACAGACATATTTTTAACTATGTGACTATCATGAAGATGAATGGTTTCATGAAAGGTAAAATTATCTAAACATCAGTTAATACTTGTAAGCATGTTGGTTTTATCCTAGTTTAAGATCATTAAGAGGATAGGTTGTGTCAAAATATTTTTTATAGTGAAGTTTTTGGTCATAGACATATATGACTGTATGCTTACCTAAATATGTCCTAAAGTATTCTAAGCCATGATGGCTTGTGAAGATTAAAGGTCAATAGTTTATTGTATTAATAATAATATGGGAATTGTTCATGATGATTTCTAATGTTCAAATTGATCCAAGAAGATAAAGGTGAGAAATAAGGAGTAGACTTGTGATAATTAGGTCTCTATAAGATCTATTGGTTGGATGAGGCCTAATGGTGTTTTCGAAAGGGTAGCTAACCCAAATAGTTTGAAAATATTAAATTTAAGTGCACAAACATAGTGGAGATTGTGAGCTCTATAATTAAATAGGTCTAATGATCAGATAACCCAAATTGGAGAAGTTCATTATGGGGTATGCCTAGAGTAAGGGGATCATATGTGAGATGTTCCAGTGTCAAGTTTTAGATGATCAAGATGTGTATGTCAAAGGGTGATCAATTTTTCATCCATGTGCATGAAAGGTAAGTGAGTATTTAGAGCACCTAAAAGTGTATTTAAATGCCTGAATAATGTTATGGGTATCTTAGTTTCTATTTATTCCACTTTATCATTAATGTAAAATGGGGAAAAGGAGAAAAAGAGGTTGCCATCAATGACAAAGGGAGAGATTATTGGAAAAAGTGTTATCATTGATGTCAAAGGTAATGACAAAGTGGTGATGTCATTGATGAAGTGACAAGAAGGATTTGTGTGCTTGATAAGTGATCTATGTGGTTTGAGTTGTCTTGATCAATGGATAATAATATGATAGACTTGTAAGATATTCTCAAGTGTAGTGACATGTGTTGTCAGATATAGTAATAAGGATTCATTAAGGGTTTACATCTAGGCTTAGCCTTATGACCCTAAGTGGTCTAATGAAGTAGTTTGAGCAAGATTGGTAACTTGTGAGCTAATGTGAGTTATATTCATGATATAATAATCTATATATAGTGTATCTCTATAGTTACAAGTCAAAAAATGAATACAAAGGTGCATGACCAATGTTTTGGTAATCTAAAGGGTATGCATGCCTAGGTAGCCCACCTAAATGAGATAGCTTGAACATTTATAAGTATAATATGGTAAATTTGAGTGTTGAAATATATCTATTATGTTTTATTAGACGTGTATACCAAGTTTTAAGTCATAATTTTCCATCAAAATGCCTAAGTGTGGTTTTGAAGTTTCTTGAGTATTTAGAATGAAGAGATGAGAGCTCAAGAAGAAAGTTTTGATGATCATTAGCATGTGTAGAGTTTTCATGGTGACCTAAGCCATTTGGATTAGTTTGGAAAATTTCCTAATAATCTTCTAGAAGCATTTTTTAGAGAAAATAAGCCCTCAGTTTTATGAACAAACACTAAAAAAGTAAGGAGGTTTTTGTGCTTGCAAATCTTCATAGTGGAACAATTAGAAAGATGTGAATGGTTTTTTCCTATAATTGATTTTTTGATCAAGTTTTATAATTTTTTGTTTTATATGACTCTTATAGGCACATTCAAGTGGTAGTGGTGTGTTAGGGTTGTGAGTAGAAGGTATAAAAAAGTGCTTGTTTCTAAAGAATTTATTGATACAGGTAGGATTGTCTAAGTCAATGAATGCAATTTTATATAGTTTTAAGGTTAATAATTATTATTTATGTACATGTATTTATTATGTAAATATATATTATATGTGAAAATAATTTTGTTCAATCAAATTGACCTATTGCTAATATGTTAGACAGGTAAAATAGTAAATAATAACTAGGGAAAGTGAGAATCCATTTAGGGATGAGTTTCAGGTGACTATGGATGGATAAAATGATTTTGGGTATTTATATAATACATATTACTCATGTTTGCCTAGCTGTAAAGTGTTGATAGTGCTCATATATAAGTAAGAATATCCTTCAAAGTGACCTATCTATATGAGTAAAGATGGTGAATAAGTAAGGGTCAAGGATTGACCTTTATGTTATACATTTAAAACATTACATATATTTATTAGTGTTTTAATATTTTATAAGTATGTTTAAGTATATTTTAAATACATTTTGAGGTAAATTAATTTATCCTATAGGTGTTAGGAGTCATGTTCACTATGACATGTTTTTGAGCTAAGTTGACAATTCTAGGTGTGCTAACGTAAGTGATGTTTTTGATTCATTATGGAAAGAGATGATGAATAAAATTGATATTTTTTTATGTTTTTATACATAAATTGACTATTAAATAATTTTTTAAGGTATAGAGATAGTTTGATGAGTTGAATTGTCAAAGCTAAAAAGGCTTGTCAAGCTGTGTATGCATAATGTGAGAGTAGTCTGAGAGATCGGTCTATTAGAAAAATGATTTATGAAAATAAAAGATATATAATTATATAAATACCTAATAATAACCAGTAATTTGGATTAAATTTTATTATTGTGCCATTTTAAGGTCTAAACATGAACTTGTTTATGACTGTGTTTTTTACTACAGGTAGTTTCTAAGTGATCACTTTGCAGAAGTGAGTTGGAAGTGTTCTTAGTAGAGTTTAAGAATAAAATGTGTATGTATATTTTTTGTAAGTATAAATGTATCATAATAATTAATTTTAAGTAATATTTTATCCCAGATCAAGTGTGAAATGTCAAAGTTTCTGGACTATACTTTGATTGTGTTTGACCAGTCTAAGTGGTCCTATTGTAGAGGTGGTTTTGGATGCTATAGGTCTATGTGAAGGTGTAAAATTTACATGGATAGGTTTATTAATTAATTAATTATTAATGTTTTTTTTCAGGTTTTTTTTGATATAAGTGATTGTATGCTTTAGTTCTATATGACATACTTTTAGGTAGTTATAAGGCCTAATAATGAGTAGGCTAAATGACTTGGTTAAAGTGGTGAGTTGGAGTTAAAGGTATAATAAAAATATGTGGGAGTGATTAAGGGTATATTTTATCATTTTATATGTGTTTCAATCATTTTTAAAATTTTAATATGGTCCAAGGAGTTGAAGGGTAATGTGTGCCTTGGAGAAGGGCTAATTCCATTAGGTCTCTATTAGGCCTAATTAAGTTTTAGCCTTTATAGGTTATAACAAACATATAGAGTGTTTGGTTATCATATGTAAAATATTTATTAACCTATTTTAAAAATTATATAAGTATTTTAAGTATCTTTTCCAACTAATATGGTTTAGATGAAGTCTGTGTTATAAAGGCAAGGCCTAATTGGCCTATTTGAGTTATTTGTGGAAGAGAGGACTTAAGAAAAGAAAAAATATAATATAAGGAGTAGAGATAGTTCAATGAGGAACATTATAAGGTGGAGATTATAATTCATGCATATCTAACCAAATTTATGTAGGTGGACACATGGGTCACTGGACCTAATGAGCCTAGAAGAGGCATATTGAGTGAGCCCTAAAGGCTATTTGAGTGAGGGTGAAGGGGAAATATTGGGAAAAATGAGGTCATAATTAGTTTTATATTCATCAAAATGTGTTAAATATGATCATATATTCAATGCATATGAGTTGGTTCTTTGTTTCCTAGGGGTTTGGAGCCTCCTTGTAAGTTGGAGCTTGTAGAAGACTAGTTGGGTGGGTGCTCATCTAGGTAAGGGTTGGTGATCCTTTTGAAGTGGGTGATTCACTAAATATTAAATATTTTCATTATATGATAGTATTACATCTGCATGGTTTAGTGGGTTTTATTCCCCAAGAGGTGTTCCCACATTATATCTTGTGTTATCTTGTGATGTACTTATATGATTATTTGCTTATGTATTGATCTCTTATATATGCTTCATGGAATGGTGTTTTTAATTGAATATGAATTATTTTAAAACTAATTAACCCCACCATATATATATATACTTCCAAAAATGATATTTTAAGCTGGCTTATCAAGTTTTCACTAGCATTTGAGATACCCCTGTCATGTTTTTGGGCCAAAATTGGTCTTTCTAAGTGGTATTCTACAAAACCAATGACTAATGTTGAAATTTAATCTCCCATGAAGTTTATAAAATTATTTTTATATGTCTATGAATTCATTTACATTATTTTAGGTCTTTGTAGGGTTTAGGCCTAGTCTAGGCATAATAGACCTAACTGTGCCTAACTAAATTCTTGACCATATGTAGGTCTCTAACTAGCTATAATGGCCTTATAAATATTTATTTACCTTCAAGCCAACCTTATACATCATCATAAAATTATTCCAATACTCCTCAACTCATTAGTTTACCTCTCCTACATTAAATTGTAGAGTATGTTGGAATAGAGAGCCCTCTATCTGAGATAAAAAAGGGCATTTGTACTATTTTTATGACTTAACTAAGGATGTAAAGAATTTTATTCAGGTAATGAAGACACTTTTTTTTAAAAAAAATCTTTTTTATTTATCCAACACCTTATATACCTGGAATTCCTCAAGACTAGTCTAACATTGACTATGTGCACGGTTTTAGCTACCTAGGTATGAGTTTCAAAAACCTAGCTTAATCTGTGCTCTTATCATCTAAGAATAAAATTAAATTGATATAATAAGTATTTAAAAGGTTAATAAAAATTCATACCTCTTACACCTTTTTATGCTAACCATCTTTTAATCTCCCATTAGCCTAAACTAGTCTACGTACTATGTTGAATCTAGGTAGTCACTCATAAATCACAAAGATCCTATAGATGTTGGTATTTATTTAAGATGTACATGGAAATTGATATAACCATTATAAAAGTGGTATATTTTAATTAATATAATTCATGCTTCTAATAACTATCTAAGTCATCCCTCTCTTACTACCTTAAACTAGTGTATTATTGTATCAACCTATAGGTGATGTTATGGAAGAAAAGGGAAAATTTTTGTATGTACTCATTAGTATGAAAGCACTATGTTTTAATCCTCTACCTTGATCTGAGGTAATAAATACCATTACATACTATAAAAATTTTATTTCAATCCATTGAAACTATAATTTCACTCCATAATATAGGTCACTATAGTCTTGGTTGATTTTAGTCTTTTAACACAGTGTTCTCTGAATGTCTCAGGTCAAAACCTACCTGAGTTAGAAATCAGTAAAACACATTCTATCTTGATCAATAAACCATTATTATATGTCAATAAATTTATCCTATGCATGGGATACATGATGAAAAAAATTGGACCTATCCATTCCTCAATATACCCACCAAGATATGACTTTTGTATATGAGTGAATACCTTATTTGAAGAAAATAAGGTAACATGTCTCTCTATTTAACTTTCTCAAACTGAGGGAAAGGTTTTAGGTATATATACTACCTTATTACTTCACTATTATCACAATGGCCTCTTCTAAATTCTCATATTTTATTTAAGTTCTCAATAAGTTCCAATACCTTCATCTCATCATATTCATATCTTTATGGATTACACTCAGGGCCTTGTTCGAGCTGCCTATAGGTAATCATCAGACTCATAATTATGTATACTCAAGGATTGGTTGTCACAAACAATCTTAAATTTTTTTTTAAATTTAAAACTTACTATTTCATCCTTGGAAGCCTTCTCACCACCTTAATAAATCTTTGTTATATCAAAGTGAGTGATCAATATCTAGTCTCACTTGACTGTAGGTGATAGTCATAAGGTTTCTTGACTATGTTTATTTTTTATAACTTTGTCATCACCAAGGGATATCATTAAGAATTAAACATAAAATAAGGAACTAGTAACCATGTTTAATAGATTGAGATCAACATATCACCCTTATTATGAAGATCACAATATGACAACAAGCTTTGTAATTATTGAATCTATTGTCTACATATTTTTGTGTGTCTTAAACTAGAAATATAAGATGTTATTTCCAAATTTATTCACGCCACATGTTAAAAATATATTTAATATAAAATGGGAATTAATAGCATGCTCTTTCAAAAAACACACAATTCTTAGAATCATCAAACCATACAAGCAAATGAGAAACCTACAAGTAATAGGAATGTGCAGTTAGTTTTAAGGCAATAAAATTCTTGAAGATGATTCATGAATTATATTCCACCAAAATAAAAACTAATTAAATGGAATAAGAGACCATTATTATTATTAACATGAATAAAAATAACTCCCCTCAACTTTGCCTGACTTATTTATACCAACAAAAAACCTGATAACCTATTTGACATTGCACAAAGAGAGTGATAGAAAAGGTAAAATGGTTTTGTTTAATTTGGAGACTATAAAATAAAAGAAAGAATGTAATTTAGTTTTAATAAGATGAAAATATGCTAATGAATCTTCTCACACATGCAAAACTATTATATAATCTATAGAACCTTTAGAAACTCCTTTTTTATCAATAGATCATGTTTTCAACATTTAAAACTACCAAATTTAGTTACATAATTGAAAAATAACACTTTATGATATAATACATGTTTAATAACACCTTGAAACACCTTTATTCCCATGGTAACTATACAAGTATACTAAAAGACTCAAAAGTGACTCCTAGATGACATAAGAACAACTATACAACTATGAAAAATCTAAATCATATTAGAAAATACATAATTAATACCATTAGGCCCATTTAACACCTTAGGGGACCCCTTTATAAAGTTTTAATATATAATTAATTAACGTAATTTGACTTTTGGTTAAATTATTCAACATTTTCATGATTTCATAGGGCTAACAAGATAGTTATGCCAAAGACCAGTAGCCTTCTCCTATCCATTGGGATATGGAATCACATATACATATATTTAACACTAAATAACCTCTAAAATAACACTAAACACACACCAAATAATAAAAAATAGATACACTAGACAAGAAACTAAGCAAACACACTTGTGTTCTCAAGAACACCTATAGAAGATACACACCAAACTCAAACAAACTAATTATAAAAAAAGATAAATTGAATTAATATCTTACTCCTATATCAAATGGGAAGATTTAACCCTTTATTTATATATGAATTAAATTATTTAATGAGACATATTATCTTTTTAGCATTGGCATTGATATCTCTAACTCCTTCATGATGTTTGTCAATCCTTTGGGCATGATCCTCAATGCAATTGATGCAGCTACAACCAGATCACATATGAATATGAACCCATATTTCACTTAAAAAAATTTATATTTATCATGGGACTCCTTATATTTAATATTAAATGGTGATTCAATAAAACATACCTCCTTGACTTTCATGGTACCTTGAGAATGATCAAATTGTTCATCAATTGCAAGCTCCTCAAGGTCTATTAGAGGTACAATAAATGAAATGTGGGGGTGAGTAAATTATGATATATAATCCAATTAAATTACCAAATATTTAAGAATTCAAAATACATCAACTTGATCAAGAAACATAAACATTAAAGCACATACATCCAAAGCATATATCACATGAAGACATCATATATGTGGGAAACCCTCTTGGGGGATAAAACCCACTAAACCCTAAAATATGTAATATAGTATTATAAAAACAATATAAAACATTTATAACAACAATAAATAATCAAGGAACACCAATCCCTTATTTTAGATAGACACCAATCTCATAAGGAGCTATTACCCCTATCTAGATGATCACCCACAACAACTAGACCTTTAACAAGATTAACCTTGAAAGGAGGAACCAAACCCATAGGATACCAATCACCCTCTCATATACCTAAACATATCATATTGAACACCTATTTATTCTATTAAAATTATGATGATAAACTTTGTCTACACTCTTCACCTCTAATCTCTCTCAAGTTGCTTCTAGGGCTAACTTGCTCAAACTGTCTCTTTTAGGATTATTAGATCTAATGACCTATGTGTCCTCCTACATCAAATTTATTAGATAAAAATATTCTATCTTCCTCAAAATATTATTTTTCTTACTAACTTTTACCTTCTCTTTCAAAGGTTCTCTCATTTGCTTGAATCTACATATGCACAACTAACACAATTAGTCCAATTAGACCTTGTACTTATACCACTCTCTTACTTTAACCAATATTGGTAAAAAAATATGATTTTAAATATTTTTTTACATTTTAAATATGTCATCAAACATGTTACATGAAATAACCACACATTCCATAGGTTATTCATTACCTCATTAGCCCTAAACCACCATTAGGTCTTGGTGAGACCTAAAACAATTAGGCATTGCATACTCACAAGTTACATGTGAGACTATTTAGACCACTTTAATCCTTTACCAATGATTTTAACACATCAAATATATATCCAATATACCCTTTCTCATTCCCTCATGGGTCCATGCCACCTAAAACTTAGCCTCATACCTTGAACCAAGCCATTTTAGACTACTTGCCAAAAGGCCAGAAACACAGAAAAGTATATCATATAAAACTAAAGCATACATAAACTTTTATAAAAAAATAAACTTAAAAAAATGAATTAATATATCATATATGACCTATGAAACATCTCCATGTTCATTTTCTTCTTAAAATCTACTCAGAACTCTTTCAACTTACCTCTGTAAGATGGTCACTCAATCTGCCATTACATTTAACAAACGTAATCAATTTATAAGAATTTTTTAATATTAAATATGGATTGGTAAAATATAAAAAATCCAAATATATTTTACTCATGGATTCTACAACACTCTCCAATAGTTATTTCATCTTGAAACATCAAGGCACTATTAAAAACAACTCAATTATCCTTCTATAGTCACTTACAAAACATGGTCAAACACATAGTCAAATTTGGATATTAATATCTTTGAATATTAAACATTAATTCCTTATAACTCACTTTTATATATGTGCCTTGAATTATTCTTCAACTTTTCTTTTTACATCACATTTTAATTCATCCTAGATCAAAAGATATAAGCAAAATATTAAGTACTAGTTTTTCTTTTGTTAAATTCAAATGCCAACGATCATTATGTAAACATAAAAAATTATCCACTTTGACCTCATCTCATTATTATTGGAAAATTTTAATAATTATACACCATCAATATCCTTGAAAGGAGCCTAGTTTTTATCTTGTAATGCTTATCATTGATATTCGATCTGAGCTCCCATGATTATGTCACTTGGTAGCTCTGTGTTCCTTTTGAGCACGTTAACTATTTGAATCAATCTAAAATTTTTATATCCATCTATATGAGCAATCATGTGCCATTAATATTGTATAAAAGCTTTGATATTGTGACACTTGTCACCAGTGCATGCAATCTTTGACTCTTTGGCATAATGACTAAATACACAATATTGGATCACTACTGACAAGATCACACACTCTATTTGATCCTTAAAAATTTAATATAAACACTTGACATTAGATATGTGATTTGATTAAATTCTCACTATAGATCTTTGATAATTCAAATTTGGCTAAGTATGGGAACTTTGTAAATTATGTCTGAGAAAGCTAGTTTTGCACCTTAATAACTTTTTTTATGCTCAACTTCATGAACTAAAATTTGAACCATATAATATCCTCATTTATGGGAATCAATCCATATATCAATATCCTCTTGAAACCTTCATACATGTGAAATATTATGTCATAAATCTACTCATTTAGTGTTATCTATCAAGATGACTACTTGAGCTTAGACATTCATATGACTATTTTAATGAATTTCATTCACTTCCATAAACATTATAATCACTTATAACACCCCATAGGGTCTCTTCAACATGTATATACCATAAATATCATCCATCAATTACCTTATAAATTCAAACATTTAAGAACCATATAAGAACACTAAATCACACTTTGTCATTGTTAATCTAACACACATGACACCTTATCAACAACCTTGGTCACCTTAGAGACATCATAAACAAACCTATAATAATCTTCTCATTTGTAATTTATGTCAACATCAATATGAATCTTATATAAATACTCTATCTCTCTCTTTAAGGAATTTCCCCCCCTTCGACATAACGACAAAGTAGGCTCAACCCCTGATCCTGTAAACCTAAAAATAATTCAAGGAACAATAATAAGAAATGACCACCTCTGAGAGATGATAAAAAATCCCCATAACATTTTGCATACCTCTTCTTACCTCAATCTTCTCAAACATGCTCCATCACTACACTTGTATTTGATCATACATAGCTTCTATGAAGACAAAACATGAACATCAGAAACTACATGAACTTACCTTGAAAATGTTAAGGACTCCCCTAAGTCACCTAAGTTTATACACCCTTTTTATAATCCTCTTAACATTTTCAATAATGATGAACCAACATAATTGCCTTCATACCTTCTCTCTCAAATTCTACTACACAGTCCTCTGATCTTCGGACCTAATCATTTACAAAGCTCCCTTTACTCATTTATGAAGATTCAATACCTTGTCAAAACAT
The DNA here is from genome assembly GCA_037957365.1 of Torreya grandis. Classification (NCBI taxonomy): domain Eukaryota; kingdom Viridiplantae; phylum Streptophyta; class Pinopsida; order Cupressales; family Taxaceae; genus Torreya; species Torreya grandis. The sequence continues at coordinate 1,485,733 of JARHVA010001572.1, forward strand.
ATGGCTTGGTTTATTCAAGTAATCATATCAATATTTTTAAATCCAAAACTGTAGTATACTTCATATCTCCACCAAGACTAGAACATCTCACATATGCTCCCCCTCACATCATGCATAGGTCTTCAATCCTTTCAAACTATCTGAGTTAGTTCCCCTTAACTCCATTCTTAACTTATATCATGACATCTTCAACAAGTCATCTCAATGAACAAGGTGTTCCAACAACACTTTAACACTTTACACACTTTACTCAAAACTCTTATAGAAACATCTTATCTTCATAACTCTATGACCTCCATGGCATACACAACTTATCATCTACAGAACTCTAAGACCTTCATGATATCAAATATATGATAACACATTCTCCTCATACTCCATATCAACCTTGTCTTCAATATTTCTATGTAATATAATATCTTGATAACTCACCATTCTTGATTAGACACTTGGAAACCTCCATTCTCTACCTATAGATCTTCAAAACCAACATCTTCATTTTCACCATTTGACCAACTAGACCATCCTTCATATTTGATAGAGAAATAACCTTAGGATCATTGTTTCTAAAAATATCTTATCATGTCCTTCCATAGTAAACCAACACATTATCTTATGATATTTATTATCCTAAAAAATCAACCAAATCTCAAATAGAATCCACCATGATTCTTCTTTATGTAAAGTTTCTCCTTGAATCTTAGAGAGAGATACCACTTTGACATACTGAGACTAAAAGTCCCAAAACTTAGGAGACTCCCATATCTCCATACTCTCATTTAAATTATAGTCCTACCTCATCACCAGATTGACTTTGAATGGAACCTTGACTTCATTATTTGATTTAGACTTGCCAACTAATGTAGACAACAAAAACACTTGAATTTACATCATTTATATCATGGCAAAAAAACCATCTTTGGTCTCAATTTGATCTCTCCTAACAATCTCAGGTTTCCACAACCATTTGTGACCTCTTCCTTTCACACTAAGAGCTCTATATACCTTATTTTTCTTTGAGAACACATTCAACTTATTATTATAATACCTATCAATATGACCAACTTTATGAAATTTGAATCAAACAAGATCATTAGTACCTTTTGATTGATGATGATTATGATCTTCCTTTGATTGATTTATTCTCCTCTTACATTATCTAGCAATGTGGCCAAATTGATTGCATGCATAAAAATGACTCTAGAATGAACATCTCATTGCATTTATCTATCTTATCTTCTTTCATAAAATCTAGGAGCTTGATTAAACTTATCTTGACTTGATGGCCTTTTCTTGAAAAAACTAGAAATGTGACCAAACTTTTGACAACTATAACAAACAATGTCTTCCATACCTCTTATTTTGAATATGGAAATTATCTACCTTTGAATAATTGATTCTTATTACATAGTCCTTTGAAATTTGACCAAAAATATGACAAATAAAATACTGGACCATAAAATATTTTTCATACCTTGAAGCATTTGGTTATCTAATTAGATTATTCAATTTGTCTTTGACCTAGTTTGACTTGTTGTCTTTCATGCTACCATCCTCTTCTCATTGTTCTAATTTATTTTATTCTTCTTCAATCTTACCTATCTTGATTATGACCTTTTCATGCTCATCCTTTAGGGAAATAATATTAGCCTTTAGTTGAACACATTCATCTTCTTTAGCCCTCATGCTTAAACTTGTAGCCTATAATTGAATTCTTAGATATTTGATGGTCTCCTTATCCTCTTTAGCCCTTTTAGTCATATCATATTTCAATTTACATGCTTAGTATTCAATAATATTTATAGAATCAAGATTGAACTTTAACTCATCATGTTCACTTTGCTTTGAACTCAACTTGGCATTTATCTCTTCTAACTGAGTTTTGAGGTGTCTACATTCTTCCTGTTTTGAACTCATATTTGTCCATGTAACCCTTAATTGATCCTCTAGAATGTTGATATTCTCTTTATCATATTTTTATATTAATCTTACTTTAAATGATTCTATCTCCTTATTGATTTTGATCTATTCTTGATTCTTCTTTCCCTCTCTCTCAAACTTGCCTAACAAACTTCCCTTAAGAGAACTGACTTGTGCTTCAAGACCTTTGATCATTTTCCTCATTTTATAACTTCCCTTATTTTGCTCCTTCAATTCACCAAGTGCACCCATGAGCTTAGATTTTATATCAAGTTATTATTACTCATTGTTATAGAACACTTCTTCTTCTTAACTATCATGGCAAACTAATTTATCAAACATGATGATCTTTTCACCCATATTGTACCTTGGATCACGTTCAAGTGGTTAAAATTGCATATAAGGTCTTGCTATGATATTAATTATTAGAGGTACAATCACTGAGAGGGGGGGTGAATAAATGATGTAAGATAATCCAATTCAATTCCCAACTCTTTAAACATGAAATCACATACATGTAAATCATACATAAGAGCATGCATCACATGAACACATCATATATGTGGGAAACCTTCTTGGGGAATAAAACCTAATGAACCCTAAAATATGGACTAAAATACTATAAAAATAAGATCCAAAATTTGTACCAGCACCAACTTATCAAGGAACACCCATATGTTTAGTGAGACACCAATCCCACAAGGATCTAATACCCCTATCTACCACACCACCCACAAAAACTAGACCTTTAGCAAGCTTAACCTTAAAAGGAGGAACCAAATCCATAGGAATCCAATCACCCACTTTGATACCTAAATAGATCATCTTGAAAACATATTTATACTCTTCATCTGATTATGATAACCTTTGTCTACACTCTTCACCTCTAATCTATCTCAAGCTACCTCTAGGGCTAACTTGCTCAAACTACCTCTTCTAGGATTATTAGATCCAATGAATTATGTGTCCTCCTACATCAAATTGATTAGATAAATATGTCTAATATTCCTCATGATATTATTGTATTTACTAATATTTTCCTTCTCTTTCAAAGTTTATCTCCTTTAATTGAATCCACACATGCACAACTTGCACAATTAGTCCGATTAGACCTTGTACTTATACTACTCTCTACCTTTAACCTATCTTGGTTAGCCAAGATGATTTTACGTGTTTATTATACTTTAAAAATAGGTCCTTATACATGTTACATGTAATAACCACACACTTCATATGTTATTCATTACCTCATTAGCCCCAAACCACCATTAGGTCTTGGTTAGACATAAAACAATTAGGCCTTTCATAATCACAAGTTACATGTGAGACTACTTGGAACACCTTAATAATTTAAAAATGATTATAAAACTTAAAAATTATCTCCAATATACCCTTTCTCATTCCATAATGGGTCCATGTCACCTAGAATTCAACCTCATACCTTGAGCCAAGCCATTCTAAATTGCTTGTCAAAAGGCCTAGAAATAAAGAAAAGTCTGTCATATATAATTTAAGCATACAAATAATTTTATCAAACAATACACTAAAAAAATGTATTAATAGATCATATATGACCTATGAAACATTTATATGTCCATTTTATTCTTTAAATATTGTTATAACTCTTTGAACTTACCTCTGAAAGATGGTCACTCAATCTGTCAGTGTATTCAATAAACACATTAAACTTATAAGCCTTTTTTAATTCTAATTATGGATTTTTAAAGCTCAATAAACCACAAATATGGTACTCATTTAGTATAAAACACCCTATAATAGTTATCTCATATTGAAACATCAAGATACTATCAAGAACAACTCAATTATCCTTCTCTGGTCACTTACATAACATGGTCAAATACATAGTCAAATTTATAGATTAATATATTTGTATATACAAACATTAAATCCTTATAAATCACTTATTTTTATTTAACTTTAATTCCTATTCAAATTTTATTTTTACATCACCTTTAAATTCATCATATATCAAAAGATATAAGTAAAATACTAAGCACTAGTTTTTTCTTTGTTAAATTCAAATGCCAAATTTCAATATGTAAACATTAAACATCAAAAACTTTGACCTCGTCTCATTATTAATAGAAACCTTGAACAAATACACATCATCAATCTCCTTGGAAGTATCCTATCCTTTATCTTGTAATACTCACCATTGATATTTGAGCTAAGCTCCCATGATTATGCCACTTGGCAACTGTACATGCCTTTTAAGCACATTGACTATTTGAATTGATTCACACCATTAATCTCCATATATACAATCACCTCCATGTCATTTATATTCTTTCAAAGATTCAAGATTGTGACACTTGTGACCAATGCATGAAATCTTAGACTCTTTGACATATTTAATAAATATTCATTATTGGATCACTACTAACAAGATCATGCACTTTTTTAGATCCTTATCTAGTCATATTAAATTATCACTATTAGATATATGATATGATTAAATTCTCACCATAGATATTCAATAATACAAATTTGGCTAATTATGGGAACTTAGTAAAATCTATTTGAGAAGTTAACCTTGCACCTTAATAAATTTTATTACGCTCAACCTCATGACCTAAAATTTTAACTATATAATCTCCTCACATAGGGGAATAAATCCATATATCAAAATATTATTGAAACCTTCATACATGTGAAATATGATTTCATCAATATACTCACTTAGATTTATCTATTAAGATGACTACTTGAGCTTAGGTATTCATATGACTATTTTGATGAATTATGTTCACTTTTATAAGCATTATAATCACTCATAGAACCCCATAGGGTCTATGAAACATTTCCATTCCATCAATATTATCCATAAATTTCCTTATAAAGTCAAGCACTGAATAACCATGTAGGAACACTAAAGCATACTAAAGCACACTTTGTCATTGGCAATCTAACACACATGACACCTTATCAATAACCTTAGTCACTTTGGAGACATCATAAACAAAGCTCCAAAAATACAATAAATTATATTTTTATAATCCACCCAATATTAGTCATTATCCTCCATGGAAACCTCTTTCTCTATCTTCTTATGCAATTGGCCCTTAACTTTGAAAAGTTATTCAAGTTCTTGGAAAATCATCATCCACTTTTACCAATAATCATTTCTCTTCTTCTCTTTAAGAAACAACACCTATTAAAATTCATATTATTAGTCCTTGAGTGATCTGGACAACAATTCAGATGACAATTCGGGTGATGGGTCCACCCCAATTGATGACGAAACTTTCGGGAGCCATAACTTTTGCACCGTAGCTCCAATTGACTCACCATTTGAACCATTGTAAAGATAATAATTAGGTAAACATCATGAGATGTCATGGATATTTTCTTGATGTATTTTTATCCCTTAAAACCCAATGGAAGTGTCCAAAATTTCAATTTTAATAGTGCAATCTAAAAATAGTAAGTTACTAAAAATAGTAATTCTTCAAAATTTGTATTGTTGTAAATCATGGAAGTCAAACCAATTAATATCCCTTGAGATTGGTGACCTTCCACATCCTCCCCACACCTTCAAAACATTTATAAATAAAGATGTAACCCAAAATGGAAAGCAAACATCTCTTCTCAGAGATATGCATATGTTTGGGTCTGCAAATTTGATCAATAAAACATCTCTTATCAGAGATAGGATTATTTTAATTGTTTTTTTCTTGTTTATTTAATTATCTTTCAACCAAAACTTTTGAGTTTTAGATCATTGAGTACTTGATCAAATTCAAAACTAACTTCAGTAGGTTAGGATGTCATATTATCTTCTTTTGAGGGTGTACCACCAAGAGGTAAGGCAACATCAAGAGTGTATTGAATAGAAACAAACCCCTTATCAGCTGTAAACTCAATGATTTAAACTTAAAAAAACTTGATACCTTAGAAGTTATCATTTTTTAATTCAAGGATAAGACATTTTAAACAACATCTTCAACTTGGATAAAATAAGGTATAAGTTCTCGCTCTTTCTCATGGACATCAACTAACCCAACACATATGGAGTCTTTCTCAAACATCTCTTCTTTCATGTCTTGAAAAAATTATTTGTGGAAAGATAAAACATGGACTTCAACATCTTTTTCTTCACTCAAAAAGTCTAACTTTCTCTTTTCCTTACCAAGGGGAATATCTATGGTGGTCTCTTCATTATAGATGCTCATGTCATCTTCTAGGTGAGATGTAAGCTAAGTTTTGTCTTCTTCACTTGCCTCCCATAATATAACTTCTCCTATAAGAAGTGATGAGGTGGAAGGGTTATTTATAGGATCACAGACAAGAGAGGAAGTATGAGCTATGATGGAGGGCTCATGAATGGGTTTGGGAATAGAGGTATATTGAATGAACTCATAGGGGAAAGACAAATTAGATTGGTCAATAGGAAATACACCTTTTTCAACAAGAGCTTTACTTTGTTCATAGCCTTCTTTAGGATCTTCAACATATATAGGCTCATATTTAACCTCTTTTTTTAGTACAATATTAGTATATTTATTAAGCATTAGACACAAATTATTGCCTAATATATCTACTCATTGATGTTATATTGGTTTTCCTTTTCAAATTCATTACAAACATCCATCAAATTTTAAAAAAAACCTCTCAACCACTCCATGATATGGTTAGGGATAACCTCAAAAATTTCATCTATTATTCTCATCACTTCTTAATTATCTAACATACTTGGCATTACTACCGAAAAGGACTTGGTATGAAATGGGATTGAATTAAGAGGAGTATAATAGTGGGGATTGTGATGATCTTAAATTTATTGAACTAGGACTTAATATTTTGTTTTCAAATATCTTGATCTCCAATCAATGGGATCATCTGACCCCTCATGACAATAATAATAATAATCATCTTCAGGTTGATATACATTATGATAAGGCTAGTAAGAGTCATATTTGGGTCGACAGGAAGGAAATTCTTGATACTCTTATTGGTAGCCTTATTGATAGGATTTTTCATAGGGCTAATCAACAACATGATGTTCATATGGAGAAGGAAAATAATGATCATAGGTATATTGAGTGGTATAACATGGGTCATAACAAGGTTGATAGGGAGGTGTATAGTAGGAATTGTCATCATATATATACATAAAAACTTCATGAGTCAAGTAAAAAATAATATTTGATTAAAATATTCAATAATAGATACATTGGATTTTTAAAATTACAATCTTTTATTTGAAGTCACCATTGGTACTTTTTTGAATGCTTCCAAAAGCTAATAAGAAGAAATACACAGCAATAATCTTTCCACTCTTTTGGATCTTTGTCCCAACACACATGTAATAATTTTTGTCACCAAATATTACAACATATAGTTAGTTTTTATATCCTACTCTAATATTTGGGTACCATTGGAAAACCTCTATGACTATGGGTTGCCTATGGTAGAGGAAGACCTCTAGGTTTAAGGGGTAGCTCCCTAGATTTATCCTTGAATGCTTATCACCTAAACTAGCTACTTTTTTGGATTAAAAGGGATAGAAGTGACATGAAAATAACCTAATATAATGAGGTGATACACTATAAATATCTCCAATATAATACCATACCATTGTACTATGAAATATGACCTATAATACTAGTCTCAAAAATCTTGAATTGCTCTAACATTAGTATTTCAAACATGAATGTGATATACATGGGAATACTCAAGGTAATTGAAATATATGTTATATTTTATACACAAAGTCTACTTGTACACTTCAATATAGTCAAAGACACTAACTACACTTCATGTGACTTGTTAGAGTGAGAACTACTTGCACCAAACATGAAAGGATTAAAAAAAGGAAAGGATAAACACTTATCACTAGACACTTAAATATTCATCACTTCACACACTTATACATGAAATTAATGAAATAAAAACTATATTTAAATTATTATTTCAAATTCAAAGTACAATATCAAACTAGCAGGGCTTTGCCATTGTAAGTGTGAAACAGAATACAAGAGCCAAAATGGATTGCATTTATAGAACATGAGAGAAGAGAGAAAGAATAAAAATTTAATGGTCATAATGCCACATGTAAAGGTATGAAAACTAGTTAAATTTCAAAATAATTAAGTTTATAACAAAGGTCTATAAGGTCTTCTTGGACAAGTGTCCATATAAAATATCAAGCTCTCCAAAACTGGCATAAAGGTTTTCAATTGCCTTCTTAAAATTGCCTTCATGATTAGGCATCTTTTGACTACTAAAAAATGGAATATGGGTATTTGACACATGTTAAATTTATTATGGTATTTTGGAAATGTCCCATGATAGTCATCAGATGCATCCATACTACTATCCATATTTTGGACACTTTTACTCACCATCTATAATTATTCATTGGTCTTTTAAGCCTCATTCTTCACATTTATCATTGAAGAAGACTGTAGTTTATCAATAAAATAAATGGAAGAGGTTTTATGACACCTATATATAGTCTCTTTACCTTCCATTCTATGAATTAAGCCTTAAAAGGTCCCAAAAATAGACTTCTCACTCTCTCACCCAATAGTCACTTCTTATCTTCAATCTCTTTCCAAGACTGTCTATGATGGGTGTTATAGTAGAGATGTTTTCATGCCCATATATGGTAATAAATTAATATTTATAGTTATAATATGTCCCAATTGACCCCCTCCAATTGATCTCACCTATTCATCTTCTTCTATATTTGTAATACAATCATAAACTTTAAAAAAACTTATTTTGTACCTTGCCTATACAAGTAGGGTACATAAAAATAGGATGGGGATGAGATTGAGAGAGTCTTGTACAAGTCCAAAACCATTTATAAGACAAAATAACTAGTTTTTAATTCATCTCTATTAGTGTTTCATCCATAAAGTCTTAGACAAGGGTTTACGAGGCTTTTAGAGAGTTTGGACTGTTAAGGATTGTTCATAAAATACTAACATCCAACCTCCCAAAAAAATAAAAAAAATATTGAGTATAGTACAATAAAAAATTAACACTATGTACTTGAGGTCCCATGTTTGGTGTTTTTACATATATGGACTTTTGAAATTGGCCTATTGAGCTTTCTCTAGCATTCTAGACACCCCTATCATGCTTTTAGGATAAAAGTAGTCTTTCTAATAGGTATCCTACAAATGAATGGTTTATGTTGACCTTTTACTATCCCATTAATTTCCTAAAATTATTTTTATATGTTTATGAAGTCATTTAGATGATTTTAGGTCTTTGTAGGGTTTAGGCCTGGTTTAAGCCAAATAGGCCTAAATGTGCTTGATTGAATGCTTGACCATTTTTAGGTATCCAAATAGATGTAGTGTATTTATAAATATATTTTTGTCTTAAAAAAAACATTATACATCATAATAACATGATTCCAAGACTCATCAACTCATTTTTGTACACCTCCTACACTAACATGCAGACTATGTTAGAATGGATGCCCTCTATCTGAGATAGAACAGAGGGCATAGCCCCTATTATTATAGATTACTTAAGGATATAAAGATATTTATAAGTTCATGAATACACTATTAACAAATATTTAATTCTTGGTTATGTCTCTAACACCTTATATACCTCAAACTCTTCAAGACTAGTTTATATAGCATTAACTGTGTGTAGGGTTTTAGTTACCTAAGTATGACTTTTAAAAACCTATCTTAATATATGATCCTATAATTTGAGAATAAAATTAAATTTATATAATCAATATCAAAAAAAATCATACACATTCATACATATTACACCTTTTTATTCTAACCATCTTGTAATCTCCCACTAGCCTAAACTAGTCTATGTACTATGTTGACTATAGGTAGTCACTCATAAATAAAAAGGCTCCTATATATGTTGGTGTTTATTTTAGAGGTGCATGAAAAATGCCATCACCATTATTTAGGTGGTCTATATTTATTCATTTACTCCATGATTCTTATCACTAGACAAGTTTTCTCTTTCTTACTATCTTAAACTAGTGTATTATTGTATCAACTTATACTTGATGTTATGGAAGAAAAGGGGAAATTATTGTAAGTACTCATTAGTGTGAAATTACTATGTTTTACTCATCTACCTTGATTTGAGGTTATAGATACCATTCCATACTATAATTATTTCATTTCATTCCATTTAAACTATAATTTCACTCCATAGTATAGGTCACTATAGTCTTGGTTTCTTTTAGTCTTTTAGCACAGTGTTCTCTGAATGTCTCAAGTCAAAACCTACATGAGTTAGAAATCAGTCAAACACATTCCATCTTAATCAAATCAACCATTTTTATATGTCAATACATTGATCCTATTCATGGGATACATGATTGAAACAATTGGACTTATCCATTCCTCAAGATACCCACCAAGATATGACTTTTGTAAATGAGCAAATACCTTATTCAGAGAAAATAAGGTAACATGTCTCTCTATGAAACTTTCTCAAACTAAGGGCAAGGTTTTAGGTCTATTTTACATCTTATGACTTCCCTAATATCACAATGTCCACTTATACATTCTAAGACTTAATTTAAGGTCTCAATAAGTTTTGATAACTTCATCTCATCACTTTCATGCCTTTTTGGATTACACTCAAGCCCCTATTGGAGTTGTCTGTAGGTAATGATCAGACTCAAAACTATGTATTTTTGGTTGTCACAAAAATATTAAACCATTTTGGAAAGTTTAAAATTACTATTTCATCCTTGGGAGCCTTCTCACCACCTTAAAAACTATTTTTTACATCAATGTGAGTGATCAAGACCTAATCTCACCTAACTATAGGTGATTATCACAAGGTTTCTTAACTATGTTTAATTTTTAGACCTTTCTCATCACCAAGGGATATTCTTGAGACTTAGACTTAAAATAAAGTAGTAGTTACCATGTTTAATAGATTGGGATCAACATATCACCTGTATTCTAAAGATCATAACATGAAAACAATCTTTGCAACTATTGAATCCACTATTATTAGACTTTAGTGTGTATCCAAATAGAAAGATGAGATGTTATTTCCAAATTTATTCACACCACAAATGAAAATATATTGAATATAACATGGTAATAAATATAATTCTTTACCAAAAAAAACAAAATTTATAGAATCATCAAACCAGACAAGCAAATGAGAAAACTTACAGGTGATAGGAATGTGCAGTCTTTTTTGAGGTATTAGCATTCTTAAAGATGATTCATGAAGTATATTCCACAAAAATAAAAAAATAATCCCATGAAATAAGATCCCATTAGGAATGTCAACATCCACCAAAATCATTCCCCTCAACTCTACCTAATATATCCATACCAACAAAAAAATTGGTGGCCTATTTTACCTTGCACAAGAGAATGATAGAAAAGGTACACCAATTTTTCTCAATTTATTATAAGTGTTAACATCAACAAAAATCAATCCCCTCAACTATTACTAATCTATCCATACCAAAAAATAAATTATGACCTATTTGACCTTGCACAAGAGAGTGATAGAAAAGGTACACCAATTTTACTCAATTTGGACACTATCAAAGCAAACCAAGCATGGAATTGAGTTGTAATAAGATAAAGAGACTAGATTCTCACATTTTAAAAACTATTATACAATCTACTTAGCCTTCATAAACTCCTCTTTTTGTAATATATCTTTTTTTCAGCATTGAAACCTACCAAATTCAATTACAAAACTAACAACCGACACTTTCTAACATCATACACATTGAATAACACCTTGACACACCTTTATTACCATGATAACCATAAAATTATATTAAATGAATAACAAGTGACCCCTAGATGACATAATATAAACTATACAACTATGAAAAATATGAAACATATTAGAAATTACCTCATTAATACCATTAGGATCATTTAACACCCTAGGGGACCCCTATATCAAGTTTGACTATATAAGCGGTTAATGTAATTTGACTTGTCATCAAATTAACCAATATTTTATCAATTTCATCAAGTACCAATAGACTTCTCATATCCATTAGGATATGGAGTCACCTATATATAGATTTGACACTGAATTGGCTCTAAAAGAACATAAAACACAGACCAAACAACAAAAAATAGACACACAAGACAAGAAACTAGGCAAACACACTTGTGTTCTCAAGAACACTTATGAAAGGCACATGAAAAACTCAAAAAAACTAACATAAAAACAAACTAACTTGAATGAATCTCTTGCTCTTGGATCAAAGGGGAATATTGAAACCTTTCTTGATCTATGAAATGGAGTGAATGAGAAATATTTCTTTTTGAGCATTGGAATTGATAACTCCAACTCCTTCATGATGTTTGTCAATCCTTTGGTCATGATACTCAATGTAATCAAGGTAGATACAACCATATAAATTATGAAGGTGTACCCCTATTACACTTCAAAAACCTCAAATTTCTTATGGGACTCTTTAGCTACAATCTTCAATAGTGATTCAAAAAAACATATCTCCTTGATTTTCATGGTACCTTGAGAAAGGTAGGATTATTCACTATTTATAAGCTCCTCAAGCTCATCAAGGAGATTTGTATATTCCACCCAATATTGGTCATTTTCCTCCATGTAAACCTCTTGATCTATCTTCTTATACAATTGGCCCTCAACTTTGAAAAGTTCTTAAAGTTCTTGGAAAAGCATCATCTGATGTTGCCAATTATCCTTGCTCATCTTCTCTTTGAAAAACACCACCTATTCAACTTCATATTCTTTGCCTTTGATTACTTGATCATATTCAAAACTTATTATAACTTTAGTAGGTTGGGATGCCATAAGATCTTATTTTGAGGGTACACCACCAAGAGGTAAGACAGCTTAAAGAGTGTCTTGAATGGAAATAAACTACTTATCAACTACAAACTCATTGATTTCCACTTCAAAAAACCTGATACCTTGGGATTTATCATGTTGTAATTTATAATATGTTTCCAATAACATTTTCATCAACATATTAAAATTTTATAGTAAAAGGTATAGGTTCTCACTCTCATGGACATCAACTAACTCAGTAGATATGGAATCATTCTCAAACACCTTTTCTTTCATGTCTTGACCAAATTCTTTACGAAAATATACAACATGATCTTTAACATATTTTTCTTCACTCAAGAATACTAACTTGAAATTTTCCTCACTAATGGGAGTTCTTATGGTGATCTCTACATCATAGATGCTCATGTCACCTTCTAGGTCAACTTCAAGTTGATCTTAGTCTTCTTTGCATGCCTCCAATAAGATAGGCTATATTTGAAGAAGGGATGAGGTGGGAGGGTGATAGATAGTATATAAAATTAGAAATTCATCATTCCCATAAATCAATCTTGGATTGGATGAGATAGAGCACACCTACACTTTTTATTGGGGGTATACAATTGGTAAGTAGGATCATGACTAATATGAGGATCCATTAGACCCATTTAGGGGATCACTTGTCAAAACAAATCACGTAATATTGGGTTCAAAAGATTATAGTCCAACACAATTTTATAAAAACCCTAAAAGATTCCTATGATTTAATATTTCACTAATCTAATAAAAAGAAACATAAATCTAATCTAGTACATACCGAAGCTTGTGGCACAAAGTCGGGGTTAGAAATTAAAAAAATAAACAACTAAACTAAACATGTTTAGAATATATATACTCACATCAATGTATATGGAATACTAATACATGGAAGAGAATAATTAAAATGATCTATATATCTACTCTTACAAAGGAGAAATAAAGTTAAGAATACTTACCTTTGAAGATGAACCTACCTAGCCTCAATCTCCCCTTTGGCCAAGGTGCTTCGCAAGAGATTATCATGGTGTATAGGGATAATTAAGATAAATTAGATTTAGGATACACAACCTATCCAAGCATCAAAAATAATTATTCACAAGATGAGATCAGATCTCCAAATAAAGTATTTAACTCTAAAGCTTTATTCCCTCAGTAGAATGGTCAAGAGGTAGATGTTCATTCACACTTCTTCACTTAATTATTTGCTCTTATAAAATGGTTAGGAATTACCTTGTATATATAGTAGTATCTTACCATAAAATTTTTTGGGAATGTTGATTTTATTAAGTCAACTTGGTCAACCAAGCATATTTTTGGGGTTAACTCTCTAGGTCTATGTTAGTTTGGCCTAGCAGCCAACAAACCAAAAGAGAGAAGAAGTTCGTAAATTGTACTAGGTTGACCTAGTCAACCTAGCACAAATGACAATTCAAAAGGGTATTAAGGAAATAAATTAAGGATAAAACATAGGAATTGATATGAATAGATATAACTAAGAATAATAAGCTTGGGTTCAATGGTTTTAGGAGACTAGAGTGTCGATGGAAAGTGAAAAAAGGAATGACATTCTTATGAAGCATCGATGGCCTACCCACCCCTTTCCTGGTGCACCCCTTAAGGCATGAACTTAGAGAGATTGAGACTTAATAGGTTACTACAAGATATAAAGTTTTATTAATCAATAAAATTTTGAAAATATTATGTGTATACATATGCCCCAATCGAAGCTCATCATGTATCACGTAAGTGCAACATGGGATAGTGCTTCAAAAGAAAACATGATAACACAAAAAACTAATGTTAAGTATGGTGAAATACATAGAAAATAAGATAAATTAAATAAATATATTGAGAAAAACATACCTTTAACTTACCCTAGTGCCATAAATAAAGAAGTAGACTCTAAGAAATGAAGGTGTCCAATGTAAAGTACACTAGGAGAACCTGTAGATGTTAGTGCAGAAAAAAGCCAAAAATTGAAATTTTTGGAAGATGAGAATATGATAGTGGAAAATAATCTCTAATTCATCATTATTCTAATACATTTTATGGTTTGAAAAATACATGAGAAAAAATAAAGATAGAGGAAAAATAAGGAATCTGCCTAAAAATAAATGAAACAATTGAGTTGCTAAAAAGTGTTGTTTTAAATAGGAAAAAAAGAATTCATTTGGAATTTTGAATTGTGAAAGATAGGAAAGAGATATTTGACACCAAACAAGGATAAGATGGCGAGGGAATGATAGGCTAGATAAGGAGGACACCTAGAGGTGACAGTAGGTGCACTATAGGTATGCAACTATGGACTCAACCTAGTTTTTTAAATTTGTATTAAATTAAGAATTTTTTTGATAAAATTTGATTTTAAGAATTTATATATGATAAAATTGAACCAAGTTAGATTATAATGGTAGAAAATAGGAAGACCAAAAATGGGTATTAAGGGTTTAGGAATAAATTCAGAAAAATACACATTTTGGGAAAAATGTATTGGGTCAACATATAGAATGTACTAGGTCCACTAGGTCGACCTAGTAGGTTAAAATGCGGTAGAATCCATATGGTAAACCCAGTAGGTATGGGTCGGCCTAATGTAATATGTAGGTTGAAAAGATAGAATGGAGTGAGAAACTAGTCTATAAGGGCTAGAATGAAAGCTCAGTACCAGGAGGGGAATATAAGATGGTTGACTTGGAATTTGAAGATAACTATGACAAAAATAGGGAAATTTTGGTCAAATTAGGTTGACCAAGGAACTAGAATAAGCACAAAAAAGTGTGTAGAAAGTTGAAAGAGGTATAGAATGAATCGAAATGACTAAATTAGGGAAAGAGGGACCAAGAAAGCTAAAAATAGGATAAAATGAATAAGTTAATATAAATTAGGCTTGTTTTTCTATAGCTATAGACTTTGGCATTACCAAAGTGCTAGCTCCATTATCTACTAAGCAATTATGCACCAAGGAGTCACCAATGATTAATGAAATGATGTGTAAAGAATGTATTGTGATTATACATGACATGGAAGAACTAATACATCCTTTGTTATTTCTTTATTATAGAGACAATCAAGATTTTGGATGTTGGTGGACATGTCTTGGTTATCAAATTTATTGGATAGATTGATAGATGAAGATCGAGCTAGATTGGTAGCCATAGGTCTAGGAGGTATATCTAAGATGTGTAGGATCCCCCTTAGTACTAACCTATTATTCATGTTTTTAAGATGTTAGTAATAACTGACTAACACCTTTAGATGGGAGGTGGATGGGGGTGTGATAGAGGTGGGTATCATACTAGAGGATGTCCATGCGATCCTCAGGCTACCCATAGTAGGATCACTGGTGACCATAGGGATATTAGATAGCTTAGAGGAGAGGAGAGCCTTAGCCATGTGGGCTACATGCTCATATATTATATTGAGAGGATGAAAAGTTAGTATGGATGATGTGTATATATCATAGATTTCAGACCTTTAGAAGGTGGTGATAGGCTTTGTGACATAATGAGTGCTCTATCATAATTAAGATGGAAAGGTACCACTATTTAGGATAGGCTTGAGTAGGATGATGCTCAAGGAGGGAGTATTTAATGATCTAGGATCTATCATCTAGGTCCAACTTGTTCATGATCTATTCGAGATATTGGTAGGAGGGAAGAAGACTATGAGACTGATCATGTTATTAACAACATAGATATATAAGAGACTTCACATGTATCAAATCACTGGTTTCCCCATGTGGTCAATGATAGGTTACCTTGAGTGTGGATATGGAAGGAGGAATAGGTAGTGCAGGCTATGCCCCATGTGTTAGCACTATAGTTGATCAGATGCATAGATATTATATGGTAGATGTATGGGCACATAATAGCTATATGGGTAAGCTAGCACATAGTTGCACTAGAAATAAAGAGGAGAGAGGTGATTTGACACTATACATGGTGGAGAGAGCCATATTTGATGGTATAAATGATAAGATAGATGGGCTTATCTCATCCAGTGACATCAATATTAATACTTGACTAGTGGGCTTTGCATGTGAGGGAACCATAAGGGAAGAGGGGACTCAGACCACTCATGTCAAGATTGACCATATACTGGTTGGACATGACAAATAATAGAGGAGGAGATAAAGGAGGTAGAGATACTAGATGTAACCTTACTAACCCTAAAGTGAGACAAGTAATGGCCATCAAAGATATGGTGGTGATGGAGATAGGAAAGAGTGGAGACTATAAACATCCTAAATGATCCCATAGATGATCTAAAGGAGACGATAGAGAGACCACTTGGATGAAGGCTAAGACTAACATGAGCCATGACAATGAGGTTTGAGATGAGGAGGTAACTTACTATAGAGGTACTAAGAGGCCACATAGATAGGGAGACTATACTAGATGATCATGCTAATGATAATATCATAGGAGCTGAGACATAGATAGGTATGAAGATGTTTAAATTATTTATTATTATTTTATTTTGTAGTAGATAAAAACAAATAGATATTATGAGATATGAAAGTAATCTAATATCCATCTAGTGTGATATTATAGGCATACCCAAGGATGAGGAAGAAATATAGGGGTCCTTAGTGAGGGGAGTACTCCATGACATCTTAGATAAGATTATATATCCATATGACCCCATGAAACTATAATATTTGAGTGTACCATCTACCCTAGCTTAGGTGAGTTGGTTTTGATTAGTTGGCAAGGTAGTGAGGTAGATACAGGTGTAGAGAGAGAGGGTGTAGCCATCAAGAGAGATGGGTGTATATGAGAGATAGGCTTGGTAGGCCTTATTATATGAGAGGGATGTGCATTTATAGATAGTGACATAGATGATGTAGGCATATACAGTGATGAAGACTTAATTGACACAAGTACATACAGTGACCCAAGTTGAGTTGGTGCAGACACAGGTGAAAATAACATGCCTATAGGGATAGGTAGAGGGATTTATATCTTTGAATTCTTCATTACATTATACCATTTAAAGGATTTAGATCAATTCCTTAGCATGAATCATGGCTAGGCCACAAGATAGATTGGATGGAGCTCAACCCTAGTGTTAAGGCTTTGTATATGGTTGTATCAAACTCATGGTGTGTGTGTGTGTGTGTGTGTGTGTGTGTGTGTGTGTGTGTGTGTGTGTGTGTGTGTGTGTGTGTGTGTGTGTGTGTGTGTGTGTGTGTGTGCATGTGTATGCGTGCGTGCATGCGTGTGCATGCATGCATGAACATGTGCATGTGTGCGTGTGTGCGTGCGTGCGTGCGTGCGTGTGTGCGTGTGTGCGTGTGTGCGTGTGTGCGTGTGCGTGTGTGTGTGTGCGTGTGTGTGTGTGTGTGTGTGTGTGTGTGTGTGTGTGTGTGTGTGTGTGTGTGTGTGTGTGTGTGTGTGTGTGTGTGATTTTTGGTTTATTGGTGTTGGTTGTGTATGTTGTATTTATGATGGTTATTCTATTTTTTCATTATGGTTGAGGCTAAAAATGCTTTTTATATATTTATTTTTAGCAAATTTATTTAGCTTTGTTTGTATATGTTATAGAAAATATAAGTGGTGTGGTTTATTTTCTAGCATTATGGAGTAAAAATTCATGGTTAAAAATAAATGAGAAAGAAAGGACTTGAAAAAATATAATCAATCAAAGAAATGTACTACACACTAGTTCAAGTTGGGAAATGTGTAATAACATAAAATGACTAAGTATAAAAATCCAAGAAAATGGAAAACAAGATGGTAAAAGGGGATTTATTTTTAAACCAATGTAAAATATTTTTGCACCAAATTAAAACAAGTAAAATCATACCAAATATCATGTTGGGAAGTATGAAAAACAATGTAGTAAAATGGAAGATATGTAAAAGGGCACAAATGGTAATAAAAAAAATCAAAATTAAGTCAATCAATTATACTATTTCATAATGAGAAATACAAAATAAAAACAAAATTTGAAAAAATTTGGTCTTAAATTTATCATACTAATTCAAGATGGGAAGTATGATAAATTCAAAAAATGGTTGTAATCTTACATGTACTTGAAAAATAAGAAAATAAAAGGCAAAAGAAAAATGAAGTAAGCATAAAACATACTAAACATCAAAATGGGAAGTATGTCAATTACATGTAACATCATAATCAATCGAATCTTATCTCATATTTGACACATGTAATTTTGGATGTTGTCTTGTTTATTGTAAAATTTTGTGAAGAGGATCAGGTCATATCCATGGTCTTACACTACAACTCATAAAATAAAAAACCCAAAGGGTACCAAATCAAGATTGGTAAGAAGAAGGATAAGGTAATGGTAAATCAAGGATGTGGGTAATATGATGGAAAATATGGTAATTTGTGAGGGATTTTGGGTCCTATCCATGGTCTTACAAAGAAAATAACAAATAAAATCCCATGGGGAGTGATTAGTAAGAAAAAAAAAATCCCAAGAGGAAATATGAAAAAGGAATGAAAAATGAAGTGTAAAAATCAAGACTTATGTGTCTTATGAGAAGACCTTAAGAGGTAAGCAACATACTAAGGACATAAAAAGACACTAAGTAACTAGTGGTCATGTATGTACAAAGGAAATTGGATTTCTATAGACACATTTTTGTAGGAAAATAATTGTGCCACTAAGATCAACTAATGATGGTAGATTGGTACAAGGAAAATTAAAATGGGCCTACCTTCCCATGATGTGTTCCCCACTCCTCAAACCCCTTATAGATCCATCAATCTAATACAAAGATTGGGTACTTTAATGAAAAAGTAGGTAGCACTAAAAGATTTTTTTTATTCTCCTCTTCTAATCTACTGGCCTACTAGACCCCAAAGGACCTTAGCTTTATCATGAGGCCAACTGTGGAGTTTGATCTTTGACTATAATAAGGAGATGTCCTCTAAATCACATATTTTAGTAAATTAAACTTTTAATAATATTTAATATTTTTACCTTTTGATATCATTGCCTTTTATTTAAATGATTTGGCTTTTAACTTTATTTGAAGGATTTTTAAATATTCCTCTTCCATATGTATTTTTAATGACCAACCATGAGAGAGATAGTGATAACCATGAATGAGCTATAGGCTATGGTTAAGGAAACCTAAGTGACCCAAGACAAAAGACTGACTACACTTAGGCTTGAAAATGAACTGATTATGTGATCTCAAATCTCAACCATGTATATGCTTAGTTTTTGAAAAAGGAAGAACAAAAAAAGGAGATCCCAAAGAGGACTGGTGAAAGGAAATAGTTGTAGACACTTAACTCTAGCCATCGATAACCTTCAATCAATATTTTGTCCGATTTCCACTCAAAATGCACAATTTGGCTTAAAACACAAAAACATGCTAAAAGATGTGAAACTGACATATTCAAGTGCCAATTTTAGCTAGGGTATCCCTAAATGGGGAAATCTAATTTATGGGCTGGCTAACTTTGATTAGATCATTTTGAGTCAAAATGCCAATTTTTCACCTGGGTGCTTTGGATTGCTCTTTCCTATCACATCTTATGCATAAGATAGGTGCCTTTGTTATTTTTTTTGGTAACATCCTAAATGAGAATATGGTTCTAATGCATCTTAAATTTACTTCCAATTCTAATCTAGTCAAATTTTTGACAAACAACAGGACTTTCTGATCGAATTGAGTAATTTTTGCATAAAGTGCTTAATCATGCTTAAGAGGTAATTAACCCAAATCAAGGCCTAATCAATAATTCCATGAAAACTTATTGAATACTTATTTTTTAAAATAAATATTGAATATGTGCATCATTAGGTGACCTCATTTCTTGGGAAGGCATCCCTAGGCCATAAATGCCACAAATATCAGGATTTATGCCTCCCATGCCTCATCAATGCCTTCCATGATACCTTCCATGCCTCTTAATTTACCCTTTTTCCAATTCTATGATGAGGATAATTACAAAATTAATTACAAAAATTTAATTAATCCTCAACCATGCATCTTAATCTTAGGATGGATGGTTCAGGTTGATTCTAGACATTTGCAAAAATTTATAAATAGAGAGGCCAAGAATATCATTTCTAAGCTATTTTGGTGCAAAGTTATAATGCACAAATATCTTAAAGAATCCATTGTAACTAATGTTACCATGACAAATTTATTCCAATCCAAGCCAAACCAAATCCAAATGTGTCAAGTAGAGATGGAGGTAGCCAAGATTCCATTGCTAAGGACTTCATGAGCACAAGCCAAGCAATCCACCACTATAAAGGCATTTGGATCTAAGGAAGGTGAAGGAATTATTGTGTTTTTTGTTCCTTGATTTGTAGTTATGTTTGTCATTTATTTTTTTTAACTAATCTCTTCTTAGTGTCTAGGCCTAGAGATGTCATGCTATTAGTGTGTTTATTTCATTTTGGAACTAACACCATACTAACCATACTCTCTTGATTCAAATTCATAGATCACATAATGGCATGCCCAGTTGGACAAGATGCATCTCACACCTGAAGGAGATCAGTTTTAAACTCTAAAATATTTATTTGAGCCTTTAAAACTCTTAAAAATTAATTTTCTAACTTTATTTTGCCATTTTTTTGCCATAGTTTTACATAGTAACTAACTTTAGCAAGTAATATCAACATTGGTTACCTATCTTAGCTGATGTTGGTTATTAAAACTGACATTTATTAGATCTTAGTTAGCTAAGTAACTAATGTCAGTGGTAATAACTGATGTTGATCACTATGTTTTTTTAAAAACACAGACTGAAGAGCTACTTTTTCAAATTTCATTGTTTTAAGATAAAAATAACTTCAAAACTAAAGGACATGCTAACATTTTTGCTGCAAGACCAACCTTGATATTTGCTCAAAACATGTTTAAATCACCTTTTGCATGCTTAAAAATCAATTAGGAACCTTGTTTTAGTGTGAAACAAAGAATTTAGGTGTTTTTTATGAATGTTTTCAAAGTTTGCAACTGAGACCAAGGGGTCAATTGAACACCACCAAATACTTCATTTTGGATTTAAAATTGAACACACTTGTCAATTCTTATTTGAAATAGTTTAATCAATTTTTTTTGGAAAAAAGAGGAATGTTACATGTATGCTCTTCAATTTGTCCCTTATAGGGAACCCTTAGAATTAAAAGCACCATTCTTATTGCAAGTAGCCTAGTCCAAAGCTTAGAAATAAATTCATCTAAAGCACTCCCCAAAAACTCATCAAAGTTTATGTGACCTTGAAAACAACCCTAAAGTCTTTCTGCTTTCATGCTTTCTTTATTTTTATGCATCTTGGTTTGCAAGGGGGACTTCGTCACCTCCTAAAAGTTCTTTAGGAAAGCTTTGACCCAGGGTTTCATCTCCTACCATTGACTTCATTTATCTCCTTTAGAGTTACACATGGGATGTAGTGGCACTTTGGACATCATACTACACTAAGTGAATAGCCGGATTTAGTGGTTGCAAAAAGGACTAGACATTTTTGTAACAAGCCAAGTGATATAGACCCAAAATCTATGCTTTTCTTTTTCTTTGTTTGGCATGAAATTAATTGTGCAATTGATTCCCCTAGATCATTAATAAACTTATTAGATCTTAGACAAATCCCCACTTATCAGGGAATTATTGTTGGTGTAAGGTGCACCTCAAGGTCCATGTCATAGTATTGTCATTTGAGAGAAGAGGGGGTGTAAAAACCCTAATATATAATGCATATTTACTTTTGGATGAACACTTAAAATCCTCTTAAATGATGTATATTGATGGATTCCAATAATACCAAGCAAACTTGTCAGTTTAGGATCTAAGAATGATTAATTTTTTGGTCTTGTACTAGTTTAAAGTCTTGTTTGGAGTCAATACTTGGTGTAAAGAAATAATACAAACCAAACACATAGTCTAAATTTTACTTTGAACAAAGAAGCATTATGTTGTCCACGTGAGATCATCCTTTTGCCTTGTTTAAAATTTCATCAAAATTTTGAGAGTCATATCATCTACTTTGGCATAGTTATGCTTCCCAATTGAGTCTAGACCTTTACCAACATTGTTCAAGTCCTTAACTTATGATTTAAATTTGGAATTACACCTTTACAAGTTCATAGGGTTGATGTGTTAAGTGGGTTTTCCATTTGCACTAAACTTGAGGGAACTTATGTTTAATTTCTAATTTGGGTTGAAGGTCATTTAAGACTCATAATCATTTTCATCACTTAATATAATTAAGGCATTTTATGATAAACACTTGCACTTTGAGTCTATACACCACCACATTTTGAGTCAAGAAAGGTAGTGTTATGTTATCAAAATTGTAGGAAATCATCTTTTCCTTAGAGAGTTTTTGAAACAAACCTTTTTATCACACCTTTTTGGGTAGTATAGCATCGTTACACTGCCCAAAACAATTGAAATATTGTTCCATAGACTTTCTTGCATAGGGTTCAAATTTATTCCTACATTTTCAAACCAATTTAAGTGTAATTTTGTGACATTTTATCTAAAATATTTATATTATTCACCTTTGTCTAGCTTGTTTATCAAAAGATCCTAGTTTTATACCATTTTTTTGTGAGAAAATAAACTATTGCTAAAGTGCCTTTTGTTTCATACCTTATACCTAGTTGATCAAGTTCATGTCCATGAATCAAATGCCTAGTGTTTATTAGAAGTGTTTCAAATTTGTTCGATTAAAAACTTTCATCTATTTCAAAGTCTATCTTTTGACACCGTTGGGCCAAGATTCCTAGCACATGCTTTGTTTGAACCTAAATTTTGATGTCACATTTGGCCAAAAGACCTAGTAAATTTTAAATTCCTAGATTAGACTAATTTGACACACTTTGAAATTATAGTTTGGCATTTTGATTTTTAAGACCATTTACTTGATTATCTTTGTGTGAACAATGAAATGTTATATACTTCATGCTATCTTGTTTCCTCATAAACCTTTGCATAAACATGTTGATCCTTTTGACAAATCTAGACCACGTTAAAACATCATTGATTTAGACATTGTCCTTTTTAGAGTTTGTAGAACTCTTTGACCTTTTATTGAAAAATCATTGACTATGGATCAAAACATGTATTCCTAAAATCATAGTGGACTCATGTACAATCTAGGGATAGTGATGTGGTTGTGCAAGAAGAAATGGTGAAAGACCCCTATGTTCATAATATTGCTTATGAGATGGATTATTATCCCTCTTATAATAATAAATTAGGGCAACAAATCCAAGATCCATTGGCTAAATATTTGGTTAACACACCACCTTATTCAGAACAAGGCTAAGAACAAACCACATAATAACTAGCTATAATACCTACAGTGGATGAGTTAGTTCCTCAACAGTCATTATACTAATACGACTTCCATGTATGATCAATTTTTGTTTAAGTGACATTTTTTAGAGAACAAAGATGATATTTTGGTTAGAGCCATCAAGGTAAGGGCCACATTTCCATTAGACTTCCCCAAAGAAAATTTACCAAGTCTAGTAAGAGTGCCCCACAATATCATCTATGATCAACAAGCTTCTTCTAGAAATCATATGGCTCTAGTCCAAACAATGTATGAAGATCCTAATATATTAGATAAAGTTAAAAACATCATGGAAGATAAATTTAACCAAATGTGGATAGCATATCAAACATACCTAAATCTATCACATGATTTCAATTAGAGAAACATGGTAAGTAAACCTCTCATTGACCTAGTTCCTTTAATAGGAGTATTGCTAGAGTTAACTAGACAAGATAATCTAAATTTTGACCTAGTCATACAAATCATTTCAATAGATAAATTGATGCTTATGCCCATTATTGAAGAAGTGTCCTTGGTCTCTACACTAAATAGTGAGCCAAACATAGTAAATAATGTGCAAACAACATCTAGTCCCAATCAAAGTGGTACTAATACACAAACAATTAGCCAACAACATGTGCCTATATTTAATCCTATGAATAGGTCACCATATTAGGGAGTGGGAGTTTCTACACCCCAACCTCAACTGACTTCTTCGTCAAATGTGAAACTTATGGGATTAGGTAATCAAACAACAACCAATGTCATGCCTCAATGATAGAATGTGATGAATCCTACTCCTTCTCAATAAGTAACAAGTATTATTCCATAAAAACATGCACAATATAGTGTATCAACATAATAAATCACAAATACATTACCACTTTAATTACGGGAAACTAATGTTCCACCTTTCTAGGTAATGACAAACATACATATTCAATCAAAAATTAATGTGCCAATCCAAAACCAAGCAATGACTAATCAACAATATGAAAATATTGGTCAATGATAGATGTTGAATCTACAATATAATTTCAATTCCTCATAGGGATTCATGTAAAAAGGAGGTCCCCATGTTTCTTAGGTACATACTATACAACCATTAGTTCAAAATGTGCCACAAATCTAGAGATAGGGTCTTGGTCTACAAATTCCCACGCAATAGCAAGGTTTGATTAGTCAACAACATGTCCCTCTTCAAACATAGTAGGCATAGTATATTTATATCCATACATCCTAACCACAAAATCCTCCAAGTCAAACCTTTATCATCAACCCAAACTAGACTATCACACAACCAAGCGTGCAACTTCAAATACATCCTAATCCACATATGCATATTCCTAGTCCATTCCCCAACCAAGATAATATACCACAATAGGTAGTTCCATCATACCTTGGTTATAATGTTCCACTTGTGCCTCCCAACCATCTATCCAAACCTAAATTATCCCTTAAACCCAATATTCCATCTAGTTTCTTATCCCAAGAATTGTAACAGATTAAGGATGTAATTACTACCATTCAAGCCGGTAAACAAACTAAAAAGTTCAAATTGGATGATGTATTTTCCTATCCATTCAACATGGATTATTTATAGATAAAATTTATTCTAGGATATGAACCACTGAAATTCGATAAATATAAAGGGAAAGGTGACCCTAAGGCTCATTTGACCTAATTCTTCATTGCATATCAACTAGTGGCATATAATGACATATACCTTTTGTTGTTATTTCCAATAAACTTGGTTGGAGAATATTTGGAGTGGTTTTTGAAGTTTCCAAAACTTTAGTAATGGATTTTGATGACCTTTCTAATAAGTTATGCAGTACTTTTCCTATAATCTTGAGCATGAGATTTCATTAGTGGATTTAACACAAGAAAAGCAAAAAAATGGTGAGAGTTTTTCAAGTTATTTATAGTGATGGGGAGCCTTTACGATCTCTTTCACCCATAGTTTACCAGATAAAATATTAGTTTTTGTGTTTACCAAAAAATTTCATAGTGAGATAGCTTATCAGTTGGAACTACAATGTGTACATGTGTTCAAGGAGATCATTGATAAAGGTTTGTTGATTGAGAGAGTGCTCATTAATAAAAGAGTCATCAAGCTTAATTCAACTAATAAAAATCAAGGTACCAATCAATAAAATGACCAACATCCCATCCAAGCATAAGATTAACAATTGGCACATGCCAATAACCATGAAAGACTGAAGTAAGTCAACAATAATATAAATATTATAGGAAATGGAGTAACTAAATCCCATCATGTGAAAATGGTGTAAACATTATCTACACCACATTTTCAACTTAATCCTACCCAACTAGTGACATAAGCATATCAACCAAAACATACACAACAAATACGGTAGTCGTTACCATTGCAAACCCCTCCTCCTAGAAGAACTATGCATGCACATCATATCTTTAGTGACCTAGGAAAACCTATTGAGTTTATATTTCATAAGCTTGTTGCCACTAATATTATTAATTGGCCTATACCAAATAATTATCTATAAGCCATTCATTATCTTGATTGGTGATATGAAAATGAATTATATGACTATCATTAGGTCAATGGGCATAATCTATGAAGATGTGTCCAAATCAAACATTTAATTAAGAATATGTTGGAGAATGGGGAGATAAAATTGGAAAATGGTGCTTCCACTTCTAATCAAACTCTTGGGATCTATCAAAATCCCTTTCCCTAACATAACAATCAATAGTAGTAGAAAAATCAACAACAAAAACAATGGCCAGTGTGGTAGCAAAATCAATAGTATCAAAATCAAAGGCCAAAGTAGCATAATCAATAAAATCAATAATAAAACCTATAATGATAGAATAATGGACAAAACCAAGGTCAGAATGGTAAAAACCAACAAACCTACCATGTAATTATATATGACTATAACAGGGTTGTAGGTTATATTATAAGGGATAGCATTAATACCATCTCTATTAATCCTAGACCAAACACTAATTAGTCTAGACCATTACTAAACAACAACATTCAACCAAATTACATGGATAATCCTTATTTGACTTGGGAATGCATACAAGAAAACTAAAAAATTAGGAATTCCCCTTTTAGACCTTATATCGACAACTTGTCCTTGCCACATGGCCACATGCAAATACACTAGCAACTAAGACTTGTCCTATCTGGTCCCACACCATTCCTAACATCAGTTAGCAATAATTATCTAGTATTTAATATTGATTGTGAAATCACAACTCATAGGTCAAATATTACTATCCTAGGCCCATAACCATCTACCACTTCTCTTATCATCTAACTAACCATTCAACCTTGAAATAAACCATTCACTACTGACCAAGATAAGAAGTTTGATATTGTGGAACAATTACAAAAAACACTAGCACAAATTTCTATTTTATATTTGTTGTGGATGTAAATAATCCAAAAAAACATCTTGAATGAGTTTTTGACGCAATCCACTATTGTTAGTGACATATCCCCTAATAAATTTCAAGCTTTGGCTGGACACCTAGCTCCAGCTTAATAAGTCACATTCAACCAAAGTGATATGTATTCCCTTCACCTGATCCATAATAATCCATTATACATAAAAGTTTATATAAAGTGTCATAAAGTGAAACATGTCCTTATTGACAATGGATCTAGCCTCAACATAGTGTCTCTAAAGCTCATCAAGCTTCTTAGGTACATAATGGCATATCTCCAATCAAAAACAATAACCATCAAAGCTTATGATAATTAGGAAAGACAATCACAAGGCACCATTAGTTTTCCAGTTATTATTGGGCCTTGACCCATGATATATTTTTCCATGTACTTGATCTTGATTTATCATACAACATGCTATTAGGCAGGCCTTGGTTACATAATATTCATGTAGTCCCATCATTGTTGTACTAATGTATCAAGTTTTCCCACTCATGGATGGAAGTGAATATTCTAAGAGATTTACACCCATAACAAGCATCTTGAGACTAAAATTCAAAGCTATAATTATCAGTATGGTATGAATCCATGTTCCAAGTAAGATAAATAAAAAGTTATACTTATTGATCCTTCACCAGATAATTGCATAGATACTAATACTTTGGATTCCCTTTCCCACATGCCACCTCCTAAATATTTTAATCATTTCACCATTTTAGATAATGGATTGGGAGAGTATGTGACCCATGATACATTTCATATTAC
This sequence comes from Torreya grandis, assembly GCA_037957365.1. Classification (NCBI taxonomy): domain Eukaryota; kingdom Viridiplantae; phylum Streptophyta; class Pinopsida; order Cupressales; family Taxaceae; genus Torreya; species Torreya grandis. The sequence continues at coordinate 1,513,942 of JARHVA010001572.1, forward strand.
CAATTTTCCTCAAAATTTGAAAACCTTTAGGTGACCTAAAGTCATCCCATATATGCATTGGAAACAAAAGAACAAAGATAAGTGACCTATCACATTTATACTAGCATCTGGCTTAGGACCTAACCCTCTTGAAGGGGATGACTCATGGGTATACAGTGACAACCAAGCTAATTTTTATAAAAGTGTAAAGTATCATATTCCTAATAGGATCATGGAGCATCAAAAATATGAAATAAGAGGCCTCAGACCAAATCAACAAGGAACCATTGAGCCAATTTCCATGAATAAGTATGAAAGACCTTATGGACTTAGATTTAAACCACTTAGGGGTGATCCCACATATCTTATTCAAAATTAATCACTAGTGACTAATGATGATGATGTTGATAGTGAAGTAGAGTCTGATCATATCCTCACCTTTGATAACCTAGCTAAAACTAACCTATTTGATAATAATAATATTTGTACCCTTACCTTGGCAATTCATCATAACCATTTACCATTATACTATCCCCAACTGATATATTGGGACCAACAAGAATTTAGTCTATTAATTGATGAGTTTTAGAATGATGAGGCATTCTATGGTTTCTGAGGCCTTAAAGATAATGTTTTGTTGGGAGATCGCAAATCACGGTTCTCAATCACATTAGATCCTATAGCCTATTTTGGAGAGGAAGTGAACACCCTTAGCTATAAACAAATAAGTAAAACATTGAGGTCCCAAAGTAAAAACATCTTTGAGGCACTTTTTGACTAGGGAAAAAGTAAATATAAAGGCTATTCTAGTGGTGAAAACCTATTTTAGGTACCATTAGATGGGGGTGCTCATTCTTCTTGAAATTCAGACCAAGAGACCATTAATGATGAACTTGCCTGTGGATTAGAGTTTAGCTTTGAGTAAAAAAAATTATTTGATCAAATTATTGAATAATTTTCAACTATTTTTTTCAGATGGCTATATCTTCCATTAGGGGATTAGATTCACCATGCCTAGGAGAGATTGAAGAACAAGTCCTAATTGAGGACCCTAACATAATTCTATAGTTCAAATCACTACCTACTCTCATAAAAGATGGTTCGAACATTCTAGTCAAAGCTACAGAGGAGGTAAATATCAAGACTCCATCAAACTTGAAATGGATAAAATTAGGTGCTTCCCTCACTAAGGAGGAATGTGACAACTTTATAGCTCTGTTGAGAGAGTTTGTGGATATTTTTGCATGGACCTATTTTGACATGCTAGGTTTAGATCCCACCTTGGTTTTGCACCACCTTATGGTTAATTCTGATGCCAAACCATTAAAAAAAAGCTACATAAGATGCATCCTTACATTATTGTATTAGTAAAAAAAGAGTTGGAAAATATCTTAGAAGCAAGATGTATCCAATCCATTGACTACTCTGAATAGATCTCTAATGCTGTATATGTTAGTAAAAAGCCTGAAGGAATCAAAATTTGTAATGATTTTTTAGACATCAATAATGCTTGTCCTAAGGATGATTTTCCCTTACCTAATATTGACATGATCATCAACTCCATGGCTGATTATGAAATGATTTCACTCATGGATGACTTTTCAAGATATAACCAAATCAGAATCACACCAAAAAATCAACATAAAATAACATTCACCACTCTATGGGGAACATTTTGTTATTAGGTGATGCCACTTGGTCTTAAGAATACTAGAGCTATGTATAAAAGGGCCATGACCATCATATTCTATGATATGATGCATGATATTGTTAAATACTATGTCGATGACATATTAGGAAAATCTGAAACTAGAGCTGACCATCCAATAGTGTTACATAAGATATTTGAAAGATTATGGGAGTACAAATTTAGAATCAATCCAAAGAAATGTGTGTTTAGTGTAACTTAAAGCAAATTACTTGGCTTCATCATGTCTCATAATGGTATTGAAGTTAATCTAGCTAAATTCCATGCTATAACTAAGATGCCACCTTTAAGCAATTTGAAGCAACTCTATAGTTTCTAGGGTAAGATCTAGTGCATCTGATGTTTCATCTCTTAGTTAGCAAACAAGTTTTATCTCTTTACACACATTTTAAATAAAGTATTTTCATTTCATTGGGATGATCACTTTCAAATAGCTTTTTAATAGCTCAAAGACTATCTTGGAAATCTACCTATTTTATAAGCCTCCATGCCAAGAAAGCCATTCTTGTTATACCTATCAACTACTGATCATGTTTTGGGAGAAATCTTGGCTCAACATGATGACAAAATAAAAGTGAACACTATATAATACCTAAGCCATACCCTATTTACATAAGAACATAACTATGCACCTATTGAAAAATCTTGTCTAGCCATGGTTTTCATAGCTCAAAAACTATGTCATTATATGTTGAATAATAAAACCATGGTCATTTCAAAAGTATCTCCACTCAAGTATCTAATATCTAAAATAGATTTCCAAGGTAGAATGGCTAAATGGATCATTATTCTCAGTGATTTTGACATAGAGTATGTTAATCAGAAGCCAATCAAAAGACAAGTTCTTAGAGATCAACTTGCTGAAGCACCTCTCACAGACACACAACCACTCACATTTCAATTTCTTAATGAATCCATCATGACCATAATTTACACACCCCTTGAGGATTATCCCTAGAATATATATTTTGATGGTTCATTTACTACACATGGATCAGGGTAGGCCTATTCTTTACTACACCATAAGGGGATCTAATCCCTAAATCATTCAAAATCAACTTTATTTGTATATACAACATGGCTGAGTATGAAGTACTTATAGGATTTTGAAAAGAAGTGCATTTGAATATATCTCATATTAAAGTTTATGGTGATTCTCAATTAATCAACAATTAGGTCATAAATTATTTTTAGACCAAAGATGGCAAGTTGGTTCCTTAAAAAGTCATGGTCAACACTCTTAAGTGACAAATTGCCAATATTTAGTTTGAGTACATACCACGGGCTAGTAACAGAACTACAAATGCCTTGGCTACTATTGGCTCTTTAATTTGAAAAATAGATAAAGCTAGAGAGTATCAGTTCCTCATTGTGAATTTTTTAGCACCAACTCATGAACCTTCAATCATTGCCATGATTTGTGATATTGCTAGTCCTAGTTCTATCCAGTACTCAGACCTTTATAACTACCTTCATGACCAAGTTATACTAACTAACCTATCTTTAAAACAAACCAAATCATTCACTCATCATTCCACTCATTGTACTTTACTTGGATCCACCCTTTATCATCATAGTTTTGATGGAACTCTATTTTTTTTTTAACTTCAGTAGAGTCTATGTTAGAGTTAAGAGATGTTCATGAAGGTGTTTGTGTACTCATTCTAGTGGAGTAGTCCTATCTAAAAATATTTTGTGTATTGGTAATTATTGACCTACAATGAACATAGATGCCAATGAATATATAAAAAAATGTGACAAATGTCAATAACATGCTAATCTAATTCATACCTCAGTAAAAACTCTGAAACTAATGTTGACACCATGGACATTTTTTATATGGGGACTTGACCTCATTGGAAAGATTAACCCCACTTCATCTAATGGCCATAAACATATCCTTACGACCACTGAGTATTTTACTAAGTGTGTTGAAGCTATACCCCTCACTTACATGACTATAAATTAAATTTCCAAATTCATTTTTAACCACCTCATTTGTCGCTATGGTATCCCCTCTGACATTATATTTGATAATGGAGGATCATTCAAGAATAAGGATGTAGAATAATTATGTACTAAATACAACATCACACAACATTTTAAAATAACATATTACCCTCAAGGCAATGGCCATGCTGAGTAATATAACAAAACCATTGTCAACATTCTCAAAAAGATTATCAATGATGCTGGTCATGATTGGCACCTCCAGATATTCCCTACCCTTTGGGAATACCGTACCAATCATCATAACCCCATAAGAGCCACACCATTCTCACTTGTTTATGGTACTAATGCCATCCTTCCCATTGAGGTCAAATTACCTTCATGACGCATCTCTTTCAAGCATGTCCTAGATGATCATGACTATCAAGTATTATACCTAAAAGAGCTAGATATACTTGATAAAAAAATGCACAACCATGCTCAATAATCTTCAAACATATTATAACTGACTCAAAGGCCACTATAATTGGCATGTTAAGTATAGAAAATTTGAACTTGGTGATCTTGTTCTTAAGGAAAACCAAAAGAATACCATGAATGAGAAGAAACATAAAGGGAAATTTAAACCAAATTAGATAGGGCATTTTATCATCACTACAAATTATGGATCATGAGCATACAGTCTTACCACACCAGATGAAGAGGAAATTTAGAGTTGATAAATATTATTCATCTCATGTGGTACTATGATTGAGTGATAAGGTGTATTTTTTGTAAGGACCATTTTAATTATGTTATTTTTTCACTATTCTTCTTTGTACAAATACTATCCTTATCCATCTTCTTCATCGTATCCACTTTTTGCTTCCATTTTATCAAGCCAGTGTGTTATAAGGCCTAGCCTTTTTGACCTTGGTTTTTGGATATTCATTACATAGTTTTAGCATCAAGGTATCTCATCAGTTCATCAGTTTGTTCAAGTAATTTAGATAGAGAGTATATTTTTGGATAGTGTGATATAAGTTTTGGTAGTTGCATCCTTCATTTGTTATTCTTTTTTACCACCAATCTTACTACTAATTATAACCACCTTTAGAAAAATTAGTATTATTGATCTATGCCATTGTGTCCTGGTTATAACCACCTATGAAAAAATGAGGGGTAACATTAAGCCTTGATGTACTAACTTGCCACTTCCTATGTCATGTTGTGCCTTTTTACCAACTATGCCTATTTTGTTTGAATTGATTGCTACACTAGTCAACTTCCTCCACTATAAGGGTAGAACTAAAGTGACTTGAGGTCCTACTCTAGGACTATGTAGGTATCACTCAATACTTTTTGAGGTAAGCTTAGTCACCCTTTTCCCCATGCTCTCACCATTTTGTGAGCAGCCTAAGCCATGATCTTACTATTTTGTGAGCAACCTAAGCCATGCCCTCATTATTTTGTGAGCAACCTAAGTTTGAACACTCTTTCCATTTTGTGAGCTTGAACCATTTGGTGTCTCATCATTCTTGATCAAGTTGAGATACCTCTAAAATAATTCCAAAAATATTTGAAAAATCATTAGAAAAGAATAAAAATGTTGACTACTTCTTTGCCTTAAGGATTTTGGGAACCCTTACTAAGTTTCAATCAAATCACTTGTCACTTGATTTCCCCATCCGTTTTGGCCCTTTTCTCTCTCACACTTTCCATTTTGAAAGACCATTCCTCTTCTTCTATCATATTTATTATATTTTTTTTCCTTAGTTATCACATTCTTCCTATTCCTTGGGAGAACTACATTTGGCCTGAATATTTTTTGGATATTACATCCATGGAACTATGTAGGTAGCGTCCACTTGCTTAGTACATATAGAGACAACTCAACCACCCTATTCCTTTTTTCTATTCCCCCATTTTATTCATTTGTTATGTTATCACCTATTTTCTAGGGGCAATGTTCATAGAGTTTTTATTACATTGTTTGTTTGTTTGTTTGTTTTTGCTTATTTTATTTATTTGTCTATCTATTTTTTTGCTTTTAGTATTGTTGCCTTGATTCAGTTTATTTGTGTTGATTAAGTGATTCCTAGTCCATACTTATACTTGAATCCATCTAGATTCATATGTTTACATTGTCATCATGGTTTCTATCATTAGTGCATTATTTTCTATTGTTAATTGAATTATGGGAGTCAGTTCTTATGCATATTTTGGCTAAGTCTTTCTAGTGTTTCATCATGAAGCCTACCATCACATGCTACAATAAACCTTAGATTTAAGAAGTCTATTCAGCAATAGTGGCATCTCTTTGGCATCGACATCCTAATTCTATCCTAATCATATCTCAAATAGAGTAATTAAATATGAAAGTATTACAATCTTTATTAGTTTGAACAAGCATCTCCCTACTAGTAGGTTATTCCAATTCATCATTACCCTCTGTGTTAAGTTATCATCCTCCTCGACCAGGTTTATCATTTTTTCCATAATCAGGGTCTAATGATTATAACCACCTATGGGTAAATTATTGCACACCATCCCACCTTTATTTATCAATTATTATAACTGCCTTTAGACAAATCATTATGTTGTCACCTCTTTACTTTTTCTACCTATACAGGGGCATGTTATTATATTATTTATATATCATAAATAGGGTAGTTCCATCTTCTTAATGATTATAACCATCTTTTGGTAAATCATTTTGTTATCATACCATGTTTCCACTATCAGGGTATAATGTTTATAACCACCTTTGGGAAAACCATTATGCACTATCCCACTTGCATTCTCAATGATTTTGACTAGTTTTTCAATCTCATTGTGTTTTTCACCCCATCATATTTTCTTTCTTTGGTTTCCTCACTTTACTTTTTTTTGAAGGACCATTTGCCGACATATTTGTGCTAATCATTCCCTCAAGGGGACATCATATAATTAGTTTATCATAATTGTAGTTGTAGGCATATAGGACCTTTTAATTCTTTGAGAAAACATTACTATTCTTATAGCTTATAATGCCTTCCCAATAGGGGCAAACTATAGACACCTAATTCTGGTCATTGATAACCTCTAATCAAGCTTTTAGCCAATTTCCACTTAAAACACATAATTTAGCTTAAAAATACTAAAACCTACTAAAAGATGTGAAACTAAGATATTCAAATACCAATTTTGTCTAGGGTATCCCTAAATGGGGCAATGAAATTTATGGGCTAGCTAACTTTGATCAGATCATTTCAAGTCAAAATGCCAATTTTGCACCTAGGTTCTCTGGATTTCTCTTTCCTATCAAATATTTTGCATAATAAACATGTATTTGTTATTTATTTTTGGTAACATCCTAAATGGTAATATAGTTCTAATGCATCTCACATTGGCTTTCAATTCTAATCCAGTCAAATTTTTGACCAATAACAAGACATTCTAATCAAATTGAGTAATTTGTGCACAAAGTGCTTAATCATGCTTAAGAGATAATTAACCTAAATCAAGACCTAATAAATAATTCCATGGAAACTTATTGAATACTTATTTTTGAAAATGAATATTTAATATCTACATCATCATGTGACCTCATTTCTTAGTAAGGTATCCCTAGGTCATAAATGCCACAAATATCAAGATTCATGCCTCCCATGCCTTATCAATGCCTTCCATGATGCCCTCCATGCCTCTTAATTTCCCCTTTTTCAAATGTTATTATGAGGATAATTACAAACTTAATTACAAAAATTGGCTTAATCCTCAACCACACATCTCAATCTTAGGATGGATGGTTCAGGTTGATTCTAGACATTTACAAAAATCTATGAATAGAGAGGCCAAGAACATCATTTCTAAGCTATTTTGGTGCAAATTTATAATGCAAAAATATCTTCAAGAAGCCATTATAACTAATTTTACCATGCCAAATTGATTCTAAGCCAATCCAAACCAAAGACAAAGGTGCCAAGGAGAGATGAAGGTAGCCAAGCTTCCATTTCTACAGACTTCATGAGCACAAGTTAAGCAAGCCACCACTATAAAGGCATTTGGAGCATCCAAATAAGGTGAAGGAATTATTGTGTTTTTTATTTATTACATTTTAGTTGTGTTTGTCATTTTTTTAAAAACTAATCTCTCCCTAGTGTTTAGGCCTAGAGATGTCATGTTATTAGTGTGTTTATGTTGTTTTATTTTCATTTTAGAACTAACACCATACTAACCATCCTCTCTTAAATCAAATTCCCAGATCACATGGGAATCATAAAGTTAGTTTATCATCATTGTAGTTGTAGACATACATGAAATTTTCATTCTTCGATAAGATGTTTCTATGCTTATAGCTTGTAATTCCTTCCCAAATAGGGGCAAACTATAGACACCTAATTTTGGCCACCAATAACCTCCAATCAGGGTTTTGCCCAATTTTCACTCAAAATGCACAATTTGGATTAAAAACACTAAAACATGCTAAAATATGTGAAACTGACATATTCAAGTGCCGATTTTGGCTAGGGTATCCCTAAATGGGATAGTGCAATTTATGGGCTAGTTAACTTTGATCATATCATTTTGAGTCAAAATGCCAATTTTACACCTAGGTGCTCTGGATTGCTCTTTCCTATCAAACATTATACATAATAAATGTGCCTTTTTATTTTGGTAACATATTAAATGGGAATATGATTCTAATGTATCTAACATTGACTTCTAATTCTAATCCAATCAAATTTTGGACCAATAACAAGACATTTCGATGAAATTGAGTAATTTGTGCATAAAGTGCTCAATCATGCTTAAGAGTTAATTAACCCAAATCAAGGCCTAATAATAATTACATGGAAACTTGTTGAATACTTATTTTGGAAAATGAATATTGAATATCTACATCATCAGGTGACCTCATTTCTTGGGAAGGCATCCCTAGGCCATAAATGCCATAAATATCAAGATTCATGTCTCCCATGCCTCATCAATGCCTTCCATGATTCCCTCCATGCCCATTTTTATAATGTCATGGTGAAGATAATTAAAAACTTAATTATAAATATTGAATTAATCCTCAACCATACATCTCAATCTTAGAATGGATGGTTCAGACTGATTCCAGACATTTGTAAAAATGTATAAATAGAGAGGCCAATAACATCATTTCTAAGCTATTTTGGTGCAAATTTATAATGCACAAATATATTCAAGAAGATATAACAACTAGTTTTACCCTAACAAATTTATTCCAATCTAATCCAAACCAAAGCCAAAGGTGCCAAGGAGAGATGAAGATAGCCAAGAATCCATTGCCAAGGACTTCATGAGCTCAAGCTAAGCAAGCCACCACTACAAAGGAATTTGGAGCATCTAAGGAAGGTGAAATAATATTTTTTCATTCCTTTATTTTTAGTTATGTTTGTCATTTATTTTTATTAACTAAGTTCTCCCTAGTGTCTAGGCCTAGAGATGTCATGTTATTAGTGTGTTTATTTCATTTTGTTTTCATTTTAGAACTAACACCATACTAATCATCCTCTCTTGAGTCAAATGCTTATATCATAATAGTAATGAAAAATATTGATTTTGAGCTAATCATATGGTAATAGGATATATTAACTAAAGGGAAGAGGGTAGATATAACAAAGTCACCACAAAAAATTTCTATGAAAAATAAAGATAAGAAAGCAAAAAATCATGAAGATACAAGATAAAAGTTTTGAGAAAAAATCTAAACAAAAAGAAAGCAATGATAAGGAAAATACAAGTATGTGGAAAATGAAAAATAGTAACATAAGCTAACTATAGTACAAAAAGAAGGAGAAACATGATATAATATAAAAAAGAATTTGACATAGTGGCAAATGATATAATCAAAAATAGAAATAAGATTGAAGAACACATCCAATCCAAATATAAATGATAAAACACCATGAATGTGCTCATAAATAATGGTAAATATGTCTAGACAAATTATTTAGTACATTAGATAAGTCTCTATGAAGTTACAATCAAAATGGTGTTAAGGTCTCATAGATCTTTATGGAATACTAGGAAAATAATTCTTTTCTGAGCTCCTCAATTGAAAAAGTAGGAATGCTCAAAGGATCATGATGAGGAGGAAATTTAGACAAATACTAGTGAGGATAATGCATGGAAAGATGATCTATATGAGAATAAGGAATCTCAAGTGGAGAAGGATCCATAGGTGAAGGACTCATGGGTGGAGAATGGTCCATAGGTGAGGGAAAGTCCATAGGTGAATGAATCACAAGTGAAGGAAAAAAAGGTGGTGAAGGGACCATAAGAGGTGATGGAACCAATAGAGGTGGATCCATGGGAGAATAAGGAGGAGACTTATTATAGGAATGACCTATGGGAGGACGGTAGAAGGTCCAGGGATGGCTACAAGGTGATCTCTAAGATGTTGTTGAAGAATGTGGTATTGATTGATATGATGTGTGCCACATAGGTGCCATAGACAATATATCTCACCATACTTATGTAAATATTTATCAATTACCTTTGGGGGAGCTATGGATTTTTTAGATGATAGGGATGAAGGATGAAAGGTATCAAGGTATTGTCTCAACTTACAACAATAGGTGGAAGAGTGATTATATATTCCATGGAAGCAATAAATACACTTAAGAGTGGTTTTAGAAGCACTTAAAAAATGAGGTGAAATAGGAGTGGAAATAGCTCAAGAGGACACATTAGCCCATTTAGTGGATAAATAAGCCATCTTAAGTAGTGGAAGAAAATCATCATCAATGGAGGGTGATGATGGGGAAGGAGTGGAACTAGTCTTAATAGGAGGAACACTAAGAGGATAAGTAGAAAGAGGCTCAACAATAGTAGGAGAGGAAATGGGCTCAACTAGAGTGGAAAAATGAATGGTTTTAACTATATCTAGCCCTATTTAAGGAGGGTTAGGATTCATATAAGGTCTACGAAGGACTACCTTAGGTGTGGCAAAGTGATAAGGTTTAGTCATAGCATGATCCAAGAGCATGGTCCTAAGTGGTTCCTCAGAAGATGGAGGTATCAGTGCCATCTCTACCTTGCAATCAAGATGAAAAATAAAAGAATAAATAACTATAAAATAAAGATAATGATGAGATGCATGAAAATATTCAAGCAAATAAGAGAGGTAATGAACAATCTCCACATCATGGGCCTAGATAAGGCTACCTAAAAGAGGATCATCTAAAGAATAGACATCATCATAATGTAGAGTATGAAGATTAATGACATAGGTTAGGATAACTATGCCATCAAAGGAATCTTAGTGAATATAGTGCCTAGTATTGGTTAAGACTACAAGAATTTCATCACAAGGAGGCTTGTGAGAATAAGGATACAAGGAAATAGGAAGCTATGAGATGAGGTGAGGTGAGAGATAGTGCCTAGTATTGGTTAAGACTAAAAGAATTTCATCACAAGGAGGCTTGTGAGAATAAGGCTACAAGGAAATAGGAAGCTATGAGATGAGGTGGGGCGAGAGATCAGAAGTTTTGATCTTTAAGTTAATCTTGATAGGCTCATCATTATTATAATATAAAAGGTTAGAAGGAATGTTACCAATGAGCTTAGGATGCCCATTATAACCTCTAGTGGAGTTGATAGGAAAGTTAAAACACTTCAAATCATATAATGGAACACTAGGTAAAGTTTCAAAAGTAGGAATCTTGAAGATACCATGATCTTGGAATTATTCAAAATTCTAAGGGTTAGTATCTTATTGAATCTTGTAAATGAATCCATTATGAATAAATTTAATGTAATGGCAAGCGAAATATGTAACAACTTTCATAAAATTAGTCCACAAGCTACCAAGAAAGATGTTATATAAAAGGGAAAAGCAGGAGTTCATCACCTTCACATAAATGGTGACAGGTGGGGCAGTAATGGGAAGCCACACAAACCCTAAGGGAAGAATTTGACTTATATGATATCATTGGTATGTTTTACATGTAGACTTGAGATTATATTTATAATAACTAAGAGTCTTAATGAAATGAATGGAGGTAACATAGGTGCTAGAACCCTCATCGATCAAGGCTCACTTAACTTGGATATCACCGATTTGGATGATAATAAATAATGGAGGATCATCTGCATGAAGTAAGATCTCAGCTAGAATGATAAACATGATAGGAAATCATAAAGAAAAAGAAGTGTCTATAGTTTCATCAACATTAATAAACATCTCTTCACATTTTTGTAAGATAGTATCCTTAGATCTAGATAAAATAGCCTCCCATCTTGTTAGAGGAGGGCAATGGATATTCATCTCAAATAAGAGTTGCATGAGGTGGTTTCTATGACATATAAATTCCCTCATGAGTTTAAGAAAAGGTATATGGGATGGAATATTAGTAAGTTTTGTAATGGGATCCCACTCATCATAACCCATAAGGACATTTTTAGATGTAGGTGCATAATGATTAAGAAGGTCTTCAAAAGGTGGATCCAAAGAGCATTAAAACTTATTTTGATAATAATGAGAAGGTTGAGAGGAAGGCTATAAATTTTTTGGTGATGAAGAAGTAGTTGGTTTAGATTGATCTTGAATTTTGGAAGAAGTATTAGTAAAAATTGGATTTTCATTAGTATTAGAAGGTGATGGGAGAGAAGTATAAATAGTATGAGATGTGTCATCCAAGGGAGAATCATAAATTGGATTGTCAAAAAAGATAAGATCTTCTTTCCCCAACACATTTAAATGAGTTGGAGAATAATCTTTGATAACATGATATGTCTTATGGGAAGGAGGAGTGTAGATAGGTTGTAAATCAATGAAATTTTCCACTCTTCACATATTAGTCATGTTAACCACATTCTCTTTGATATTTTAATCAACAAGACATTCTATGTTATTGGTGGAAGAAGTGGGCTTATATGGACTTTCTTGGATTGGTTGATGATTAGGAAAGGGTTTTTTTTTATAGATAGCTAAATGAGCATTTACTTTATTTAAGGATTGAGTTTTATCATGTGAATTATAGTCTTTGAAATCAATCTCATAATCTTGTTGATGCTTACAAATAATTAAATCATGATCAAAATTTGGGCCAAAAATAAATTCCATGGCTAAATTATGGAGTTATCTACAAGTATCATGAAAGTCACCCTAGCTAACATGAAACCAACAAAACTTATTAGGATCATACCATGATTTCATAGGTTGAGTAGGGTCAAGCTCTCAATGGAGAGGCCTAGGTAGATGTTTAAGAAAGTTGGTAAAGGGTAAAGGTTTATGGATATTAATGTTGCTTGTTAAGAAATGAGTATTACTGAGTTATTGAGAAGGAGCTGGTTCTAAAAAAGGGGTAAGAATGATAGATTGAACATCGTGAATGGTGTAAAATGAATTAGTAACACCATCATTAGTAATATTTTGATGTTCATTCTTTACTAATAGGCAAGGGCCCATAGAAGGTTGGGGTCACTCAAATTGATGCATGAGGAAATCTTATCTTTTGTCTTGATCGATGGCATCCTCCAAGATACGTATAGAAAGGGTATAGAATTGATATTGTAATTTAGGAAATAAAGAATTTTTAAAGAGATGAAAGAGATTATTATCCACCATGTTATGTTCACATTTATTTGACAAAGTCTTCCATCACATAGCAAAGGCTTGGGTAGTTTCATTTTCATTTTGTTTGTAATTGATGAAATGGGCCAAAGTATTCTCTATAATATCATTAGTTTGAAATTATTGAACTAAAGCATTTAAGAAGTCCTCCAAACTAGTGATAGATGTTTTATAAGTTGACTGTACCAATATAATGCATCACCCATGAGGGTTTTGGCTAAGAGTTTGGTATTGGAAAAGGTATTTAGTTTGACCCAATCCTTGTAAATATTTCCAAATGTATTTAGGTGAAGGGTAGGATCAGTTGATCCATTGTAATAAATTGTATGTGTTATACCTCTAGTGTCAATATTAGTAATTTATGTGGTAAGAGGTTCATTTTATAAATTCTTGATGACTTTTTTGACTAATGGAGTTTAAGGAATGATATTACCTTAAGAATTTTGAAGAGGAGGAGGAGGAGGAACACTTTGGTTATGTGTGCCCTAAGTCATTAGTTGAGGATTGGATTAAAGAATAAGAAGGTGGTTTTGCATAATCATTATTTGATTCATATTATGAGCTTGGAATGTGTCCATTAGATTAAGATTTTTTAACAATAGTTCATGATTTTTATTATTATTATTATTATTATTATTATTATTATTATTATTATTATTATTATTATTATTAGTATAGGTTTTTGTGTTGGTGTTAGTGGCTTGGGTACCACTATTAGTGTTGATGTGAGCTTGAGAAGAGATATGAGAATTTGAGGCATTAGTGGCAAAATTTGCTTGTGAAGAAAAATATGGACTAGTAAATGGTTGAGAAGAAGACACACTAGAAGCATGAGTACCTTGGGTAGCAAACAATGAACTAGTGTAAGGATTAAGGAAAGTGGATCTTATGATAGGCCCAATAGATGTAGAACCTACCATGTTAGTTGAGATACTAGGCATGGAGGTAGTAGAAGTTAAAGAAGAAGATGACATAACATAAGGAGTCAAGATTGATGAAAGAGGTTGAGAATCAAAGAAATTGGTACCCCCAAATCTAGTTGAGAAAGTGAGAGTAGGAGAATGAGGTTATTCAACATGATGACTAATCATGAGGTTATAAATGGTGGAAGGATCCTTCCCTCTATGTTAAGGGAATTCTGTGTTAATGAAAATCATTTAAGGAGTATAATCTAACTCAAGATGATCCTCTAAGAGAAGAGGAGGGTCTTACTAAAAAGGGGTATGAAGAGGGGTCCCATAGTCTATTGTGTGGGTTATGATATGAACATTACTAGAATTTACAAAAGAATCCCTACTTTGTCTATGGGAGACCCTGTTAGGATTAGTGAATTCCATCATGGCTATTGACTAAACTTTAGTGTTATCACCAAACAAAAAGTACATGATGATAGGAAGAGAAGCAAGATGAGAAAACAAGGAATCAAAAAGTGATTGAAAATAGTACTAAGTCAACTTGGTCAACCTAGTGCAAAATAGGGACTATAAAATAATATCGGTTCCATAAGATCAAACTAGTTTAGTGAATATTGACTAGAATAAAAAGGTAAAGGTGATGTAAACAACACTAAGTTGACCAAGTTAACCTAGCATAGTGTATAAGGGTTGAAAATGATACTAGGTCAATAGGGTTGACTGAGCACAATAGATAGATAAGAAAAGAAAGTTGATTAACAAGATATAGATTAAAGTAAGATAATTAAAAGTAATGTAAAAAAAGTATTAATTAATAAAATAGAAAAAAATAGTTAATTAAATTGATGCTATCCAATCTAATTGATGCACACAAAGCAATTTATTACACTAATGCTAGCTAATGCAAGTTATTGCACACATAATTGATCAAAGAGAAATCAAACAACTTGAAAGTAAATCTAGATATTTAGTCAACCTATAATGTTGATAAGATTATTAAGAATTATTTTAAATGTAAAGGGATATTGGTTATAAGTAAGGAACTAGATAATAATCTAAAGATAGTTTTAGGTAAGTCTAGGATGAAAGGGATTGTATTGGTAATGATACAAGCTTGGTATTGGGGCCTACCCCTCACTTCACATACCGTATTTATAAGGTTAATATGTACTTATCCAAAATATACCATTAACCATGATTTATACTTGACTATAGCATCAAGTCAGCTTCCCCCTTGGTGACGAAATCCAAGGAGATTAGCATGGGTAGTCAAATGTTTAAATGCTTATTGATGTTTATGTGGTTTGGCCATTTGTGAAAAATAATAGAAATAGTGTAACTAAATTATTAATTTAAAATCCCTTAATTAGACTATGTGAGCTATTCTAATCATACAAACAACTTAAAATAAATATGTGATTAACATATATGGTTTATTCCAACTTTGAAACAAGGTATAGTTGAGAAACTATATGGAAAATCATAAAAAATAGGGTCAATAGGGTCAAACTTATACTTTGTAAAAAAAATCATAAAATGAACTAGGTTGATCAGGTTGAACTATTTACTTCAAAAAACACAAAACACAAAACTAGGTCCATAAGGTTGACCTAATTGATTGTGCAGGGGTAGTTTTGAAGACTACAAACTATGAAAGGAAAGTATAAAAATATAAAGATACAAGGAATATAAACTAAATTGAATGGTTTAGAGGTGAAAATGAGAAGATTATTGATCAATAACCTTAGATAAAACTATCAAAAACTTTTAAACTGGGTATAACTAGTCAATCAAGCAATATAGGAACTTGCTAAAAAAGTGTTCAAAATGCACTAGGTCAACCTTGTCAACCTAGTAGGTTGAAATATAAGTCTATAAACCTAAAAATATTATACTAGGTCAAGTTGGTCAATCTATTTGGTTGAATATAAGTCTATAAGTTTTGAAAATCTATACTGGGTCAAGTTGGTTGAACCAGTTACCTATTTCTATAAACCTGTATATAGAGATAAATAACTAGGTTGATATTGTTGATCCAACACAGTAAAGATATGATAAAAATAATGATGAATAGAAATGAAATAAGTGAAATAAATCCTATAATGTTTTGATTCACATCAAATTCACCAAAATGTATGTAATAAAAAATGTATCATGTCCATAAATTAATCCTGGATCAAATGGGATAAAACACACCTACAATTCTGATTGGGGGGCATACAATTATTAAGTAGGAGCATGACCAATGTGAGGATCTAATAGACTTGATTATGGGATCATTTGTCACAACACACCATGTGAGATAGGGTTCTAAAGCCTATATTCTATCATAATCTCATAATAACCCTAAAAGAGTCATATGATTTAATATTTCACTAATCTAATAACAAGAAAAGGAAATATAATCTAATACACACCAAAGCTTGTGGAAAAAAGTGGGGGTTAGAAACAAAATAAATAAAAAACTAAACTAAACATGTATAAAAGACATATACTCATGTCAATGTATGTAGAATCATAATAAATGAAAGATAAGAATACAAGTGATCTCTCTATCTACTATTACAAATGAGGAATAAAGTTAGGAATACTTACCTTTGAAGATAAACCCATCGAGCCTCAATCTCCCCCTTGGCCAAGGTTTTTTGCAAGAGATTGTCATGGTATGTAAGGACAACTAAGATAAATTAGCTCTAGGTTACACAACCTATCCAAGCATCCAAAAGACTTATCCACAAGATGAGATTATAGTTCTAAAGAAAGTATTGAACCCCAAAGCTTTATTCGCTAAGTAGAATGATCAATAGGCAGATGTTCATTCACACTTATTCATTTAATTATTTTCTCTTATAAAATGGTAAGGAATGACCTTATATACATAGTAGTATCTTACCCTAAAAACTTTTGAGAACATTAGTTGTGCTAAGTCTACCCGGTTGACCTAGCACATTTTCAAGGTTAACTCTCTAGGTCTGTACTAGTTCGGCCAAGAGGTCAACAAAATAAAAGAAAGAAAAAGTCCCTAAAATTTACTAAGTTGACATAGTCAACCTAAAACAACTAACAAGTTAAAAGGATGATAAGGCAAGAAATGAAGTATAAAAAATAGTAAGTGATAGGAATAGGTT
Source organism: Torreya grandis (assembly GCA_037957365.1). Lineage (NCBI taxonomy): Eukaryota > Viridiplantae > Streptophyta > Pinopsida > Cupressales > Taxaceae > Torreya > Torreya grandis. The sequence goes on from JARHVA010001572.1 coordinate 1,531,189, forward strand.
GAAATAAGAAGAATAAGCTTGGGTTCAATGGTTTCAAGAGGCTAGAGTGTGGATTAAAAGTGGAAAAATTAATGAAAATCTTACAAAGCACTGATTTTATACCTACCCCTTTCCTGGTGGACCCCTTAAGGCATGCACTCAGAGAGATTGAGACTCAACGAGTTCATGCAAGATACAAAGTGTCAGTAATCAATAAAATTTTGAAAATATTATGTGTATACATATAGGATCATGGGTTGGAGAGGAATTATGAGATTTTATGGAGGGATCATGAATGGGTTTGGGAATAGAGGCATCTTAAATGAACTCATAGGGGAAATATAAATTGGATTGGTCAATAGAAAAGATACCTTCTTCAAAAATAGTTTCACTTTGTTCATATCCTTCCTAAGGATCTTCAACAGTTGCATGTTCATATATAACCTCTTTGTTTTCCCACATTCTTAGTCTATCTATTGAGAATTAGACATAACTTCTTGTTAAGTACAACTTCTCATTAATGTTATATGGGTTTTCCTTTTCAACTTAATTCCACACATCCATTGACTTTTTAAAAAAACCTCTCAAACACTCAATGAGATGGTTAGGTATCACCTCAAACATTTAGTCCCATGTTCTCATCACTTATTAATTATATAAAATAGTTGGCATGAGTGTTAATAAGAACTTGGTATGAAATGGGATTGAATTAAGAGGTGTGTAATAGTGGGGATTATGATGATCTTCAATTTGTTGAACTAGGAATTCATATTTTATTTTGAAATACCTTGATTTCCAATCAATGGGATCATTGACCCCTTATGACAAGACTGATAATAATCATCGTAAGGTTGATATGCATCATGATAAGGTAGGTAGGAATCATATTGGGGTTGATAGGAAGACACTTCTTGATACTCTTATTAGTAGCCTTATTCATAGGCTTCTTCATAGGGATGCTCAACAACATGATGTTCATATGGAGAAGGAAAAAGATGATCATAGGGATATTGAGGGGTATAACATGGGTCATAACAAGGTTGATAGGGAGGTGCATAGTAGGGATTCTCATCATATACATCCATATCAACTTCATGAGTCAAGTAAAAAATAAGACTTGATCAAAATATTCAACAACAGATACTTGGGCTACTTACAACCAAAATATTTCATCAAATTCAGCATTGGCACTTGCTTAAATTCTTTCAAAAATTGATAATAAGAAATACACACCAACAATATTTCCACTCTTTTGGTCCTTGGTCACACTAGGCATTTCAAAAAAAAATATCACCAAATTTTTCATCTTAGAGTTAGTTTTTCTAGCCTAATCTAATATTTGGGTAACATTTGAATACCTCTAGGCTTGTGGATTACCCATGGTAGAGGTATACCTCTATATTTAAGGGATAACTACCTAGATTGATCTTTGAATGCTTATCACCTATAATAATTATTTTCTTAGATGAAAATAGATAAAATTGATGTGAAAAAAACATAATATAATGAGGTGATACACTAGAAATATCTCCACAATACTTCCATATCATTACACTATGAAACATGACCTATAACACTAGTCTAAAAATCTTAAATCACTCTAACATTAGTATTTAAAACATGGAAGTGATATGCATGGGACTTCTAAAGGTAAGTGAACCATAGGATAAATTTTATACACCAAGGTTACTTGTACACTTTAATATATTCAAAAACTCTAGTTACACTTCATGTGACCTGTTAGAGTGATAACTACCTGCACCAAACATGAAAGGATAAAGAGAAGGCAAGGATATACACTTATCACTAGACACTTCACTATGCATCAGTTCACACACTTAGATAATAAATTCATGAACTCAAAACTAGATTTAAATTCTTATTTCAAAGGAAAAATAAAACATAAAACTTGTAGGGCTTCACCATACTACCAAGTGTGGAATAGAATACAAGAGCCAAAATGGATTGCATTTATAGAACATGTGAGAAGAGAGAGAGAAAAGAAGTTCAATGTTCACAATGAGACATTTAAATGCATGAAAAATAGTTATATTGTATAAGAATGAAGTATATAACAAAGGTCTAGATGGTCTTCTTGGATAAATGTCCATCTAAAAGAACAAATTATCCAAAACTAGCATAGAGATTTTCAATTACCTTCTTGAAACTACCTTCATGATTAGGTATCTTTTAACTAATTAAAAATCAACTAGGGATAGTTAAAACATGTGCATTGTCTTAGGGGAGTTGTAAATGTCCCATGATAGTCATCATATTCATCCCTACTAATATCCATCTTTTGAACACTTGTACTCACCATATATAGTTATTAATTGGTCTTCTAAGCCTCATTCTTCACATTTATCATCCAAGAATATATCATTTACTCAATAAAATCCATGGAATAGGTTTTATCTCACACACACACACACACACACACACACACACACACACACACACACACACACACACACACACACACACACACACACACACACACACACACACACACACACACACACACACACACACACACACACACACACACACACACACACACACACACACACACACACACACACACACACACACACACAAACACACACACACAATATCACTACCTTAAATTCCATTATTAGACCTTAAAAGGTTCCAAAAATAGACTTCTCACTCTCTCACCTGGTAGGCACTCCTTATCTTCAATCTTTATCCAAGATTGCTTATGATGGATGGTGTAGTAGAGATGTTTCTATGCCAATATGTGGTAATAAATATATATCAAGAGTCATAATATGTCCCAATTGAACCCCTCTAATGGATCTCACCTATTTATCTTCTTATACACTTGAAAAATAATCACAAACTTGGAAAAAAAACACTATTTTGTACCATACCCGTATAAGAAGAGTATAAACCAATAGGATGGGAAGGATATTGAGAGATTCATATACAAGTAAAAACCATTTATAGGCCAAAATAACCATTTTTAATGCATATCCATGATTTTTTCCTCCATCGAGTAGTAGAAAAGGGTTTAATAGGGTTTTAGAGAGTTTGGACTGGTAAGGATTCTTCATAAAATCCTAGAATCCAACCTCCTAAAAAATTCCACAAAAAATTAGTATAATACCCACCTCAATTACCCCTAGTTTATTAATCTACCATGCTTGATGTCCATACATATATGAGCTTTTGAAATTTGCCTATCGAGCTTTCACTAGCATTCTAGATACCCCTGTCATGTTTTTAGGCCAAAAGTGGTCTTTCTGAGTGGTCTCCTACAAAACAATGGATTATGATGACCTTATACTCTCCCATGAAGGTCCTAAAAATATTTTGTGAGTTTTATAAAGTAATATAGATGAGTTTACATCTTTGTAGGGTTTAGGCCTAGTCTACACCCAATAGGCCTAATTGTGCCTAACTAAATGTTTGACCATTTGTAGGTCTATAATGGCATTATAAATATATTTTTACCTTCTATAAAACCTTATACATTATCCAAAAATTATTTTAGGACTCTTTAACTCATTTATTTACCCCTCCTACACTAACTTGTAGACTATGTTAGAATGGAGTGCCCTGTATCTGAGATAGAATAAATGGAATATCCCTTATTATTATGACTTAAGTAAGGCTATATATAGAATTATAAGGTCATTAATAAACTTTTAACAAATTTTAAAATCTTGGTTATGTCTCTAAAACCTTCTATACCTCAAATTCCTCAAGACTAGTTTGTGTAACATTGACTGTGAGTAGGGTTTTAGCTACCTAAGTATGACTTTTGAAAACCTAGCTTAATATCTAATCCTCTCATCTAAGAATCAAATCAAATTGATATCATCAGTCTTGAAAATGTTAATAAACATTCATATATCTCAAAACTTTGCATTCTAACCATATTTTAATCTCCCACTAACCTAAACTAGTCTATATACTATGTTGACTGTAGGTAGTCACTCATAAATCATAAAGCTCCTATAGATGTTGGTATTTATCTAAGAGTTTTATGTAAATTTCCATCACCATTATGTATGTGTTCTATTTTCATTCATTTACTCCATTATTCTAATCACTAGCCATGTTTATCCTTCCTTACTATCTTGAACTAGTGTATTATTGTGTCAACATGTAAGCGATGTTATGGAAGAAAAGGGGAAATTATTGTAGGTACTAATTAGTGTGAAAGAACTATGTTTTACTCTTCTATCTTTATTTAAGGTAATAAATACAATTACACACTATAATGAGTTTATTTCATGCCATTAAAACCATAATTTCACTCCATACTATAAGTCATGATAGCCTTGGTTGATTTTAGTCCTTTTAGCACAATGTTCTCTAAATGTCTCAGGTCAAAACCTACCTAAGTTAGAAATAAGTCAAACACATTCCCTCTTGATCAAGAAACCATCATTATATGTCAATACATTTCTCCTATGCATGGGATAAATTATGGAAATAACTAGACCTGTCCATCCCTCAATATACCCACTAATATATAAAATTTGTATATGAGCAAATACCTTATTCAAAGAAAATAAGATAATATATCTCTCTATGAAACTTTATCAAATTGAGGGAAAGGTTTTAGGTATGTATGCCACCTTATGAATTCATTATTATCACAATGGCCTCTTCTAAATTTTAATCCTTTATTGAAGGTGTCAATAAGTTTCAATACCTTCATATCATCATTTTCATGCCTCCATAGATTTCACTTAGGTCCTTGTTGGAGTTTCCTGTAGGAGATCATCAGACTCAAAACTATGTATATTGAAGAATTGGTTATCACAACAAATATTAAACTATTTTTTAAATTTCAAAATTACTATTTCATCCTTGGTAGCCTTATCACCACTTAAAAATTATTTGTTACATCAATGTGAGTGATCAAGACCTAATCTTAGCTGACTGTAAGTGACAGTCACAAGGTTTCTTCACTGTGTTTAATTTTTAGACCTTTGTCATAAAAAGGGTTATTATTGAGACTTAGACTTTAAATAAGGAACTGGTCACCATGTTCAAGATATTTGGATCAACATATTGTTGGGTGAATATTTTGTCAACTAGCTAACTGGTGAGAAAAATAGGTCTCTTCAACCACAGCATAGGGAGATTGGTCAGCCAGATGTGCAGGTTTATTACATCAAAAGGGGACAAACCTCTCCTCTCATCAAGGGGAGGTTCCCTATAAAATGCAGGAGCTATATACTATATATATAAGAAAAAAATAAAACTTAGGGGTAGGATAAACCATCCATATCTCTTTTTTCAGAGATGATGTTAATAAATAGAGGACAAAATCTTGGTCAAAACTCTGAAGGCACTTCTCTTCTTTTAGAAGTGACCTTACAGGAAACAGTAGGAATTCTTTCAGTTAGTGACAAGTAACTGGCGTAGTAACTAGTAGACTGAGATCTAACACAAAGTCTCCATGTCAACTACCTAATAATGAGATATGAAGGACAATGAGGGTAAAAAGTCATCCCAAGGTCCTTTACACATAAATAGAATACGAAGGATAATGAGGGCATAGAGTCATCCCAAGATCCTTTACATAGGAATAGAAAGAAAACACACTAAAGGCAATTACGGGGGCACAAATTCTCTCCATAATTGGCTTCAAGACACTTTTTTGATTATTTTCACTAATTTTGCTTATTCAATTAAATGGGCAAAAAATGTATTAAGGAAACATACATAAAAACAATTGCCCCAACAACCAAGATATTCCAACACAAAGTCTGAAAACTCACTTGTTTTCTTATTCAAATAATGAAATATGATCAATAATTTGAGTTCAAAGTCTCAGTAATGTCTTTCAATTTGGGTAGAGTTTTTTTTTATGATAACAAAGAGAGATTCCCTAAAACAATAAGAGAGATTCCAATATATAGTGCTCCAAGAAAGACTTGGGCACTTTGTAAAAATGGCTTACGATGCATTCAATGCCTTTAATGCATTTTAAATTCTATCCATGGGCTATGTTGGAATTGAGCATTAGTTTTGAATATGGGCCACTTGATGTGTTTCCTTATGTGTGCACAGCCGTTTGCTCTACTCAATGTAGGAAAATAGGCCACACTATTGAATGTTTGTACTCTCTAATGTCCACCTAATGGATTGCTTCACCTTCTAGAAACATATCCCATGCATGGATATTTTTGATATTTCTCCATCATTCCCCCTTTCTTGACTATATTTTGTCCTTTTCTGTGCGATCTGAGCTCTCAGGCTATCTCTTTGGCTAGTCACTAAATTTGTTTATAGGGTCTGTGCTAGTAGTTCTTCCTTTCACCCTGAAGATCTTTGAATGCATTCAGGTCCATGCTTAAGCTTGCAAGGATCAATGGTTATTTCATTGCCACAAATTTGATGTCTTCAGATCTGTCATCATTTGAAAGCCAACGGATACTTGGTTGTCCTAAATTTGATAGCTACGGTCCCATCATCCTCCTTAGCAATTCCTTCATGTCTTTCCCACTTGCTTTGGCCACTTTCCACTAATCTTTATAAGTGACACATGGTGTGTTCCACTGGGAAATAGGTGAGGACACATGGCAGCATCCACTGAGTTATAACGGGACACGTGGCATGTTTTACAGCTTTGAAACTTTTTAGAAACTATGTCCTAATATATGACACTTGGTAGCTTCTGCTACAACTTTATAAGGGACACGTGGCAGCTTCCACTAAAACTTTATAAGGGACACATGGCAACATCCACTACAAATTTATAAAGGACACATGGTGGCTTCTGTTGCACTTTGAGGTTTGATCTTTCCTAGAGGGAACTTGCCCTTTGGGTTCTTGAGAAATGGTCCACTTTCCTTGGCAAGAGCCTCCTACAATGGTATCTATCTTTTGGGTGGTCTTGGGATGGCCTTCGAGCTCTAATTTTCTCGGTGAGATTTTACTGCTCTTTTCCTTCAGACAATTGGTCTGAAGGAAATCTTCCTTCACTTTACCTTAGTCTATTTTTTATCAGGTTCTTACTTTTAGGCTTTCTTCCTGAGTGAATTCTTTTGGACAAAAAGTCTGAAGGATTTTTGCCTTAACCATTATGCCACATTCTTTTCCTAAAAGAGAACTGTGCCCTTTGCAAGGACTTGTTCAAGCCTAGAACTATCCTTCAGGCTTTTGCAATGGTCCATCTACTCCTCAGCTACCCTTCGCAAGGGATATTCATCTTGGTTCACTTTTATAAAGGAATTCTCTTTGTCTAATTTTGCTCACTACCCTCTACACGGGCACTTGGCTTGGTTCATTTCCATCTTCAAGGGCACTTTTTCCTTTGGCTTTAGGGTAGCCCCTTGAACCTACCAATTGAACCAACTTTAGTTCAATGGTTCAATGGTTAAATCTTGTGTTTGAATCCATATTTTTGTCTAAGTCTTTTGATCACTTTAAACTGACTGAACCCATTGAACCATTAAAACTAGTTGGTTCAAAGTTCAATGGTTCAATGGTTTAATGGTCTAATTGCTTTCTTGTATTCCACTCATTCACTTAACTGCTTGAACCAAACATTTTGAACCAAACGACATTGAACCATACAATAAAAACCACATGGTGTTGAACAAAATTCTTTGAACCGATTGAACCATTGAGTCCATTAAACCTTTTAACTAAAGTGGTTCAATGGTTCAAGCCTTCTTCTCTTTGATAAGTGTTTTGAAGCTGTTGAACCTAGAAGCGGTTGAACTTGTTGAACCTTTGTTGAAGTGCTTAAATCTTGTCAATGACATTAAACCTATTAAACCCATTCAAACCAAATGGTTCAAGGTTCAATGGTTCAATGGCTCAATCCTTGCTTAGAAGCTTGACGATGGACATTTTTGATTGAACCAAGTCATTGAACCAAACTTGAAATTGCCTAAGTGTTGAGAGCTTGTTTCTTTCTTGTAGAGTTCGTAGAAATGAACCTGTAGAGTCCATAGAAATGAGTCTATAGTACTAATAGAGTCCGTAGTTTCAAGCCTATAGAGTCCATAGAAATGAGTCCATAGATTCCTTCATGTGAAGTCTGTAGAATTGAGTCTGTAGAAATAAGTCTATAGTTTCAAGCCTGTAGAGTCCATAGTTTTCTAAAAAAGCTTGAATAATAAATAATTTGAATGCTCAAAACAATTTTTTAAAAGGGAAAAGAGGATTTTTATCTATTGAACCAAAATAGTTCATAGGTTGTTTAAAAAATAAGTGATATTTTTGGGGACAACAGTTGGCTCCAGTTGGGGAACTTCCTTCAATTGAAAACTTGGAAAAGTTGAGGGGAGTAAAAACTAGAATCTACAGTGCCTTGAAGTATGCCATTGAGCTATGGAGTCATGCTACCCAAAAAGAAAGGCTCTAAAAAATGAAAATGAACAACACAAAGCAAAAATAAAGACTATACAAATATACATATGTATAGGTGAACTTATCTGATACTTTAAAAGTTGAAGTGCTTTAGATCTTGCCCATTATAAGATAGAGAAAAGAGCATGATGTCTTGATATTTCAACAAGAATCTATTCTCACCATTGAGTTGATGGATAATAAATGAGCCTCTCTAAAGAGAATCAAACTTCCCATGCATCCCCTTTGGTTCTCTTCTCTTGTCCCATAGTAGGACTTGATCTCCAACCTGGAAATCATGGTTTTTTACCTTTTGGTCGAAGAGCTTCTTCAATAGACTTTGATGGGCAGCAATTCGGTCCACCACCATAGTTCTCTACTCATCTAGCTCAGTCAAGCACATGATCCTCTTATCAAGGGGGCTTTCATATGTCTGATCTTCAATTGCCTTAGCCAATTTTAATGCTGGCAATTCCAAGGTGATTGGTATCTCAGCATTGATACCATAAAGAATTTGGAAAGGAGACATACCAATTGCCCTTTTTGGTGTAATTATATCTACCCGCAAAGCATCAACCAATGCTTTATGTCATGTCCTTTGGTTGTCATCCACTAACTTCTTGATGATAGTCATTAGGTTCTTGTTACTTATTCAGCTTGTCCATTCCCTTGTGGAAAGAAATTAGAGGAGTGAGAGAGGGTGATCCCATAGTAAAAATAGAAATGAGTAATCTCCTAGGAAGTGAAACAAGCTGCATTATTTGTGACAATCTTGGTTAGGACCCTAAACCTAGAAATGATATCCTCCTTGAGGAAATTACACACTACTTCTGAAGTAACATGCTTAGTTGGGATAGCTTCCACCCACTTGGTGAAGTAGTCAGTTGATGTAAGGAAATAATCATGGCCAGCACTTGAAGATGGGTTAACAACTCCAATAAAATCAATTCCCCATTGCTGGAATGGTTCCTCTATGACCATTGGCTTGAGAGGTAAGGAAGCTAACTTGGGTCTCCCAACAAACTACTAGCATAGTTCACATTTTCTTACCCACTTATATGCATCTTGGAAAAGAGTTGGCAAATAATACCTAGCTCAAAAAAATTTATGGGCAGTCACAAGAGCAAAAAAATTTCCTCCATAGGCTAGATTATGGAAGGATTCTAGAATTTTGCTTTGCTACTCCTTGTCCACATAGTGAAGGAACACTCCATCAAGGCTCCTCTTGTACATGCCATTATCCCAAAGGACAAAATTGGCAGCTTTCAGTTTAACAGTCCTCCTTTCTTTACAAGATAGGTGGGTAAGACACTCACCATAGGTAAGGAAATGAGAAATACTTGAATACCACTCATTTTTGGTGGAGACAAAGAGGACTATTGGCATGTTTTCATCCTCTAATTATTCATGCTCTATTTCTTCTAGTTTGTTATCAATAATTAATTGGCATAGGCCTTTTCCCCATACCAGATTTGTTGGCTTGATGACTAGATCAAACTCCTAGATCTTTGTAATCCAATTGCCTCTTTTCATCCCAAACTCTTGCTAAGTTAGTATGGATTTGATTGTGGTATCAGGAACCAAGACAGTAGTGTGAGAATTCAAGATGTAGAAGCAAAATTGCTTGACTACCTTCACCACTACATAAGCATGCTTCTCTATGTTCAAGTACTTCAGCTCATGAGCTTTGAGAGGGTAGCTCATGAAAGAAATGGGAGATTCCATACCTTATTTATTCTATTGAACTAGAATTAGTAAAATCATGTGTTTAGAAGAATAACTATATATGATGAACTCTTTGTTATAGTCTAGACCAACCAGAATTGGGGCATGGGCAATGGCAGTCTTCATATCCTCAAACACTGACTTGCCTTCTTTAGTCTAGCTAAAGGTTTCCTTTCCCTTCATCATGTTCACAATATGATGAGTCTTCTCAGAAAACTTAGGAATGAATCTTCGTAAAAAATTCACCTTTTCAAATAAAAAATGAACAACAATTTTATTTGTAGGCAAGGTAAGGTCTTGGATAGACTTGAATCTATGTGAGTCAATATTTATGCCTCCTTTGGACACAATGTGTCTAAGAATTTTCCCCTATGTTACTCCAAAAATTAACTTCTTGGGGTTCAAGGAAATGCCATTCTAGTGGTAGTGCTCCAACACTTGTTGCAAATGACGTATATGATCTGGGTGATGCTTAGAAAAGATGGTCAAGTCATCAAGATAAACTACAATGAACTTACCCATCTCATCTTTGAAAGTAAGGTCCATTTCTCTCTAAAATGTGGTGCCAACATTTATCAAGCCAAAAGGCATCCTTCTATATGCAAACGTGCCCCAAGGTGTGGTGAATGTAGTCTTGTGTTTGTATGCTTCACTAACTTCAACTTGATTATATCCTGAGAAGCTATCTAGCATTGATAACATCTCTGAGCTGGTCACTATTTGAAGCACTTGATCCATGATGGGAAAAGGATAGTTATCCTCTAAAGATGACTGATTTAGATTCTTGAAATCTACACAAATGGGAATTTTTCCATTCTTCTTCCTCACAGGAACTATGTTAGCAATCTATGTGGAATGATGGATTGAGAATATTATCTTAACATTCAACATTTTATGTATCTTAAACAGAATAATACCTGATATCCTTGGACTATAATGTTAAGATTTCTACTTGTAAGGGACTGAATCATCCTTGAGAGGAATTTCATGGTGAATTTCCTCAAGCCTGAGTGACTTCAGATCATCATAAGAGTATGCCAAAACATCCATGTAATGGTGAAGCAGGTTAGTAATTTTGAGTTTATCCTTCAAAGTACAATAGTTCCCAATGTTCACCATCTTGGGATTTTCCTTGGTATCAAACTCCTTCATGCCAAAGGAGATGCTAAAATAGTGGTTTGTCAGGTAAGGAACCTATATCAAAACCAAAAATGAGAAATTATGCCATTACCACAATCTAGTCTCTATTACTGAGAGATTTTCCTTGGTACCCAAATTTATGCCAACACCAACAACATAGCTGAGTATGAATCTATATTGCTTGAATTGAAGTTTACTCAAACATTGGGAACTGCTTGGGATTGGATTGCAAGAATTCAAATTCAGACATTTGAATTTTGGTCTTCTTAACATGGTCGATTATGTGAAATGACTGAAATGGACTATGAACAGAGGAAGGTAGTTCATCTTTCTAGTTTTTAAGAGGGGAAGGACTAGTTTGTGGAATTGAAGTTGGAGATGGAGGAATGCTTGATGTACTCACCTTTTTATTACTCACTAGGTCCTTTGGCTAGAAAGGCAGAGAAGTTTCTCATTTGGCAATTGAAATTGTAGGCTAAGAACTTTCCCCTATTTTTCCTTTATCAATTTGCTAGGTTGACTAGTTTTGGGATCAGGTGAATACATCATATGATCCATCAACTACTTCACCTTTACCTCTGGGTTCATCCTGGTAATTTAGGAAACCAATGTTGGATTCACTAGCTAATTATTCCTAGCCTTCTGCAAGGAGATCAACGTCATTTTCTTGGTTTAATTCAGGAAAGAAATAGAAATTAGATTTTGTTTTGAGATATCCAACCACTAAATTAGTTGGGGGTATTTCAATGGCAAGTTTCCCCTATGGGGGAGGAAGATGATTTGGCTACCTTGATTTTTGGCAGCATTGCCTTGGTATGACTGATTGGGAAATGTCCTTCTTGGCATATCTCTGTATGAAGGAGTTAAAGATATCACTTGCACCATTTGCTTCTTGAGAGCTAGCAACTCATTTTACAGCTTCTGCACCATTGGATCAGTGGTACTTGTAGATGGATATTCATAAGATGAAGAAGATTTACCTCTATTAAGATCTATCCTTATCTTTCTTGCCAAGATAAGGTCATCTTCCACCTCAGTGGCCAAATCTTGAGCTGCAACAAGGTCTATTTAGCTAGCATGTCTCAGTATAAAACTTACTTCAAGTAGTTGAGAGTTGATGAAGAAACATTTGAGATTCTCAGGTGTAGGCTGAGCAATTATAGGAATCCTATTCCTCAGCTTGTCAAACTTGGATATGAAATCCCTAATTGGTTCATGAGGCTTCTTCTTCATTTGTGTGAGTTGAGATAGTAGGGCATATGTATCTTTTGTAGGCTTGAATTTGGCTTCAAATTTGGCTTTGAGAGTGTTCCAGTTAGTCACAGTCTAGGCTTGTAGATGATAGAACTAGTCTGTAATAACACCTTGTAAAGTTTCCATAAATAGCCTGACTGCTACATCCTCATATTCCACACCTATTATGCCACATGCTATGTTGAAGGCTGCAATATGTTCATTAGGATGAACCTTCTCATCACCATATAACTTAGGGAAATTTTTCCTTGAACTGCATGGTAGCTCATGTAGAGGTGGAGTTAAATTGAGTGGGCCAAAAGAGTTACCCCAAGGACCTTGAACTACCATAGTATGACTATGGAAAGGTGGAATAACAAATATTAGAGGGGTAAGTATTGACAAAGCTTTATTAATAGCAAAAATAGATGCTTTACTCGGTAATGGAGACTTGACTTTAGTATCACGAAAGGTCCTGGTTCATTGGAGGTGAGATGGTGAAGGAAATAGATCAAAATTACTTTGTTGTACCAACTTGAATACAAGGTCAACAATACCTTTAGCCCTTTGGCTTCGCGTATACCATGGATCTACCAAAGTGTAAAAATAAAAATGGAAAAGAATTGGCATTGCTTTAGCTTGAAGCTTGATACTTCAAACTACGCATTCTATCCCAATTGGCATGGGGGTGGAGGAAGATGGTAAGGCTATAATGATAATGGGTAAGACACAGAATGGAGTCACCAGAGTCTATAATGGATAAGGGTAGGGACTGATTCAATCTAAAACTTGAGGCTTCAAATTGCATGTCCATTCCCCAGTGGAGTCACAAAAAATTGTAGGGTAAATATTTTGTCAACCAGCTAATTGGTGAGCAAAATAGGTCTCTTTAACCATAGCATAGGGAGATTTGTTAGATAGATGTACAGTTTTATTACATCAAAAGGGGACAAATCTCTCCTCTCATCAAGGGGAGGTTCCCTATAAATATGTAGGAGCTATATACTATATATATAAGTAAAAAATAACACTCAGGGGTAGATAAACCATCCATCTCTCTTTTTTTAGAGATGATGTTAACAAACAGAGGAGAAAATCTTGGTGAAAATGCTAAAGGCACTTTTCTTCTTTCAGAAGTGACCTTGTAGGAAACAATAGGAATTCTTACAGATAGTGACAAGTAACTAGTAACCAAAGGCATAATAACCAACAGACTGAAATGTAGCACAAAGTCTCCACCTCAACTGCCCAAGAGTGAGATATAAAGGACAATGAGGGCACAAAGTCATCCCAAGTTCCTTTACGTAGAAATAGAATACGAAAGATAATGATGGCATAAAGTCATCCCAAGATCCTTTACATAGGAATAAAAAGAAAACACACTAAAGGCAATTATGGGGGCACAAAGTATCTCCACACTTGGATTTAGGACACTTTTCTAATTATTTTCACTAATTTTGATTATTCAATTAAATGGATAAAAAATGTATTAAGGAAATAGACATAAGAACACTTTCCCCAACAACCAAGCTATTCTAGCACAAAGTCTGAAAAATCACTTGTTTTCTTATTCAATTAATGAAATATGATCAACAATCTGAGCTCAAAGTCTCAGTAATGTCTTTCAATTTGGGAAGAGTTTTTCTTTTTGATAACAGAGAGAGATCCCCTAAAAAAATAAGAGAGAATCTAATATATAGTGCTCCAATAAAGACTTGGGAACTTTGTAAAAATGGCTTACGATGCATTTTAAATTCTATCCATGGGCTATGCTATAATAAAGCATCAATTTTTAATATGGGCCATTTGATGTGTTTCCTTATGTGTGCACAGCTATTCACTCTACTCAATGCAAGAAAACAGGCTGCACCATTGAATGTTCATGCTCTCCAATGTCCACCTAGTGGATTACTTCACCTTCTAGAAACATATCCCATGCATGGATATTTTTTATCTTTCTCCATCATTCCCCCTTTCCTAACTATATTTTGTCCTTTTCTGTGTGATCTAAGCTCTCAGGCTATCTCTTTGGCCAGTCTCTGAATTTGTTCATAGGGTCTGTGCCAGTGGTTCTTCCTTTCGCCCTAAAGATCTTTGAATGGTTTCAAGTCCATGCTTAAGCCTACAAGGATAAATAGTTATTTCATTACCACAAATTTGACATCTTTAGGTCTATCGTTGTTTGAAATCCAACAGCTACTTGGTTATCCTAAATTTAATGGTTGCAGGCCCATCATCCTCCTTAGAAATTCCTTCATGTCTTTCTCACTTGCTTTGGCCACTTTCTATTGATATTTATAAGTGACACATGGTGCATTCTACTATGAAATAGGTGAGGACATGTGGCAGCATCTACTGAGTTATAATGGGACATGTGGCATGTTTTGTAGCTTTGAAACTTATTAGAAACTATGTCCTAGTAGACAACACTTGGCAGCTTCTGCTACAAATTTATAAGGGACACATGGCAGCTTCTACTACAAATTTATAAGGGACATGTGGTGGCATCCACTACAATTTTATAAAGGACACGTGGTGGCTTCCACTACACTTTGAGGTTTGATCTTTCCTGGAGGGAACTTTCCCTTTAGGTTCTTGAGAAATGGTCCACTTTCCTTGGTGAGAGCCTCCCGCAAGGGTACCTATCTTTCAGGCAGTCTTGCGATGGCCTTTGGGCTTTAATTTTCTTGGTGGGATGTTGCTACTATTTTCTTTTAGACAAAAAGTCTAAAGGAATTCCTTCTGACAATTTGTCTAAAGGAAATCTTCCTTTGCTTTGCCTGAGTTGATTTTCCATTGGGTTCTTGGTTTCAGGCTTTCTTCCCAAGTGAATTCCTTTAGACAAAAAGTCTAAAGGATTTTTGCCTTAACCATTATGCCATGTTATTTTATTGAAAGATAATTGTGCCCTCTGTAAGGACTTTTTCAAGCTTGAAACTATCCTTCAAGCTTTTACAACGGTCCATCTACTCCTCGCCTACCCTCTGCAAGGGTTGTTTGTCCTTGGTTCACTTTTTAAAAGGAATTATCTTTGTCCAATTTTGCTTTCTGCCCTCCAAAGGATCACTTGGCTTGGTTCATTTCCCTCCATAAGGGCACTTTTTCCTTTGGCTTTGGGTCAGCCCCTTGAACCTGCCGATTGAACCGATCGATTGAACCAACTTTGGTTCAATGGTTCAACAGTTCAATCTTGCATTTGAAGCCATCTTTTTGTCTAAGTCTTTTGATCACTTTGAACTGATTTAACCCATTAAACCTTTGAACCTAGTTGGTTCAAGGTTCAATGGTTTAATGGTTTAATCACTTTATTGTGTTCCACTCATTCACTTGACCGCTTGAACCAAATGCTTTGAACCAAACCACATTGAACCATATGCTTTGAACCAAATGGCATTGAACCAAATTATTTGAACTGATTGAACCATTGAACCCATTAAACCTTTGAACCAAAGTGGTTCAATGGTTCAACAATTCAATGGTTCAAGCCTTCTTCTCTTTGATAAGTGTTTTGAAGCCATTGAACCTAGAAGCAGTTAAACTTGTTGAACCTTTGCTGAAGCACTTAACTCTTGTTGATGACATTGAAACTTTGAAACTATTGAACCTGTTGAACCAAAATGGTTCAAGATTCAATTATTTAATGGCTCAATCCTTGCTTAGAAGCTTACTGATGGACATTTTTGATTGAACCAAGTCATTGAACCAAACTTTAAATTGCCTAAGTGTTGAGAGCTTGTTTCTTTCCTACAGAGTCCATAGAAATGAACCTGTAGATTATGTAGAAATGAGTCCATAGTACTGATAGAGTCCATAGTTTCAAGCCTACAAATTTCATAGAATTGAGTCTATAGATTCCTTCCTACAAATTATATAGAGTTGAGTTTGTAGAAATAAGTCCATAGTTTTAAGCATGCAGAGTCTATAGTTTTCTGAAAAAGCTTGAATAATGAAGAATTTGAATGCTTAGAATAATTTTTGAAAAGGAAAAAGAGGATTTTTATCTGTTGAACCAAAATAGTTCATAGGTTATTTCAAAAATGAGTGATATTTTTGGGAACAACACATATTGATCGAAAACTCAAAAGTTTTGGTTGATAAATATCACAATAACATAGAAATAACACAATAACAATGAATTCTCTGAGAAGAGATGTAGTATTACTCAAAATTGCAATACAGAAATATGTTTATCTCTGGGAAGAGATGTCTGTCTTCACATTTCAGGTTACCTCTTCTTTTATACACAATTTGAAAGCATGGGAAGGATGTGGAAGGTCACCAATCTCGAGGGAGATGAAGTGGTACGACTTCCAATATTTAAAACAATACATAATTCGAGGAATTACTATTTTTAGAAACTTACTATTTTTAGACAGCACTATTAAAATTGAAATTTGAGGCACTTCCATTGGGTTTTCGGGGGTCAAAATTCATTGAGCAGAGCTCATGCCATTTTACGATGTTCCCCTCGTTCCTAGCTTTCCAACGGTTCAAACGACGAGTCAATTGGAGCTACGGTGCAAAAGTTATGGCTCCCGGAAGTTCCGTCATCAATTGGGGTGGAACTGTCACCCGAATTGTCGCCTGAATGGATGCTTGGATCACATATCACCATTATTCTAAAGATCACAATAGGAAAAAAAGCTTCACAACAGTTGAATCCACCATCTGCAGACTTTAGTATGTCTCTAAATAGAAATATGAGATGTTCTTTCCAATTTTATTCACTCCACACATGAAAAATATCTTGAATATAACATGGGAATTAATATCATGATCTACCCAAAAACACACAATTCTTAGAATCATTAAACCATACAAGTAAACTAGATAACCTGTAGGTGATATGAATGTGCAATCATTTTTTAGGTAGTAGTATTCTTGAAGATGATTTATGAATTATAATTCACCAAACTAAAAAATAATTCCATGTAATGAGATCCTATTATGATTTTTAAAATCCACCAAAATTACTCCATTAAACTCTACCTGACTTGTCCATACCAATAAAAAACCCAGTGACGTATTTGACCTTGCACAAGAGAGTGATAGAAAAGGTAAATCAATTTTGATCAATTTAGAGACTACAAAATCAAACCAATCATGGAATTGAATTTTAGGAAGCTGAAGTGACATTGATGAAGCTTCCCACACATGCCAAACTACTATACAATCTATACAACCATTAGAAACTCCTATTTTTACAAGAGATCTTATTTTTAATGTTTAGACCTACCAAATTCAGTTATAAAACTAAAAACTGACACTTTATGACATCATAAAATTTTAATAACACCTTTACACACCTTTATTCCCATGATAACTATATAAGTCTATTAAATGACTCAAAAGTGACACCTAGATGACATAAGGCCAACAATGCAACTATGAAAAAGCTAACACATATTATAAATGATCTCATTAAGACCATTAGGAAATTTTAACACCCTAAGGGAACCTTATGTAAAGTTTGAATATATAGTGGGTTGACTTAATTTTACTTGTGGTCAAATTAGTCAAAATTAACTATTAGGAGGAAAAGAGGGTGCTTGGTACAATGGTGTGGAGTATGCTAGAAAGTAATTATCTCACTAAGTGGATTTAGAGAACATATGATAGTAAAGAGTAAGAGTGTTAGATGAATAAGGGTTAGGTAATTATTTGGTGTTGGGTTTACATGTGTGGCACATAACTCAAAGGTGTATATGATGGTAGATGGTTGGTTTTCAAAGGGGGAGTATATATGGGCGATACATAACTTGTTGGTCACCATATTATTGGGAGGAGTATATATGTAGACACTTCCCATATGATTGTGAGAAAGGATTCAGTATTATGGAGGAATGTTAAAATCATTAAGATAGGTGGTGACATAGGTAAGGATTTCCTTGAGATTCTATATTGAGGCATAACTGATAAGAGGTGGGTTAGATGGATATAGTGGTATTTGTTAAGTCATCGTTGGAGTAGGAATAAGAGAGGAATGTCCATAGATAGTGGAATTGGTGTCCATCCTTTGATTCAGAAAAGATTGGTTACTCTATAAATCTTGAATGTGTGCCACCATGACTGAAATGATTTAATTCAAGGAAGAAGGAATAGTGGTTATGGTGAACTCCTTAGTATAAAATTTAGGAGTTATTATTTGACTATCACCAATATATTTATTTAGATTAGAGGCCTCTGTAGGAGTCATTGAGTGTTGCTCCTAGGGGTTGGTGATGTTTTGGCTAGTTAGAGAAGTATTCAAAGGAATTTATAGTCTACTTATCCCATCTTACAAGTTATAGATTTTATTAATATATTTATAATATTTTGATTCACTTTTACCATCTAAGATTTTTAGGTTAATGAATAGTTGGGTTAAAATTTTAGTGTTGGTGCCACTTCCATCGACAAAGGACATGTTATATTCATGATGAATTCTAGTAGTTTCAAATGGATTTTGTAACTTATGGCTCACTACCAATGATCTAGTTTGTGAGTTGAAATGGTGTTTTTGATATTGGGATTTCACATTTTTTGTAAGAGTGACGTTATTCCAAATATGAAGGGAAGTTTCACCACTAGTGTAAATATTATCTCTATAGGTTTCAAAGTCTATGGTTCTATCAAATATGTTCTGACTAGACATATTCTAGAGGTATATAATACTCTTTGAATATGAATAGAAAGAAAAAATGGAATTAAGAGTGAAAAGAGGGATACATAAAATGACAATCCTTTAATATCAGGTTCACCAATTTATATTCATGTGGAAATCACATTCTAACCTAAGCACTTGATTTATAAAGGTCTTGTTAAGACAACCAATACAATGGATAGATGATGGGTGGAACTAAGGATTGGGTTAATTATTTGGTGGAATGGGATTTGTAATGATGGGTGGAGAAGGATGTTTGAGTAGGTAATAAAATATTTTTTTTCATATTTATCATTGAGAGAATACAACTAGGTGAAAATATAACTCCAAGTTCCCTTAAAGTTGGTAATGACAAGGAGGTAAAGTTTTCAACTGATACTGGGAATGAAAAAATGAGGATGGTCTAGTTGGATGACTCAGGGAATATCAATGACTTTATCATGTTTAGTATGCCTTTTCAATGTCATAAACAAATTTTAATGATATAAAATGAGTCTATTCCTAAGGAAAAAGGAAAAAGGAAGTAGATGACTAGGCAAAGATAACATTATATTGGTGCCCTTGATTATGGGGAATGACAATGAAATATGGATTAGAGATATACTCTTGAACCTCTAGAACATTGAGAGAGTAAATTATGTAGTGTGGTATAGGTGTGGAATGAAAAATTTCTCTCTTAATCTCAATGTTAATATAATATTTAATGTTGATGCCAGTAGTTGGGGCTCTAATTCTATGAAAAAGACTTTCAATATGGAGATCAGGATGATTTCGAAGTGTCATCCAAGAGGTAAGGTAATACAATGTGTAAGTGTAAGATATTATTTTTAGTATGTTATGTGATAAGACTTATAATTTTATAACAATCAATGTTTCAAGATGATCATGCTTGTTTAGATAAAGCTTGATTGTTTGTTCATTTTTTAGATTTACAATGTTTTAAATGAAATAAAGAAAGATAAGCTACTTGTAAATAAATGATTGAAATAAAATATAAATTAATAAATATAAATAAAATTAAAGAGATATATGCAATCCTTTTTTAATTTTCTATTACTTTTGTAATGTATGTAATGCTAAGATAACAAAATATAGCCTAACAATGCAAATGGTGATTTTTGCCTTTATTAGATGCAAACTAAATTATTTTTTTTCAATTTTAATATAATTAATTAATTAAAATATTTGAAAAATAATATATTTCTAACATGAAAATAGATAATAAAAAATCATGTTTAGATCCTAAGCAGTGAGACTACCAACTATCTAGAGATTCTTTTGTATATGTAAGCTAAAACGATTTTTTGGTGTTTGGATGAATGCACAACAAGTATGAAAGAATTTATATGAATTAAAATTTAAGATATAATTTATTATTTTATGATATTTAAAGATTAAAATAGCATTCATATCTGATGAAAATAAATAAAATTTAAACTAAGAAAACACCCTTTATTTGTCTAGGCTCTTGTAGGGGTTTTATGTGATTGTGTATTTTATTATTTGTGAAAAAAATATTATTTAAAAACCAAAAAAAAATTTATTCAATTATTAAAATATATTTTTTTTTCTAAAACTTGCCTAATTATTTAATTCAAAGTTACGTGTTTTTCAAGAGTTCTATGATACGTGTGTAAATAGATAAAGAAATTAACTATTTATTTTTATGAAAGAGGAGAGAAAAAGAACTTTATTTTCCTATCTATTGAATTTTTGAGATTAAATATAATATTGTGAGTGGAAATAAAATAAAATATTCTAATTTACTACGTAAATAAATAAAACTAAAATTGGTAACCCCCAACTTGATCAAGATGAGCTAGTTGGAAGCAAGAGATGTATTTGATATGATTTTGTCCTCAGTGTGCTAGATCATCCACTAAGACAAGAATGAAACAAATATCTAAGGGTGATAGAAAAATAACATTAAAAAAAGGATATTAAATAAAGACACAACTAAAAACAAGAGAAAAACTGACTATGGATAGATAGTGCACTTACTGAAATGAATTGCTTACTAATTCAATGACTTCTATTTTATAGATCTATGTAGTCTGGAATGAAAACAATCAAATATGGATCAAAAATAAATTGAAATTATGTTATGGTTAAAATAATATTTGAACACCAATATTTTATACAAAATCTTGGATCTAAAATTCATTTAAAATTGAGATACTTGTAGGAGAATCATTTAACTATTGGTTAACTGAAATCTACACTTAGTAAGGATGGGAAGTGATCAAACTAAGAGTGGGAATGAACTAGGAAGTCATGAGGTAGAATCAAGGTGTAAAATCAAGAAACATGAAAAAACACATGAAAATGTGTAAAAAACTCATTAGTAAATAGTGATGGAGTTGCCCCTATTTTTAGGTGATGATTATGAAACCACCACCTCCCATGACAAAACTACCTTATGAGGTTACATAACATAAATATGATAAAATTTCCTCATTAATGATGATTTCATCAAGGTGGTTTGTGGGACCACCACAAAATTTCTATAATTTTCATGGTGGTTCTATAATGAACAAGGGTGTGATCTATAGACATTATTTCTAAATTATATAGCACATTAATCTTTTACACATGGAAAATACATATCATGGATGTACTTTTAGCTTCTAGACCTTTACTACTACCAAAAGGTTTACATACACTATCTCTTTATGCCTAATTATTTATCTCTTAGTCTTACCAATGTTATTTTGATGACCCAGGCCTTATATATTACCCATGATACTATATACATACATATATTCCATCTCTATGAGTTCTATACTTTCACTTGTTTTTTAACTACCTAGACTCTTACATCCCAATTAGATGTGTATGTTGATGTAAGTGTCTTATTCAAACACAAGTGTTTAGAGCCCTAAAAGTATCCAATTTAAAAATGAAATGTATCCTAAAGGTTATCCTAAATGATTTAATGAGAGATATTATCCAAATGTATTGTTATAAATATAATATCAAGCCTAATTAATTCCACCCCTAGTAACTTTTTACCTACTCATAAGGTAACCTACCAAAAACACTTAGTCAAGAACCCAAGTGAGTGAAATATTCCCTATTTCTCTTATTTTGATATCAATTATAAGGACAACATATCTAAAGGTTTGAATTAATTAAGTAGCATTCCATGAGACGAATTTTCCAAGTTAAAATCTAGGTCACTATTGTACTTGATTATAACACATTACATGATTCAAAAATAAACCAACACATAGGGGAGAGATACATAATTTTGAGGCCCTATTCAAAGTATTGGTTATGTATACAATGATCATTAATAGATAGTCTTTAGGGTAACTCAACACCATGTGCCCACTAACCAATTTTTCCCACAAACACTATGAAGATGAAGAACCAGGGTTTTTCTATTTGATAAGGAGTGAGTGTCCATGACCTAGATCTAAATACATTAGATCAAAGATGAAATAAAACATAGAATCATCAAATTGGTTGCATCTATTTTCAATAGATATTTCATACTAGATACCTACATCCGAGTTAGATAATAATGTCACTGCAACTATCCTAGGTCAATGCAAGTGTTTGTGGGTACATAGGTATACTTTATATAATTAGGAAACTAATCCAAAATATATATCTAGCCTAATTTATACCTATTAAAGGTTTATATCTATATTATCATTATAACTAAATAATCTCTTTTTTTCATTATCATTTTAATATCTATCATAGTTTTATTTTCCATTTTAAGCATATCTTGGTATAATAAATTTAGTGTATTTTTTATATGAGTTTTTTCAATTAATTAGCTTGATTTAGAGATGGTCTACCATCCTTGTGAAATATTTTATCTATACCCCTATAACTCTAGATATCCCAATCTATATTTTAGGGTTAAACATTTAATGAACCCAACACATGATTTTATCATTGTAATATCTAGCATAGTTATACTTTCCATTTTTAGTGTATATAAGTATAATCATTTTTTTTGTTTTATGAGTTTTTTCAATTAATTGGAATACTTTAGAGATAGTCTACCATCCTTTTTCTCTAATCTATATCTATCCATTTAACTCTAGATTCCCCAATCTATATTTTAGGGTTAAACATTTGATGAACCCGACCTAGATTTCACTAGTCGAGTCTACCATATTGATTTAGGGTTTATTGATTATATATTTTTGATTTATTATTTAATAATATTTATATGTTAAAAATATTTCATTTTATATCAATATGTTCAATATGGATCGTGTGTAACTCATTTTATGTTACAATTTGTAATTTTAGTGACAATTTGCTATTGCACTATGTTAATACAATATATAATCTAAATAAATAAGTAGATCAGTCAATATATTGAGAGGGTTTTATAATGAAAAAACACTTAATATCTAATCAAAATCACCTTTTTAATATTATAGATACAATATCTAGATGCTAACATGCATGATATCAACCATTTGTTTCGCCTAGACCTCATTCAAGTGATAGTTACCATACCACACATTATTTACCCACAACTTATATTTCACGGTCCATGTTATCACTACTAAAAAATGTAAAGGTGTTCAACCTAATCCACCACCTATTAATATATAATAGGTGTCTCATAATCCAAATCTTATGATCAAATTTAGGGGATATGACCTTGATGACTAATTGAACAACACACATGTTAATATTTGCATCCTTGAAATTATAAATCAATGGACTATATATAAGTATATTATTTTTGAAGCATTGCATGAAACCCAAGTTGCAAGTGATATTTTGTTGACTTAATTTTTGGATATCATGCAAGATATCAAAAATAATGTAAAACTAATCACCTTTGATCCAACAAATTTACCATCCAAGGATATCATTGACCAAAATTTGCCTTTGTTTATATAAGTAACTATACATAATAAGGGTATCAAAAGGTTTATCATTGATAATGGACTAGGTTTAATAATTTTTATAATGAATTTACTAAATTCCATGGGTATTAGTACCAACCTTATTCAAAAGTTAATTATGCATATCAAATAATTTGATAATTCACATAGTCTACCAATTGGCAAATCACATTAGACATGACATTGGGGAAAGAAGGTTTCCAACCAATTTTTAGTTAATGTCTCAATGATTAGATTATAATTTTCATCTAGGTAAACCCTGAATACATACCATGGAGGTTGTCTCATATACTTCACATCAATGTGTAGAATTTATACATAATGTGACCTTATTGACAGTTCATGTCGATGATGAACCTTTTAATTTTTTTAAAATGATACATTCAAATAAATATGGTATTATTTTAATAATTCCTCATACATAATATATTCCTCTTGATAATATACATATTTATGAAGTGGGAAATTCAAGTACAATGTCTCCATTATCTCTAAATATAGATAAGTCACTAAACATTAAGGTACATATAGATGAAACTTAATAATAATAACCAATACCAAAGGAACCAATGATACCAAAAATGGAAGCACATCCAATATTTGAGCTTCCTTTATTGGTCACTATTGAATAATAAGATGATCATGTTCCATATTATTATGACAATGATGATGATGTCACCTATGATATGAAACATGAGAAAATGTGAAATCTAAATTTTTATATACTTGATCATCTTTCACATAACCTATTTTAACCTACAAGTCTTGATACATATAATATAAACTCATATTTAAAGGATATAAGGCCAAATTAGGGTAAAGGAAAATCATATATAGTATATGATCATGCAAATGCTTGTTATTCTATACATCACTCTTAGTTACACACTTTGAGTCAACTATAAAAAGGATAGATCCATATGCATCATGTAAATAATGTGTAGGTATCTCATAATACTCCACAATAACTTCTACAAATTATAGTGCACCAAGATAATATAAATACATTACTTTTCATGTTACTTTAAAAGCACATGCTATTTTTAAATTTAAATAGACATAGGCTGAGCAGTATAATTGTTTTGAAATGAGGGTTACCATATTATAACTATCATCAGATAAATGACCATCATAAAAAATAATTCCAAATATTTCAAAACAAAATTAAACAATATAAGATCCAAATTATCCCTAAGAAGATAAAAATACAAACTACTTTTGAAGATTCACATGAAAACCATCCTAAACAATGACCAAGGCATAAAGATATAAATACTACTACTAATATTGAGGGGGTTTATTTTCAACATCTCAATTTTGATAGGAATAATTGGGATACATGTGTGACACTACTATCCTTTAATACTCATGACATAATATAGTTAAATTAATGTACTCTCCACTAATGCCAAAATATTTTGGGTATATCCACCTACCAGTAGCATGTGGACCATCAGTGGTCCCCACAATCATATGGATATTATATCAGTGTCCAACTTTGACATTTAAATTTGGAAAGCATTGGCTTCATGATTAGAATGTGACACTACATAATGCATATATGTTTGTCACCTTTATTTTTAGGGATAAAGATATTTTCTTACACCATGATGAATGTGGCCACTTTTACCCATTGATAGTTTATATAATACCATGATATAGAAACATAAAAGAGGTAGACATACATCACTATAAATGAATAATTAAAAATTCCTCAAGTGATCCTACACCTTTTGATGATGAGGACTTCCTTGATTAATCATCTCGAGTGTTCCAAAAATACCCAAAAAAATCAAAACATCAAAAATCCATAAATATGGTTAGCATTTACATGTTCTATTATTTCTTTGGCATATATGTTATTGGTTTTATGTTGGTAGATGGAATATTGATATTTTTTTTATACATGTATTTCTCATATTTTTTTAGTGTGATTTAGGCATACCCAAATACATGATATATGCACTTTTAGATGTTGGGCCTTCCCTCTACTCATGTCATGTGGACATTTTTTACATCCATTTCTTTGATCATGATACATATAAGTCATATCAATATATGGTCATTTTACATTATCATGTTTAAGATTATATAGTTACACATGTCTTTATCCATGCTTACATCTTTCATAGTGTACTTGATATGCTATGTACTTAATGCTTTTTACAATAACATATTATCCATGACTAGTATGATATATTTGTGCTAGTTACTTATGCTTTTATTCATTTACTTTCTTGAGTGTCTTACCTTAATATTGTCTTGCTTATTTGATCATTCGAATAAGATATATTATTTTTGGGAATTGTGCCTTTATTTGCCTCTTTGATATTTCAATGTCATTTTGTGTTGTATATAGACATTTGAATATGTCATTCTCACTTTTGTGGAGATTTGACTAAGTCATGTCCATTTTAATTGTGTGATACTTGAACATTCCCTTTGTTTGAGGTCTTCTTGGACCATTGGGGGAATGTGTTGGCAACATGATATCCACACTTATGATAGTTTTCAGTTTCATATTATATTATGGGCATGTTTTGGAAATATGGTCTCCACACTTACATAGTTTCAAATTGGCCAAATTCATAGTTATATTATTCAAATACACATTTTTTTTCATAATTATATACATTGGTGTTATTTTTATACATAGTTTTATCATGAGACATGTTGATGTATATCTATGTCAAGGATGCAATACAAATATTAGAATGCTATTTCTTAGTTCATAGTGTAGATAATGGAAGACCTTAGGGTTTAATTTAGTTTTTCTAGATGATTATGTGGCCACTAACTTTAGTCTACAAGAAGACCCTATTTTAGGGACAATAAGAACTCATTAGTGACATAATATATTTTAAATTTATTTATTTTGTTATGATATATAATTGCTATTGCATTTTGTCAATTTATGACCAACTTTAAACTAACAAGTAGATATTTATAGTGAGAATTATTTTAAAGTGATTCATTTTAAAAAGTTCAAAAGGGGAAGTAGGGTAGGGTAAATTAAATCTGTCTTTGAAACAACACAAACCAATAGATCTCTTTTATTTTCTTCTAACAGTACTGAAAATGAAACTAACATCTATGAGATTCTAGTGTTCAACTCATAATATTATAAGTGTAGTGAGGATTATAGGGTAAATATAATGAATATATTTGAAAAGTATGCTTCAAATAAAAGTGGCTACCTAAAATAAATTGATTTCAACACATTCATTTTTAGAATATAAATGAAATATATCATACACAAAAAAAAATTCTAGCATAGGTAAAAACATAATCTAACAAGATGCACTTCAAAAATTGTTTTCAAATTTAACCATGGGATAAATGAAATAATGTATTATCAGCAAAGCTTAAGAAATAAAAACATATGAAAATAATCAAAATAATAAGAAAATTGTAGGAATTTTCTTTCTCTTTGCATTAATCTCACAATTTTTTTGAAGTAAAATAAAAGGGGGAAACTCATATATATAGGCCATCTAATGCCTAAGTTGGTTATAAGAGAACTAGATATATGAAACCTATCAGTAGACAAAGTCCATAATGTCTTAAATCTATAGAATATTCCCTATTCAAATATAGGAATATTTTACAATGCAATTTGAAGGGAATTAGGACATGATTCTTATTAAGAGAAAGCCCAACAAATGACTCATGTTTTTGAAGTGTTAGGCTAAGATCCCATTGGTGTAGTTGATGATAAAGATCCTATTGTAAAAGAATATGGATGTGAACCAAAAACAAATAAAGGAGTACTAATGATAATTGAAGAAGAAAATATCCCAAGAGGGACTATGTAGGTAGATGCTCTTAAAATAATAGTTTGTGGCCTACTGGTTACTTGTTTTTTATCTTCTATTTGCCCTTTCCATGATTCATATCATCTCTTATAGTCACTATCAATCAATTTTAGATCGATAATAGGATCCTTCAGTAGATTTATTATGATCCCTACCATTACATCATTCTTTCTCAAAATATTTCCTATAGCTTCATTAATTTCAATAGCCTTCTCTATCCTATAATTGGTAGAGGCTAATAAATCTACCATATCTTGTTCAAAGGTTACTCCTCTAGCCATGGCCTACATTTTGAAGTTGACATTAGAGTTTTGAAACTAGGACCTAAAGGAATCCTTAATAATAATGGAATCATCCTTGTGGGTAAGGTGCATGATATTAGCATCCTTTAGCAAAGTTATGACCTTATCACCCTATTGGGTGAGAGACTAGCCCAGGGATTTCATTTCATCAATCCATTAGTTCAGATCTTTCTTTCTGATAATTACATAAGATTGAGAAATGCTAAAGTCATCAAAGGGGATCAAATTAAATTCATCAAACCAATTCATCCTAATCAACTTCACCTAGTTTATTATCTTACAATCATACACCCCATATGTAGCTTTTACCTTGATGATTATATTGTATATTTCATCTCCCTTTACCTTGTATTGGGCCAAGGTGTTCAACATGTCAAACATTTTTCCCATAACCCATTCTACCTTAATTATGATCTAATATAGTAATGTGGCTTTGTGTTAATTATTTATGTTGTCTACTTTTTTTTTACTCCTTTTACCAATTCAGTAGTCACATCCATAATTACTTGAAGAGTTGAGAGGGGGTCCTTCTCATATTGTTTTTGTTGGCTTGGCATGGCCTTCTTCATCCTAGTCAACAAAAAAAGGTTTAATCTGATTCATATATAATTTGTTGGCCTAGGTTTGTGTCCATCCTTTTGGTCACCCTCTTCATTTCCATAGCCTTCTTATTTGGTCTCAGTAGGTGTCTTTCCTCTCCATTATAGATAATTGCATCTATTTAATCCATGATTTGTCTAAAGAAACACTTATAGGTTGTGATGATGGAGGCAATGGTTGAGCCTATATCAATCCTTGGAAAACAAATGTGTGATAGGTAACTATAGATGTGACCAATATAAATGTAAAGCTGGGGGACAAAGAGGGAAGTGTCATTCCTAAAGGTGAATGGGAACTAGTGATAGTTGAAGCACTAGTCATGAATAAGGGAACTTGGGGAATGACAAAAGTGGGCCTCATCTTGAGAAGTTATGGACCAAGTTTAGGCATAGTCTCAGGTAGAAATAGAGGTAAATTGGCCATTAATGAGACCCTAAAAGTGGAGTATATGACAAAATATTTGATGGTATCCAATCACATGGTCATAGGCCTAATGATAGGTCTAGTGAGGGGATGGTATGACAAGAGTTTTACATGGTCCAAAGTTGGGGGAACACCAAATATTCTCAAGGGTTTTTTATAAAATAAATAAGGGGGTAAATAAACATTATCTTGACCTATTGTACTTGGTCCCTCCCTAGTAGGAAGCAAAAGAGGAAACCCTGATGATGAGGCTATTCATGCTATAGTAGATATAACTATTTCCCCATTAAATTTATTGTGTGTAATAAAGTATAAATTTATAATTGGGATGGGATACCAGATGGGGATCCTAAAATAGAATCCTACTCAATTTTATTTCCTCCATTAGTTCCTCTTTTTTCTAATCTAGGAGATAAGGCCTGTAGTATTCTTTGACTAAGTTTTGGGTTAGCCAGTCTTTCTTATTTAGTACTAGTAACATAAACTATAGATATTTATGCTCCTTCCTAAGTATACTAATATTTTAAAACCTAAAAAAAACTTGCATCATCTAGCCTCCCTTTTACATGTAGGATATTAGCATCCTTCAATCTTTACTTCACCTCAGTGTCAATAACGACATTAATGTAGAATTGGTTTCCATCTTCATGTTGAGGTATGTTCTTAATATTTATTTTATGGAATTGATGTTTTCATTGATGTCAAAGGTTTGTGATTATCATTATTGTCCTAGTGATGTTATTTTAAAGATGCATGGTATGTAACAAGGAAACCAAGTGACAAAGTGACACGACAGAATTTAAAGGCAACATATTATATCTCTATTGAGAGATAATTTGAAGGAGACCTAGTAATGTTTATGAGGGTGATGACATGTCAAAGTCAAGATCAAGACATAAGGTAAGCATACTAGTCTTAAGAAGCATTGCCATATCATGAGCATCAGTAGGAATATGGTGGTTTGGTAAGATGGATACACATAGGTATGAGTGTATTTTAAAATATTACCAATATTTCATATTATGTTTTGAAACACTCAGGAAATTTTCAAGGTAAACATTTAGGGGTATGGTCTTAAGCCTAAGCATGCAATCAGACTAGTCCTAGACTCTGCTTGACCTAATGAGGAGTCTTGAGGTGTTATCATGAATAGAAATAATTGGTAGAGCATGTGATTTTTTTTGAAACTATTTAAACATGTGTATAAGGTATATAATATTTTAGAGGAGGTTTCTAGGTTAGTTATTGGCTTATTCTTTACTTAAAGAGACCTAGTGAGAAGACATAGGCTTGGTAGCATGATGAAGTGAGAACTCTAAGCCTTTTAATAATAATATTTATAGTGTGTGAGAAATTTATTAGGTTTTATTACATGATAATTAGGTTTTTATATCATTACAAGAGGTTTCAAGGTGTGTTTAAGGTCTAAATATATCTTATAGGTTTAGGCCTAAATATGCAAAAAGACCTAGTGTGGCCTAATGAGGGGTCAAGTTCATTTCCCAAGGTGATAAGAGATATAAATATAATTTTATGAGTTATGAGAGGCTATTTAAACTTTTTTTACCAAGTATTAGGTCAAATATTGAAGGAAAAATCATGAAAATTGGTGTTGAGTTTTTTTGTGTGCACAGAATGAGGTATAACAGACCCAAGAAGGATTTTATTATGCTTGTTGGCATGTGAAACATTTTCATGAGGATATAAGTAGTTAAATTTAGTTGGGTGCGGGACCTATATTGAATTTTATAAAATTTTTTAATAGGTTGAGTGCCTAATCTTTATGAATAATTGTTAAGAATGGAAGATAGTTTAAACCCTCTCTAAAACCCCCATAGTGACCCAATATGGAATATCTTGTTGGAAAGTGATTATAATAATTTTTTTGAACTATTATGATGATTTGAGGTTGTATTAAAGTCTCTAAAATACCTCCATGTGGCATTTTCATATTATAAGAGTGAGTAGAATCTACAAGAAACCCCTTATTTCTCATATTTTTGATGTAGTAGGTAGGGTTAACTAGGTCAAAGAATAAAAATTATTTAAGGATGATGTGGGAGACTTTTTTTTCCCTGTTTAGGTTTATAATTAGGTTTAATACCTTAAATATTCTAAAATATCCATGAAAGTTGGCCTATTGCTAAATATGCCTAATGAGCAAGATAGTGAGAAAACTAGGCAGAAGTGAGAATGAGATTAAGGATGGGTTGAATTGGATTAGGGATGGATCCAAATACATGGATTTATGTATAAATACCTATATAATATTTCCCAATTAAAAATAATATTTTGTGATGATAATATATTAGCATTGTTCTCAAAGTGACCTATTTAAATGAGTGAGGTCGGTGTACGGTAAAGACATGAGATTGGTCCATAAGACCAATATTTATATTAAAACTTTTTATATATATATATATATATATATATATATATATATATATATATATATATATATATGTTAATTATAAGTATTTTTAAGTATCATATAAACCCATTTTAAGTTCATAAAAGTGTTCATATTGGTGTTTTAAGTCTTGGTTTTCGTGATTGTGTTTTTGGAGCTATAAGTAATTTTCTTTGTGTGAGTGAGAATGATGTTCCTCAGTATTTTTACATAGATATGAAGAATATAATTCACAAAAATGTGTTATATAGGTCTCATAGGTTCATTTTAATACATTTTTATTAATGATAAATTCCTATGAAGGTGTGAAAAGTCAAAGGTTCTTGACTATGTTCTTGAGGCCTATTTGTATTTTTGAGTGAGCATATGAAAATGGCTTGCTTGAAGTCTTATGACCTATTTGGTGAAATATATTGAAAATTAAGATTAAAATTAGGTCATTTAGGTTCTATCAATGTTATTTTTTTATTATATTATGTGTAAAAATGGAGTGTATGTTTTAGATCTTCAAAACAAACTTTTTGGTAGTGAGAAGGCCTAATTATGAGTAGACCCAATGGTGTGGTTCAAGGAGTAGAATGAGATAAATGGTGTTAGAGACATAATGTAATATTATTATATGTATTATTTAAGTTTTTTTTTTAAAGTTTTTAAACCATTTATGGAGGCTCAAAGTGTTCCAAGATAACAAAATTGAAATGTGTGCATTTAGAAGGCCTAATTGCATTAGGTCTCTATTAGGCACAATGGTTGCTTTGATCCTTATCGGTAATGATAAACCTATGCAACTATTTTTTGACTTATGAAACATTTTTTTTATCTATTCCATTTTTTATCCAATTATGGTGAGGTTTATGGCTAACCAAGATAGGTAAGAGAAAGAGTCAAGTATAAAAAGAAGGTCTAATAGGCCTAATTTGACTAGTTAGAATATTAAGGGGATGAACAAATGATATAGAGATTTGAAAAATAAGTATAGGGATTTAATAACATAAAATAAATGTTTTTAATATGTGATAAAGATATAATATATATTCTATATATGATGAACAAGGTTATATGACCTATTTTTGCCAAGAAAAGGGTTAGTTGAGTGAAGAGGCCTAATAGGTTATTTGAGAAAGATATAAGAGTAAAAAGATAAAAATAAGGTGGTCATAATAATTTGAGTGAATAAAATGTGTCCAAAGGTGATCATAGGTTCTAGGTAGTTGAGTTGGTGCTAAGTTACCTAAGAGGTTGGTGCCTCCTTGCAAGTTGGTGTTTGCTAAAGGACTAGTTGAGTTAGTGCTTGATTAGTGAGGGGTTGGTGCTAATTATGGGGTCAATTCATCTATAAAATCTTTATTTGTTACTTATATGATTCTATTCTAATATATATATATATATATATATATATATAATCCCCATTAAGTATTTACCACATATCTTTTGTGTTTTTATGTTTTATGCTTTTATAGATGCTTGTTTATGCATTGATTAATACATGTATGTGAATAAATGCTTCATGGATGATAAGAAAAATAGATTGAATTTTTTAAGAGTAATGATTTACCCCCTATTATAAATATATATAGTTACAACATTTTTTATTAGAGCATGTCCTTTGAAGGAGGATTAATATTCTAAACGAGATCCTAAGTAAGTAAAGATGTCTAGTCAAACACAAGGTCATTTCTCTACAATTAAGGATCCATTATTTAATAGATATAATTCTGATTTTTAGAGTATCACTATGATAAAATATTTTATTTCTCAAGGTAATAATGTTTTGAAATCAGTTTTGGATGGATATACTACACACCATATTCCTTCTACAAATGTAGTAAGAAATCTAGTGACAACAATTCAAAAACAATGAATGGTATTATGTGTGGCCTATCAAAGGTATAACTTTTGAAGGTGATGTAATGTATGTCTAATAAATAAATGTGGGAAAATTTGAATACTATCCATTATGGAGACTCTAAGATCAATTTTTTAAAGTTAAAAATTCATAAAAAATCGTTTGAAAGACTAAGGATGAATGAAGATGAGACCATTGCAGCCTAATTATTGAGGGTTGATGAAGTGGTCAACATAATAAGAGGCCTAGGTGAATTTTTAAAAGATTATACTATTTTGAAAAAGGTTTTGATATATATAACTCCCAAGTTTGATTCTAAAGTGCTTGCTATTGAAGAGATGCAAGATCTAAACAAGCTAGAGGTGGATGGAGTTTATGGTACCCTAACAACCTATGAGATGAGGATAAGAGAAGGAAGATCTGAAAAGAAGGAAACTACATTCAAGGTATAAAATAAGTCAAAGGAGAATATGACAAAACCTAATAATGTCAAATATAATTATGATTTTGATATTGATGTGATGAGTTGATATCTATGTTTGTAAAATATTTGAAAATAGTTTCAGGCAAATACAAGGGTAACTTACCCATTAAATGTTTTAATTGTGGAGAGATTAGAAAATTTGATAAAAATTTCCCTCATAATCATAATGTAAAGGATTAAAAATATCATGATGATGATAATAAGTCTTATATATTTGATAAGAGAAAGAAAATCTTTATAAAGTATGATGGCAAGTTTTTCAAGAGCAAAAGAAGCTTTTACACCAAGGAAGGCTATAGCTCATCTAATGAGAGTGAGAGAAGTGATTTTAAGAGTGACCATGAAGGTGATGGTCCTAATTTGAGTTAATTTCTCTTTAGGGATAAATAAGTAAGATGTTTAAATCAATAAGAGTTCATGTGGTTTGGAGGTGTTATTAGTGATTCAGATGAAGAAGAATTTGGGGTGGACCTTGAGGCTAAGTTGATGAATGCTTTAGAATAATTGAAGATGTTGAAGAAGAAGAACAGGGTGATAAGGTCTCTTGTCAAAGACTATGGGGATCAAATAATTTTTTTTTGAAGTTAGACAAAGAAACAACTCCAAGGAATAAGAGAAAATAGTCAAACAAGTGGAGACTCAAATTGAGATTGTGACTACAAGTCTAAAGGCTAAATAATAAAAATGTGCAATGTATGTAACTAAAGTGGATTAATTGAGAGATATATTGAATCATGCATCAAATAAGGTAAATTACTTTGTGAATTTTGAAAAGAGTAAAAATAATCTAGATAACATCCTTGATAGAACAAACAATACAATTGTAACACTATCCAGATCTAAATTTAAGACCAATAGCAAATACATTCACCATGAAACAATGAGATAAAATTTGAACAAACCATAACACATATATAGTATGGGAAAAACTCATGAAGAGGTAAAAAACCCACCAATATTATTCATTATTTGAGAAATAAAATATACCCAATACAAGATTTTTATTCTTTCTCTTCTCTCTTTTTTCATTACATATTATAATATAAACTCTTTATTTTATAGACAAGCTAATCTACCCATTCTAAATGACCTTTCCCAACCACCACATTAGTGGGTCCAACCTCTCCAAAGGTCATTTAATATATTTTATTATTTATTTACATGAGGATAAACTCATGATAAATAATAAAATATATTATTATTTAACTAATGTAATTTAGTGTATTAAGGGTACATAAATAACACCACTTAACCATTAATTATTTTAATACTCCCCTTTAATGTTAAGTGGGGATACATGATGATTTTTAGGAGGTAACAACATAATGAACTTACACTCCATGAACCATCAACATGATGAGTTTAGGAGGTAATAATTGAAGGAAACATCCTTCATCATGCCATAGTCACCTTTTAAAGAATAATGTTATGTAAACGTAGTAACCCAAAGGTATTACATTATTTAACTATAGACACCCAAAGGCATTACACTATGTAACCATAATCACATAGTAACCTTCAAAATAATTACAATACATAACTATAGACACCCAAAGGTATTACACTATGTAACTACAATCACATAGTCATATTTAAAGGAATTACACTATACACCCATAGATACCTAAAGGTTTTAAACTATGTCCCTATATGCACATGTACAAGAATTACACTATCTTATCTTAAACCACTTAACATGAGTTTAGGCTAACATGATCATGAGACTACATCCCACACAGAGAATACATCTCATAATTTATCATAAATAATCAACCAAACATATTTGAGTCTTTTATAACATAAAGACCTCCATGCTACTATGTGTTGGGTATGATGTAGACTTCCATATGAAGTTTACCAAAATCACATAAGGTGATATATTATAATGCTTTAAAATGAGAATACGTATAGAGATATAAAAGGAAACACACAACCCACAACTTTTAAGAAGTGACATTATCATGTGCACTCCCTCTTAATGGTAGCTTTAATAAGCCCAACATTGAATGAACTTCAATAGGCTTTAGTTTGTTGGTACTGTATTATATTTTTCACCAAAGCTATACAATTTTGGCTATCACTAAGAAGTTTGGTATAATGAATAAATTTGACACAATGTTCTTCTATCATCTTTCATAACCATAAGGCTTGTTTAATAACTTCCACATGAAGTGCTCCAAGTGATAGCACCTAAATATGGGTTAGCTTTATTGCACATAGTTTTTGGATCAAACTTTAACATAACATTCAATAGGAGTATATGTAATCTTGAAATCAAGCATGTTAAATTGAACAAACAAGTTATGTGATGCACATACAATAAATTTACTAATAATTTGATACTAAGTTAACAAAACATTACATATCTTAATGGAAATAATTCATATTATAATTTGAGTCATGAATATTTTTTTCTTCCTTTTAAAGTTGACACTATAAGATTGTGTTCTATACTTAACCAACAAAAAAAGGTCTAGAAAGCAAAAAAGTTCACATGTTTTATACTTAATTTTGTAATAAAAACACATATTATAGTGAGTAAACAACACTAGCCACTTTTTTATTTCAAAACAATTCAAAAACACAAATGATTGCAACAAGGGTGAAAGTTGCAAGCATCACAAAAGTAGACATAAGTGTCATAAATAGTGTCAAAAATTGCATTATTTGACTAGATTATTGTAAAAATAAAAGAAAGAGGTCAAAAATCAACTCAAGGACCTTCATAATGTGTCTAAAATGTGCCAAAACCTAAAAATTAATTGGTTGGATGACTATGGTTGAGAAATAGTGTATATAGTCAAAAGTTGAACAAATTATCACACGGCACACATTCCACATGAATGATCATGCCCATTAAAAATAGTTTTTAATATAAACTAAATTTGGTTGAAAAAGGAGGATTGGGGGGATTTGAACTCTAGACCTCTCTCATGCAAGTGAACTAGGAAAATTATGCTAGCCAACTCACCCACTAAGCTAGTTAACACAATCAATGCACTAACTTATATTTAATCCTTTTTAATCTAATTTTTATTTATTTGAAAATAAATAAACTAGAATTAAATTCTTTCATTAAAATAATACCATGCAATAATTAATTTGAATTTTGAAAATAAAGGATTTGAATGTCAAGTGGGGTCCACTGACTATGTAGAATAAAGAAAATAAATAAATGTTATTTTTATTAAATAATTTGCAAAATGACTATACCAACCATTTATTTTAATATTTAAGAGTAGATTAATGTCACCCATGGGAGTTTCAGGGACTTGGATCTCAATCTACGAGCCTCTGTTCACTCTGAAAGTTTGGAAAACATCCTTTTTTTCCATCTGATGCATAAAACACATTCAAAATTTGATTATGGGATTAAAAAATGACTGTGACATTTTTACAAGCCATATCATGATACCACAAGTGAAGGATAAAAACCAAAACCTTGTTACTACTCCATATGGTTCTCTAGGATGTTTTTTTGTTAGGCTTAAGGTTTGATAAATCCACCATAAACAATAAGAAACAAGTAATCAGAGGCTCACAATATTTTTTTTCAAAAACTTTATCTATATATGTCATACTATGGTGTTAAAAATAGGATTTTTT
This sequence comes from Torreya grandis, assembly GCA_037957365.1. Lineage (NCBI taxonomy): Eukaryota > Viridiplantae > Streptophyta > Pinopsida > Cupressales > Taxaceae > Torreya > Torreya grandis. The sequence goes on from JARHVA010001572.1 coordinate 1,568,621, forward strand.
TTAATATGGCTCTTGGTTTCTTGGAGTTGTCTTTAGACTTCTTAGATTTACCTTTTAGTTGCTTCACAAGCTCATTCATAGGTTATAAAATCATTAAAATTAATTTTTACTAATTTTTTTCATACTGAAGTCATTCATAGGCTATAAAAAAATAAAAATGACAGCAATGGCATCCTATATAGAAGGAGTAAGTCATAAATATGATTAGATTGCTTTAAGTACTCTCCAGGAGGTTCTCCAAACCATAAGATTGTAGATCTAGCATTGAAGCACCTAGAAATAATAGTCCAACAAAGAAAAAAAATTCACAATTTTCATACCATTCATGGTCCTTAAAATTTTCTCAAAGAGATCTTTTACTTGAAAAATTATTTAAAATGTTGATCTGGTTGCTTAGATATGCAATTTAAGAGCTTCAAACACTTTTATTCACAATATTAGTCCAACAAAAAAGACAATCTTAAAATTTTAATGATTAAAGAAGAATTTTTATCCCATTTTAAGATTCTTAGTGAGATATATGACATGAAAATATGCTTAAAATATGAAACATTGCACATATCTAAGATCTCTAGGCTTCTAGGAAAGGAAAAAGTAAAATAACTTACTTCCTATAAAATGAGAAGCTTGAAAAAGCTAATGAACATACCATATCTTGGAATATAGATGAATATGGTCTTGAACACATGCCAAAAACATGATCTTCAATCTTATCTCTTGATTACACATCAACTAGCTCTAATACCATGATAGAATGAGCAATACGATTGAAATACTAGCTAGATCTAGATGTGAGACCAATAGTAAAGACATTCACCTTGAAATAATTAGAGGAAAGTTGAACACACCAGAATACATATATAATATGGGAAAACCTCATGAAGAGGTAAAAAACCCACCAAGATCATTCATTATTCGAGAAATAAAATATACCCAATAAAAGCATTATCTTCTTTTTATTCTCTCTTTTTTATTACATATTACAATATAAAATATTTATTATATAGGCAAGGTAATATACCCATTATAAATGACCTTTTCTAACCACCACATTAATGGGTCCAACCTCTCCAAAGGTCATTTAATATATTTTACTATTTATACACATAAGGATAAACTCTTGATAAATATTAAAAAATATTATTATTTAATCAATGTAATTTAATGTATTAAGGGTACATAACTAACACCACTTAACCATAAATTGTTTCAATAATCCTAAGTAGTCAAAATATTTGTAATGAAAAAACATGTCTTTGTTTTAATATAAACCAAAGGAAGAACACTAATGAGATCAGGAAGGTCAATGGTCAATCAAGGAATGATTTTATTGGTAGAATGAAGACTAATCCTATCAGGTGACATAATAATATGAGGTATGCTAATCCTTTCAATGGTTATTGTTATTCATGTAACTAATGTAGTCATAGAGAAAGGATTTTATAAGGCCCTTCAAGAATGAATATGCTTGGAATTATGAGGAAAGTCATCGGTCAAGAGATATGGGTCATGGTGTGTTTCCATAAAAAAGAATAGTGTGTTTCAATTGTCAAAAGGTTGGTCATATTTCAAAGTTATATAAGCATGGATTCTCAAGTCAAAACAAGAAATTTGAGGCTCCTAGAGTGAAAGAAAGAAGACAAAATAATGAGTGGAAACCAAAGGTAGATAAGGTGAATGATAACCTATTTATAAGTCCAAGTGGACTATTTACCAATGTGGAGCATAGTTCAAATTCAAAGGAATGCCAAGAATTCTCCGAATTAGGATTGTGGATGAAGAAGTCAAGATAAAGAAATCAAGGTAGATTTTTATTCAAATAGAGATTGAATAATTTAAGCCTAAGAGGATCATGAATAATATTCAATATAGCAAGGACATGGAGACCTGGGAATCCCCTAAGTGTATTTTCTTTTAGTACCCAAGAGAGAAGATGTGACTCCATTAGGCTTCATGGAGGCACTCAGCTAGTGAGCAGAAGCATGAAGGATGTTGGGTCTTAGGGGGAGCTTTTTACTCTTTGGTTCATATCCAAAGATCAGTCAATAGTTTGATTGGAGGTGTAATTTAAATAAATGAATTACAAATAAATTATATGATGACTTGATCAACCCAAGTCACATTCATGATAGTGTCTAAAAAACTCATAAGGGGAGCCAATCATACTCCAAGAGTAGGTGTGTTTGCCAAGAAGATCTATAACAGTTGATTGTGAGCATGATTTATGTTGAGTTGTTGAGAGAGATAAAGAGAGAGAGAGAGAGAGAGAGAGAGAGAGAGAGATTTTGGAGAGAAAAGGTGTTTTTCCAGGTCTAAGGATCAATTAGTTGTTAAGAGTTGACCCTTTGTCATAAATGTCAAAGGGGGAGAAAGTTCTAGTTTGAAAAAAAGGTTACTTGGAATAAATATAGCTTAGGGAGATGAGAATGATCAATTATATTTGAGTTTTTTCCATCAATGAGAAAGAGGGAGATTGTTAAGGTATGTTCCTATTATTGGTGTTATGGCATTGATGTTGTCATTGATTTAAAAGGTTTGTGAGTATTATTAATGTCTTAGTGATGTTACTATAAAGATGTATGGTATGCAACAAGGAAACCAAGTGAAAAAAGAGAATTTTAAGGAAACCTATTATCTCTCTATTGAGAGAGAATTTTAAGGTAACCTATTAATTATTTTGAGGGTGATGAAATGTCAAAGTCAAGATCAACATATAAGGTAAGCATACTAGTCTTAAGAATCATTTTCATATCATGAGTATGAGTATGAATATGGTGGTCTAGTAAGATGTATACACATAGGTATGATTTTATGATATAAGATGACCAATATTTCATATGAATTGTTGAAACACTTTAAAAAGTTTCAAGGTAAACATTTAGGGGTATGGTTTTAAGCCTGAGTATGCAATTAGCCTAGTCTTAGACTCTGCTTGACCTAATGAGGAGTCTTGAGGTATTATCATTAATAAAAATCATTTTTATAACATTAAAAAATTTGTTTGACACTATTTAAAAATTTGTATAAGGTATATAAACTTTTAGAGGAGGTTTTTAGGTTAGTTCATAGCTTAGTCTTTGCTTAAAGAGACCTAGTGAGAATACATAGGCTTGGTATCATGATGAAGTGAGAAGTATAAAGATTTTAAGAAGAATATTGATAGTGTTTGATAAAGGTATGAGGTTATATGACATGATAATGAGGTTTTGATAGTAGTACAAGAGGTTTCAAGGTGTGTTCAAGGTCTAATAATGTCTTATAGGTTTAGGAATAATATGAAAAGAGACCTAGTATGGCCTAATGAGGGGTTAAGATTAGTTATCAAGGTGAAAATAGATCATTATATAATTTTAATAGGTTTTATAGGTCATGTCATGTTTTATTACCAATTTTGAGATCAAAGTCTGAAGGAAAAAAGCATGAACATTGGTGTTGAGTTTTTCTATGTGCATAGAATAACGTATAGTAGACCGGAGAAGGATTTTATTATGATCATTATCATGTGTAAAATTTGTATGAATATACAAGAATTTTATGGTATTTGGGGAAGGGTACTATCTTTAATTTCTTGGTATTTATTTCTAGGTTGAGACCTGATCTTTATGAATGATTGTTAAGAATGGAAGATAATCTAAATCCTCTCTAAAACCCTAATAATGACTTGATATGGAAGATATTATTTTAAATTCCTCACAATGGTTTGTTTTACCTATTATGGTTATTGTAATTTGTATTAAACTCTCTTAGGTACCTTTATGTGGCATTAGTCTGTTAGAAGAGTGAGTGAAAGCTATAGGAAACCCCTTGTTTCTTATATTTTTGATGTAGCACATAGGGTTGACTAGATCAGAGCATGAAAATAATTTGAGTATGATGTGTGATAATTTTAGTTTGTGACCATGTAATTTTATTATTAGGTTTCAAAACTTAAATATGCCAAATTGATCATGAAATTTGACCTATTTCTAAATAGGCCTGATGAGGAAGAGAGTGAGAAAACCTAGTAGAAGTAAGAATGAGATTAGGATGGATAAAAATGCATGGATTAATTTTTAAATACATATATCACCTTTTTCCCTTGAATAAAATATTTTATGATGCCCATATATAAGTAAAAATTTGTTTTCAAAGTGACATGTCTATCATAATGAGATATGTGTAGGGTAAAGACATGAGATTGGTCTATAAGACCAATATTAATATTGAACCTTATGATATATGTTTTTAAATATGTTATAATTATTATCAAAGATCATATAAACCCATTTCAATTTCATAAAAATTTTCACATAGGTGTTCTAAGTCTTGGTTTTCATGATTGTGTTTTTGGAGCTACAGGGAGTTTTTTGTGTGTGAGTGAGAATTATGTTCCTGAGTATTTTTGTTTAGAGATTAATAATTTAATGAACATAAATATATTAAATATATATCATTGGTTAATTTTAATAAATTTTTATTCATTATAAATTCTTATGAAGGTGTTAAAAGTTAAAGTTTCTTGACTAGGTTCTTGAGGCATGTTTGTAGTTTTGAGTGAGCATATGAAAATGGTTTGTTTGAAGTATTTTGTCCTATTTGGTGAAATATAATGAACATTATGATGATCATAACTTCATCTAGGTTATATAAACTTTTTTTTTATTGGGTTATGTGGAAAATTTGAGTGTATGCTTCAAATCTTCAAAGCAGACTTTCTAGTAGTGAGAAGGCTTAGTTGTGAGTAGACCTAATCATGTGGTTCAAGGAGTGAAGTGAGATAAATGGTGTTGAAAAAATAAGGTGAGATTATAAATGTTATAATTTAATATTTTTTGAATTTTTTCATATATTTTTTAAGGCTAAATTTTTTCCAAGGTGTCCAAATTAAAATGTGTGCTTTGGGAAGGCTTAATTGTAGTAGGTCTCTATTAAGCCTAATGGTGGTTTTGGTCCTTATGGATAATGAACGACCTATGTAATGGTTTTTTCACTTATGAAACATGTTTTTTGATATATTAATTTTTTTATCCAATTATGGTGAGGTTTTTGTCTGGCCAAGATGGGTTAGAGCAAGAGTCAAGTATAAAAAGAAGGTCTAATAGGCCTAATTTGATTAGTTAGAATATTAAGGTGATGAATGAATGATATAGAGATTTGGAAACCAGGTATAGGGATTGAAGACCATAAGAGAGGTGTATTAAATATGTCATGAATATATAACATATATTATAAATATGTTTATCAATGTTATATGACCTAATTCTACCAAGAAAAGGGCTAGTTGAGCGAAGAGGCGTAATAGGCTATTTGAGAGAGATAAAAGAGTAAGAAGATAAAAATAAGGTGGTAATCATTAGTTGAGTGATAAATATTTGTTAAAATTTGATCAAAGGTTATAATTATCTTATTTTTTGTTGAGTTTCCTAGGGGGTTGGTGCCTCCTTGCAAGTTGGTGCTTGTTAAAGGACTAGTTGAGTTGATACTTGACTAATAAAGGGTTAGTGTTCCTTGTGGGGTTGGTGCCTTAATAAAATATTTATTAATTAATTATAGGAATATAATCCAATTTTTTTTTCAATTTTTTTAATCTACCTTTATGTTTTTACACATATCTCTTGTGTTCTTTTGTTGTATGCTTTTGTAGATGTTTGTTTATGCATTGATTAATACATGGATGTTAATGAATGCTTCATGGGTGATAAGTAAAATTTATTAAATGTTTAAGGGTAATGATTCACCCCCCACCCATTAGTATCTATAATTCAAAAAATTTAGGCTCATCATGGTATGTAATGTTCAATGCTACCTTGTACTTGATGTAGTGATTGAATGCTAAATGTGTAGTGCCCCATTCCCTATTGGTATGCTTTTCAAAACCAAAGGTGGACCTTTATTTGATAACATACAAAACTGAGTTCCAATTATCAATATTAATTCATCCAATTTTTTATAATTTAGGATGGACTAATCCCTTTTTCTTATTGTTCCATAATCTATCTACCCCTATGAGTAGTTGGAAGGCAATTTCCTATTCAACCAACTTGTCTAGAACGGTGGTGGGTAGCCTGAAGGGGGTTGTCATAATTCCTACCACCCTTATTAACATGTATTCTAGATAATGGTATTTTTCTCCCAATTTTATAAGTGTTGTCCTATTTTATTAATATATCATGGGCATAGTCCTTTCATGAATGGCCCTATATACAATTAGGTAGAATTATTTGGTAATGGATTACATCTCCTACTTGTACTTGTAAGTAATTAAATTTAAGAAGGCATAGGGCACAATACACTTCAAGTTTGGATCCCAATTGGTGAATTAGGGGAACCTTTGGATAAAACATATGACATCTACCAGGTAAGAAATCATATAGAAATGATATCCCTTGTTAGCCATGACCTTCCTGATTTAGGCTACCAGGTTGTAAGAAATGATCTCTCATAGAGGGGGAGTCTTGGTTTCATCTATGATCATGGATATTTTTAGAACCTAATTTTCATCTACGTGGTTGGTGTCTTTAGATCCATGCAACCTGTTCACTATAGCTATTCCCATTATTATCCCTTCTTGAATTGGGTGATGGGGATTTTATTAATCTTGGATTTACAAATGAACCTCCCTTTTTTCCCAATCTATCAAAAATTATTTTATGTTATGTTTTTGAAGCCATTGGGTGACATTTTCTTGATACTAAGTAATTTCTAGCCTAGGAAAATCTTAATAAGCTAGAAAGGCTAGCCAAACAATGAAAGCAATGTCATTTCTTGAATTGAAAGATTTAATCATGTTATCTACACAACTAGAGTGAATAAACATTTGGTGTACTAAGTCCACACATGGGATTACCTCTAGTTTGGATGTAACCTTGTACAATCACATAGACTTGAGTTCCAAGATATCTGACCCATCTTCTACAATAGTGGGATATTCCTCATCATCATTATCCATATTTGTAATCTTTTTCACATGGTAAAATAAATCATTGTAATTCTTGTCTTCAATGGATAATGCAATGGAATTTAAACTAGTGTCCTAGAAGATGATGTTTGTTCCATACAAATAGAGGAATGGGACTTACTCTAGCTTGGTTTCTATATATGTTCCTACTTTGACCATAGTTTCTAATTTTTTTTTTACCAATGAACTCAAGGCTTGATCTAATGGTGAAATAATTCATTTGAGTTTTAGAAAATGACATAGAACACTTTGAAATTCTCTAGTAGATAACAAAGGTGAATGTAAATCCTTGAGACAACAAGCTTTAAGCTCAGGATTTTTTAGAGTTTTAAATTGGAAGATACAAGTCATAAATGGAAAATATCTTTAACTTGATTTGACTTAAATCTTAGGTGGTTCTTTAGTTTTGTTCTAATGGATTCAAAAATTCACTTTTGGAAATTAACTAGTCACTACTCTCAGTTCATCCATGCATCCTTTCATCATAGGCTTGACTTTTCCCTTGAGGTTACTAGGCTTTATAACCACCAAAATGAGCCCCATCAAAATTTAATTTGCACCAAAAACTGGCACCTTGTGGATAACTATATATCATATAAGTGTCATACTTAACATGTGTTCACCACTTGGTGCCTTTTCATATACTCTAGCCTTTTATTTTAAATATTAGGTTACCCAAGTGGGTTGCATGATATTATACCAAGTTGCATATCTTAATTGGATTTATATTCCTTTTGACATTGTAAAACTTGACCCTTTTTTTGGGCTAACATGGCCTTTGTACCTATTTTGGATTTCAAAGTGGCAAGCTCTCATTGGATCACACTGTCACATAGCTTTGTTATACAATTTTTTTGATGGAATTGACTACTATGACACTTATCCATATATCACCTTTTGATTAGATTACCTCTTATTAGGTTTTATGTTTTCCTTTAATAGTGATACTACCTTGGGGTAATGGGTCCATATGTCATCAGACTATTGGTTTAAACTATTAGGTGGCCTCCATGTAGCACGCACACACACACGCACGCGCGCGCGCGCGCACACACACACACACACACACACACACACACACACACACACACACACACACACACACACACACACACACACACACACATCCAAGATTGAGTGATTGAGTAACAAGTGTCATCCTTTTGTACAATCACAAGATTGAGATATTGAATATTGAAATTTAGCTATGGGGCACAAAGGGAATGATTGGGTGCCAAATGGTAGGATGTGATTGGATTGATTTATCATAGAACCCTTGAAAGTAGTCAAGATCTTGAAAGGCCGTGATTTTTCACCACATGGCATGCTCTGATGGGGTCTCTATTCTTTGTAGGCTAGAATGTAGTGATTGAATGATAAGTGGCACACTCCCATTGGTGTGTAGGTTTACAAGACTTGAGATAATAGTAAGATCATGAATGGATGCCAAGTGTCATGTTACGATTGGATTTCTAGGTTTTAAATGATTTTTTTAAGTTACTTTGAATTGGAAACACCACAATCAAGTGCCAAATGGTGGACTCCCACTAGATTATGGGGTCATAAACTTTTAAACTTTCCTTTAAACTTGAAATTCTATGATTTTTTTCCAAGTGGTGCATACCCAATGGGTTTTGGGTTCACAACTATTTTTAAAGGCTAAAATTTATACGACCAAGTCCTAAACTTTATATAACTGAGTGACCAATGCACGTGATACAATCACATGTCAATTGAGGTTGAATTGCCATTGAGATCCTATACAAATGCAAAAGGTGTGAAATTTTATGGACCATGTGATAAATAAGAAGGGGGTATGTCCATATTTATAAACTTTAAATGCAAAATATGACTTGGACCATTTTCTAAAACTTAAGGTACATCATTGTATTGAATATGATTTTTGACATAGCCAAACTAATACTATGATTTAGAAACCTAAATTAAGTAATTTTGATTGCATTTTATGGATAATACCTTAGTTTTTCTAATTTTAACCCATTTCAAGAACACTAGATCATTAAAAAAATAATGAACTAGACATTTAATGAAACATTTTTAAAAGGTACCCATTAACAGTTTTCATGGACTAACATGATTTTTAAACTTTTAAAGTCACACAAAAGGTTTTTTTATTCATTTGGAATTAGTGAAAATTTATGTCATATGGCAAGTGACCCAAAATTTCATAGGGTCCCCATTTTCTATAGAATAGGGCATGTTGAAATCAACAAATAGAAACCTCTACAGGAAACATAATAATATGTTAGAATTCAAATATCCTAGTTTAGAATGTAATCATTAAGTAATCACCCCTTGGTAGATATAATGAATATCATAACTGGTTATCTAAAACTAACAAATTTTCACTTGAAGGATTAAAAACTAAAAATCTAAAAAGCATTCATACTATGTGTCTACTTTGAATTGATTTACCAACATGCCTTTGCATTTCAAAATTATTAGCCTCAAGCTTCATGGATTCAAACATAGGTTTTGAGCAAGAATTTTAGATATGTATATAGTTATGCTCAACTTTAAATGGGATGGATTGGGCATTGCTTTGATGTTAGATAGACATTCATATCCCCAATAGAGATACCTTTAGATCCACTCTAGGCCTTGCTCCATTACTAGCCAGGCATCCATAGCCCTAATGGAGTTTTCTTAAATCACCTTTAAGAGAATGTAACTTATAGTGTTAATTTTGTTTCAAATTGATATGCATGCTTTTCTCTCTCTTTTTTCAAACCCTTAGAGGTTACAAACTTATTTGTTATCTAGGTTTTAAGTTTTTCCAGAACTTCTACTTAAGAATCATTCACTTTTAGTGATTGAATCTTATGATATGAGATTAAGTTCCAATATGTATGGACCTTCAGAATTTTAAGACCATCTAGCCAAAAGTATGTTTGTTATAACTAGACTATAATCATAATAAAAGAACATATTCGATGAAACAACAACTTTATCATTAAAGTCTTTTAGATTTTATAAATCAACACATGGCCCAATTTATTACTTAGAACAAATACCTATTAGGATGTACATGAGCTTCAACATCTCAATTATTCAAATTTTATAACTTTAGATGAATGCAAGATAAACTTGAGACGTTGCCTAGAGGGATTATTGCTAATCTATAACATAGAACAACTACTCTAAGGAAAGAAAAAAGATAGAAAGCAAACACATAAAAAGAAAGAAATTTAGAAAGGGAAATAATCTACTCCTAACCTGTTGCTATGCTAAACCAAACTCACATTCATTTGGTGGGGGTAAAAGGAGTAGCCAATAAATAGTACTTTAAGTAATGTCTATTCACTGGTAGAGCTAATTCATTTCCTTACAAGTCCTTTAGCCTGAATGCATTATTACCTAGTATCTCTATAATTTTATATGGCTTGAGCCAAAGGGGTGTGAATTTGTCATGCTAGAATTTTCTCTCATGGGCTTTGTCCCACGGTAAGACCAAGTCTAATATTAGTAAAAATTTGATTTTATTCCTTTTGTCTAACCACCTTTTGACTACATCTTGGTGTTTATTGAAATTATTGAGGGATTTATCTATAACATCTTTCATATGGATGATATTCAATATCCTAGATTTAATTCTTTCATCATCATCCATGAACTCATAAGTAGGAAAATACAATGTAATGGGAAATATTGGTTGCTACCCATACACTAGTAAGAATGGAGATGGCTTTAAGGCTTGTTTGTATCTATTTCGATCTACCTAAAGAGAATATTTTAATAATGACTACCACTCCTTTGGTTTTTTATCTACTAACTTCTTTATTACAATCATTAGGTTTTTATTTTTCAACTCTACAACACCATTCCCTCATGGAAAATGATTTGATGGAAACTCGACAATGATCTTGTTGTCATAGGCCCATTCTACAAACTCTATGGATTGGAAAGTTAGACATTATCACACAGTAGAGACAAAAGAGTATTAAATATGGTTGTGATGTTCTCCTATAATAATTTGATGACATCAATTGCCCTAAAATACTTAGTGGAAATTTATTCAATTCACATGGTGCAATAGTTAGTGGTTGTCAACATGAATTTATGACCCACTCAAGAGTTAAGATTGATGAATCCAACAAAGTCCAATCCCCATTATGTAAATGGCCTAGTTTTAATCATTGGTTATAAAGTAATGATTGTTACTTTTATACTATCAAACACTTGACATTGATGACATACTCAGACATGAACATCTACATCTTTGAATATGGTAGGCTAGTAATAGCCTAATTTAAGTATTTTGTGGGCAATGGTTCTACCCAAAGTATGTCCAATTCCTAATTTCTCATGGAAATGATTAAGTATGTCACTGACTTCCTTCTAGAGATGCATCTAAAATAGATTCCTTCCCAGTTTTTTCTATGAAGCAATCCTCTTTTAATCATAAAATGTGAGATTTTGTGCTTGAGTGCTCTTCTTTGATCTCTTTTTAAGTATGGTGGGAAATTTCCATTTAATAGGTATCAAATGATGTCCTTGTACCATTCCTCACTTGAAACTTGGTCTACTTCTACCTATAAACATTAATATAAGGATCAGTCTTGTTGATTAACTAAATTAAACCTTGAACTCAAACCATCTTGGCTGACTTGATCTCTATGTCATATTCCTAGAGCTTAGTAATCAATTTTCCTCATCTTTCTCCTAACTCATTCTATTTAAACATAAGCTTAATGGTGGGGTTAAGTATAATGATGTGGATTTTGTTTTAGAAGATATAATGTCTACACTTATTCACAAACTTTACCAAGGTGTATACTTGCTTGTCCAAGAGTGTGTATCTTGGTTATGAATCCTTCAAGTTCATACTCATGAAGGAAATTTGATGTTCTTTGTTTCCTACATTTTTCATTAAGATAACAATAATCTTATGGTTAGAAGAAAAAGAATAAAGGTAGAAATATTTACCAAAATATGGGCTTATTAACATGGGTATGTATATTATGTCTTCTTTGATGTATTGGAAATATTTCTTACCTCAAGAAAACAATCAATATTCATATATTTTTTCAATATGGCATTCATAAGTTTTAAAATTTTAGCGAATCTTAAAATGAATTTACACATAAATTTAATTTTTCCAAAAATGTTTTTTATTCTTTTTTACTATTAGGAAAATCAACCTTGAAAATAACATTAATCCTATTATGGTTAATATCCATATAATACTTTATGACTATGATTCCCAAAATTTTACCTTTGATTACATAAAATATACTATTCTTAGGGTTCGTAGAGATACCAAAGGTCATACATTTCTCTAGAACTTGTTGCAAATGTATCATGTAGTCTTTCCTATTTTTATATAAAATGTTTAAGCCATCCATGTTGAGAAGTGTTTTCATTGATATCAAGGTTTATTCCATTTTATGCCATTGATTTTGAGGTACATATGGTAAATATGCATGGTGACTGGTCTATGAGGTATGATATTGTGTGCTTGATGTGACATGGAAGCCATGTCACAAGAGAGAATTTTAAGGCAACCTAATATCTCTTTATTGAGAGATAATTTAAAGGTAACCTTATAATTATTCTAAGATTAATTTCAAGGTTTAGGTCAAGTAAATCATATTTTATTACTATTTCTTGAGTATAAGGTGTCTTGAGAAGCCTAGTCTAGACTCTATGATAAGGTGTGCATAGTAAAATTTTGTTAATTAATTAAGCACAAGATTGTGATAAGTTGTTTAGAATTTTTTGATCATGAAATAAAAGTTTAGATACTTTTATAAGTGTTTTAATGTTAGTTATCAAGTTTCAAGTACTTAAGAAGCCTAGTCTTGGAACTAGTCATAACATGAAGAGACCTTGCGAGAAGGTATAAGCATGGTAACTTGCTAATATGAATACAAATAGGCATGATAAGTTATACAAGGTTTCTTGAGAATTAATATGATTCATTTAATCACTCAATAGATTTTTAAAATGAGCCTATAGGGGTAAGACCTTATGCCCAAGTCTACAACTAGACTAGTTCTAAACCCTACCTATCCTAATAAGGTGTCATGAGGTGTTGTATAGTCATATAAAAGATGTAAAGTAGTGTTTTAGCATGATATAGGTTGTTTCATCACGTGAGTGAAGTATTAAGATCCTAAAACTAAGTTTGAAGGTCAATTTAATACTTAATAAGGTGTGAAGACTCAAGTGTAGTAAATCAAGATGGTGAAAACATGGCCTATAGAGGTATTAGATAAATTTCCAAGGAATGTGTGAGTATTTGATCATTAAAAATGTGATTAAAGTTTTTTTAATCATATTCATGAATTTTCAAGTCATGATTTGCAAGAAAAGGTATGAAAAGTGGTTTTCAGGTCTCTCATGTGCATAGAATGAAGGGTTCTCAACCCAAGAAGGAATTTCAAGTGTTAATTGGAACATGTAAAATATTAATGGGAACTTAATATATTCATGGTATATGGGGAAGGGTCCTAACTCAAATTTATAGGAATTATTTTATGGAATTAGGGAATAAGATTTATGAATGATTGTTAATAGTGGAAGATGGTTTAAACCCTCAAAGAACCCTAATAGTGACCCAATATGAAATAATATTTTATAAAGTGATTATAATGGATTTTTATGAATATTTATGTGATTTTAAACTTTATTAAACTCTCATATTCACCTCTAGTTGTGATTGGTTTGTCAGGCATCTGAGTAGACCCTACATGAAATGCCTTATTTCTCAAAGATTTGTTATAGTAGTCAAAGTTGATCTAGTAAAAGTTTATAAATGGATGGAGGAAAAAAATTTATAATTTAATTTTTTTTATATTTTGGTTTATGGACAGGTTATATCACTTAGGTGTGATAAATTATTCATCCAAATTGACCAATCACTAACAAGCCTAATGGTCGAAATAGTGAGAAACCTAGGCAATAGTGAGAAGTTGATTAGGGGTATGATATCATGGAATAAGTATGACTAAGATATGATGGAGACATTTTTAAATTATTTTAATACATGTTCATGTTGGATATAATTTTTTGAGATCATTTTATATGGCAAAAAGTTGCTCACAAAGTTGACTTGTCTAACTCAGTGAAGTCTATGTTTAATGACGTCATGTGATTGATATTCAAGAACAATATTTAAATTTGAATTTTTTATATTTAAATATAATAATGGTATAATGATATCATAATATCATACACATACATTATTATTCTATATAAATGGTCATATATGTGATTTAAGTTCATTGTCACCATGATTGTGCTTCAAGGCAAACTGGCAGTTCTAGGTAAACAAGTTATAGTGATGAGTTTGAGATTATATAACTTAAGATAAATCATTTAATGTACATGGTGTTTATATTTTGGACTTTTATGTCCTATTCATTATTTTCATAAAGTTTTTTAGTCATTTAAAGTAGTGAAAATGTTGAATCCAAACTAGTTTGATTGGTTGAGTGAGGTCTATGAGAGAGAAAGTCAACAAATTTATTTACAAGACCAATTATTTCCATTAGAGATAATGATATTTTTTCTGGAGGTTATTATAATAATTTTTTAATATAATTTTAATTCATTTTAATTCATTGAGTGTATTATTTCAAGTGTTAAAAGTTTAAGTTTCCATGACTATGTTTTGAGGCTATTTGGGAGTTTAGAGTAAGCATCTTGTAGAGAAGAATTTGAGCTTATATTTCATGAGTTTAAGTATCTAATGAGGTTATTGATGATACTGAGGTCATTATGTTTATTAATATGTGATCTATCTTCAGTAGTTCAAGATAAACTTTCTAGGTATGCACATGCTTAATTATCAATAGTATAAATGTTGTATTATGATATAAAAAGTATGTGATCTATCAAGGATGGCTAGTCATCAAGCTCAAGGTGGTATTTCTACTAGTAAGGCTTAATTATTTAATGGATCTAATTATGCCTTTTGGAACATCAATATGAAGATATATTTGATGTCTCAAGGCCATGATATTTTCTAATCAATTATGGATCTTTATAGTGTTCCTCTTATTCCACCAATAGATGTAATAGGTAAGAAGGATAGTAAAAAAAAATACAAGGCAATGAATGTCATTCTTTATGGCCTATTAGAGGTAGATATTTTTAAGGCAATGCATTATGTATCAGCCAAAAAGATATGTGATAAATTAAAGACTATCTATGAATGAGACACCAAGGTTAATATGGCCAAGTTGCAGACTCAATGGAGATAGTTTGAAATTATGAAGATGAAACCATTGAATCTTACCTATTAAAGGTTTATGAAGTTATTAATATAATTAGAGTATTGGGAGAAGAAGTTAAATAGTATACAATTATTAAAAAACTATTAATGTCACTAACTCCTAAGTTTGACTCTAAAGTATATGTAGTGGAAGAGATGCAAGATTTGGACAATCTTTAAATGGATGGGCTTCATGAAATTTTGATTGTTTATGAGATGAGAACTAATAAAGGAAGACCTCCCAAGAAGGAATATACTTTAAAAGTTGAAAATAAATAAAAATAAAAGAAGTTCAAGGATGAGGTATGTTCAAACATTTTTGATGATAAATTGATATCCATGTTTTCTAGGAAATAAAGGTTTGGATCTAGTAAGTACAAGGGTAAGTTATCATTAAAATGTTTCAAATATGGTAATATTGGTCACTTTTAATCTAAATGTCCTAATAAGGACAAGACTGAGCATGATGAAGAACATGATGAAAATCATGGATATGATACGAAGGTCTATAATCTTGATAAAAAAAAAGAAAGATTTTAGGAAGTATGAAGGTAATAAATGGTCATTAAAAAATAAGAAAAGTTTCTATACCAAAGAATATAACTCATCTAACGTAAGTGACCTAAGCACATATGATAGTGATGATGAAAATAATGAACATGAACTTGAAAATAATGAAACATTAATCTTGGTCATAGAAATAGACAATGAGGGTTGTTGAAATGTGAAAGGCCTTATGATTGATGTAGAATTAGATGAATAAAAATCTGATGTGAATCTTGAGGCATAATTAATAAGTGACATAGAGGAGTTAAAATTCCAAAGAAGAAATAATAACAAAATAAGATCATTACTTAATTAATATGAAGATCAGATTGGTTTGTTTAAGGAGATATTGAGTAACACATCCAAGGAGTATGATGAGATCATCAATTACATTGAAGCATAAATGAAGATAGTCACTACTAGATTAAAATGCAAAGAGGAAGAATTAAATAGGTATGAACTAAAGTGGAATCCTTAAAATTTGATTTGGATCAAGAATATAGCAAGGTGAAGACCTTTGTAAAATTTTAAAAGAGCATTGAGGCTCTAGATGACATCTTGAGTAGACAAAAGTATCCAAGTGATAAGACAGGCCTTGACTTCAAATAAGACTTAAAGTTGGCAACTCAAGTCAAGGATAAGGACATTGAAGACAATAAGGTCAACATAAAAATACCTATCAAACAACATAATTATATGATGTATTCTAGTTCACTCAATGGTTATTTATTTGTATGTAGTCAAGTCATATAGTAAGAGAGTGTAGAAGACCCTCCAAGAATGAGTACTCATGGGACTATGGAAGTAGTCATAGTTCACGTCAATCAAGAGGTATGTATGAGGTTATTTTATATAGTTGTCATAATGTAGCACACATTTAAATATTATTCCATAATAGATGTAGAAGGTCATAATTTAAAAATAAGAGGTTTTAATCCCCTGGAGTGAAAGATATAAGGTAAATGAATGTGTGGAAACTAAAGACATTAAAGGTTAGTCATGATCTATCTATAAGATAAAATGGACTAGTTAATGTGTTAGAACAAAACTCAGATGAGAAATCAAGTTAGGAGTTTCTATTGTCAACTCATATTGATGATCAAATGGTTGATGAAGAGGTCAAGCCTATAATGTCTATCAAGCCTAAAAGGATAATGAAGAATATTAAATCTTGTGAGAGCATGGAGGTATATGAATCAAATGAAATTGTTTTGTTTTAGTGACATATGTAAAGGGGTGACTCCATTAGGATTTATGGATACACTCTTTAGTTATAAAAATCATGGTGGATGCTTGGTTTGAGGGGGAGCTATTTTGGTTGTTAATTGAGCTTGATTTGTGTTAAAGTGTGATCTTGTAATCTATGTTCATTTGAATGAAGTATGCATGATGTAAGTATGAGAATATTATTATAATGATTTATATTTAGTGTGTTGAGCCTATATTATAAGGTGTGATTCCAAGTGGTAATTTTTGGAAGACCCTTTATCATTAATGTCAAAGGAGGAGAAAGTTCAAGAAGGGAATTTGACTAGATTGGTTAAGATGAGAGTGATTAGATTTTAAAATGTTTTTACATAAATGATAAAGGGGTATTTTATTGAGAATATTTATCATTTATTTCAAGTTTTATGTCATTTTATATCAAGGTTTATGCCATTTTTGTCAAGATTCATCTAGTAAATATGCATGGTGAGTGGTTTATGAGGTATGATCTTGTGTGCTTGATATGACAAGGAAACCATGTGATAAGAGATAATTTTAAGGTAACCTAATATATCTATATTTATATATAATTTTAATGAAACCTAATTATTTTTTTGAGGTTTATGTCAATGTTTAGGTCAAGTAATACATGTTTGAGTACTACTTCTTGAGTACAAGGTGTCTTAAGAAACCTAGTCAAGACTCTGTGATAAAGTGTGCATAGTAAAGCTTGGTGAAGTAAGTAAGAAAAATATTATGATAGGTTTTTTATCACTATGTGATAATTAAAGAAAATTTTAGATAGTTTTTTAAGTGTTTTAGGGTCAATTGTCAAGTTTCAAGTGCTTCAAAATACTAGTCTTGGCACTAGTCATGGCATGAAGAGACATTGTGAGAAGGTATAAGCATGATGACTTGGTAAGATTAATTAAAATAGGAATGATAAGTTATATAAGGTTTATTTATAATTAATATGAGGAATTGGATCACTTAGGAGAGTTTCAAGATGAGCCTACAAGGGTAAGACCTTAAGTCTAGGTCTGTAACTAGACTAGTTCTAGACCCTACCTAACCTAATAAGGTGTCATGAGGTGTTTTCAAGGAATATGAAGGATTTAAATTAGTTTTTGAGAATGAGATATGTTGTTTCATAATTTTATTCAAGTATTTACATCTTGAAAATAAGTTTGAAGGTCAGTTCAAGACCTAATAAGGTGTGAAGACTCAAGTGTAGTAAAGGAAGATGGTGAGAGCATGGCCTAATGAGGTATCAAGGTTAGTTTCAAAGGAATATGTGAGTAGGTGAGAATTTAAAAAGGTTATTTAAGTTATTTTAATAATATTCCTGAATTTTTAGGTCATGGTTTTCAAGAAAAGTCATGAAAAATGGTTTTGAGGTATCTTATGTGCATAGAATGAAGGGCTCTAAACCTGAGGACTTTCAGGTGTTCATTGGGATGTGTAAAATTGACATGGGAACCTAATATATTAATGTTATATGGGTAAGGTTCCTAGATCAAATTTATAGGAATTAGTTTATATAATTAGGGGCTAAGCTTTATGAATGAATGCTAATAGTGGAAGATGGTTTAAACCCTCAAAGAACCCTAATAGTGGCCTGATATGAAATAAGTAGTTATAAAGTGATTAAAATGGATTGGTATGGCTAGTTAAGTTATTTTAGGTTTTATTAAAATCTCCCAAGAACTTCTAGGTGTGATTATTTTGTTAGGTGTGTGAGTAGACCTTACAAGAAAGGCCTTATTTCTTAGAGATTTATTTTAGTAGTCAATGTTAATGAAGTTAAAGTTACTAAATGTATGGAAGAAATTTTTTTATAATTTTAATTTTGTCTCCATGGTGATTTATGGATAGGTTATATCACTCATGTGTGCTAAACCTATCATCCAAGTTGACTAGTCACAGACATGCATAATGGTGGAAACAATGAGAAACCCACGTAGTGGTGAGAAGTTGATTAGCGATGTGTTATCATAGAATAGGGATGAATACAAGATAATGGATATATTTTTAAAGTGTTTTAATACATTTTGGTTTTGGATATAATTTTTGGATATCATTGTATATAGCAAAAAGCTACAAAGTTGACTTGTCTAGCTCAGTGTGGTCATGAGAATGGTCTACAAGACCAATATTTCCATTTGACCATGTTATATTTATATCTAATAATGTTATAATGATATCATAAGATCATACACTCACATAATGTGTCTCTGTAACTAGTCTTATAGGTGATTTAATGTCATTGTCACCATGACTATGCTTCAAGGCAAACTAACAATTCTATGTAAGTAAGTTGTAGTGATGAGTGTGAGACTCTATACACTAAGTTGAATCATATAATGTGCATTATGTTTATATTTTTTTATTTTATGTCCTATACATTCTTTGTAAAAATTTTGGTATTCAGTGAAATTATTGAAAATGTTGAAGCCAAATTGGCTTGACTAGCTGAGCGAGGTCTGTGAGAGAGAAGGTCAAAAAATTAGTTTGAAAGACCAATTATTGTAATTATAAATTTTGATAATTTTGTTGGAGGTTGTTATGAGGATATTTTAGGATCATTTTCATGAATTTTATGTCTTTTAGTATGTTTTTTAAAGTTTCATAAGTTCAAGTTTCCATAACCATGCTTTGAGGCTAGTTGGTAGTTTAGAGTGAACATCTTGGAGAGAAGATTTTGAGCATGTATTTCATGATTTGAAGTATATAATGAGGTTTTAGATGATACTAAGGTCATTAATTTTCTTAATATGTGATTTATTTCCATGTTTATTTATGTAATTAGTGTTTTATCTTCACTAGTTCAAAACAAACATTTTGGGTATGCATAGGCCTAATTTTGAATAGTAAAAATGTTGTGCTTCAAGTGGTAGTTGGATCTAAAAAATATTATGGAGCATATATGAGATAATCAGGAGTATATTTGAGTGGAATATGATATGTTCATACTATGTGAATTTTTTTAATGTGTTCCAAGGAAGGCAAAGTGTAACGTGTCCTGAAGTAGACCTAACGGGATTAGGTCTCCATGAGACCTAAAGATGAAATTAGGCCTAATTGAGGTATGTCAAACCTAAAGGGACTAAAATAAAATTTTAATAATGTTTATGAGATGTCTTAATATCTATTCCATGGCTGACCCAAGAGGTTAAGGGTGTGTGGTTGTCTAATAAGTGTATGAGCAAGAGGCTTGTATATATATAAGGTGTTTTAGGCCTATTTGGGTGTGAAGAGAGTAAGAGAAAGGAATAAAACATTGGTAAGAAGAATAAGGTCTTGTATACCATTATAGGAATGTATAATAACTATTATGTATTTTTTATATAGATTATGTGTATAATAATCAAGGTTATATGACCTAATCAGTCTTGAAGGGACCTAATTAAATGAAGAGACCAAGAAGGTAGTTTGAGAGGGCTAAGAGTATGAAGAGTTGAAGAGGTGGTCATCATCATATGGTTGATAAATAATGTGTCTTAAATATTATAAAATCAATCATGTGTCTAAGTTATCTTTGAGTCATCTAGGGGGTTGGTGCCTCCTTGCAATTTGGTTTTTGCTAAAGCTTAGCTGAGTTGGTGCTTAGCTAGTTGGGATTGGTGTTCCATGTGAAGTTGGTGTTTCACTAAATGTGATGTTTTTATTATAGTATTGTAGTCCATTTTAATATATCAGTGGATTTTCATCCCCTTAAGGATTCAACACATATATTATGTGTTCTTATGCTTAATGCTTATGTGAATAGGTGTTTATGTTTTCTAGATCTATATGATTATTTGAATGGTTCATGATTGATTAAGTTAAATTGATAAGTAAGTTTTTAAATTATTTATTTACCCCCCAATCATTTTTATTACAAAAATTTATGTATCTAATGATGCACTTACTGATCAATCTTTGGAATGCATGGTTCATGACACATTAGTAAGTAGACCTAATGTTGATGAGTCTGAAAGGCATCCTTCTATACGTGAATGTTCCTCACTTGGTCTTAAATGAAGTATTCATTATATATTATTTACTAAAAAACACTTGGTTTTAAATTGAGAAACTATCTAAGAAGGACATCATCTAAGAGCCACTAAACATATGAATTATCTCATCCAAAGAGGGCAATGGGTAATTATCCTTTTTTGAGGATTTGTTGAAATTCTAAAAGTCTACATAGAATCTAATCTCACCATTTGTATTCATAAGGTTGGCCACCCATGTAGAGTGTATAATTGGGAACATAAATCAACATATTTACTTATTTATAGAGTAGAGGCTCCAAAATTAGGTTGATGGGTCTTTGTATTTACTAAAAAGGCTTGTACAATTCCTTTAAAGGGATCATATAAGTGATGATGAGAGTGTTGAAGACATAGATATCTTCATAAGACCATGAAAGGATGTCCTCGAATCTGGAAAATACAATAGTAGCTTTTTCTACCTCTTCATTGGTGTAGACAAGCTTGATGTTGATGTTTTGGGGATTACTTAGTGAATGCATGTTAATCTGCTTATATTCCTTGCCCCTAAATTTGGGTAATTTAGCATCAATTTCTCTCTTGTCATGGTTAAATATCCTTTCTAAGGAGACCATTACATTATGAAATCTATTCTTCTTTAGTTGGATTATACCATCCTTGTTATCTTTAACCTATTTTAAAGACTCTTCATCTTGTTCATTGATTACATGTGGATCAAAGACTCCAAAAATGGTCATGAAGTTGATGATTTAATTATCATCATCAAAAACCTAGAAGTGATTGATGATTTTTGGGATAGAAGTGCAAGATATCATCTCAACTATAAAAATTTTCAATTTGAGGGCCTTAGGTGGGATTAGATTCATGGTTACTGAAGCCAACACATCTACCAACTAATTTTGATCACTAGATATAGAGTCAATGTTAAATGATTCAAATATTTGATTATATCCCATGATCTAAATTTATATTTTATCAACTAAGAAATCTTACATTGGTATTAACTATGTACTTTCTTAATGACTAACTCTAAATCACTACATACTAACAATTTCTTTACCTTGTGATTGATGGAAAATTAGAGTCCTAAGATTAGGGTCTCATATTATACAAGGTTATTACTACATGAAAATTGGAGTTCATAAGATGTTAGATATGTCTTTCCAACTAGATTCATCAATATGATACCTACCCCTAATCCATAATTTGATCTTACACTATCAAAGTAATTTATCAAGAATCATTCATCCTTTTTTGTTGGGTTACTTTCACTCGAATCAATAGTATCAAGAGCTTACATGCTTAAGTCAGTAGACTGAAAGTTTACATTTTCATTTTTAGCAATGAACTTTATAATCATTGTATCTCACTCAATTTAAATCTAATTAGGCCCATCCCTCCAAGGTAACCACATATGCGAGCATTTTATGGACATATACCCATTTAAGGATTTCATCCAATCTCTAGTCAATAACATCCTATATGCTTCTACAATTTTTATGACCTGAATGTTGATGAAATATTAAATCTAAGTCTTATGGGATAATTGCATATGGATGTTCAATATTTCTCCTACCACCTTAACTTTTGACTTGTTTAACTAGACAATTACCTTGTCATATTTGATTGGAGTCGGTCCTAACTTTTTATAAATACCTATAGGCATTATGTTAGCATATGCTCTATAATCAATCAAATAATTATGCACATTCTTCCCAAATATTCTAATATTTAATAAAAATGGAGTTACCTTAGCCTTAATTTTATACATTACCACATTTTCATTCATATATTTGGTTTTACCTTTATCTAATTTTGAGGTTAATGATTTTAGCAGTAAATCATGTTTCTTAGTGATTTGAGAAAGTTCATGTAAAGTAATTTTGGACTTGATTTTCATCATATCTTCCACAATGTTGAATCCACCTTTTGATATATTCATATCCAATTATATAGTTGGATGAGTATCCTTTCCATTTGGAGGGGGAGGATCATTGTTGGTCATATGATCTAGGGGTTTGTCAACTTTGTTAGGTAGTGTGGAAGTTGTTGTAGGTTCCTTTTGAGTTTCTTTCCTTAAGGTGTAATTTATTTTATAGTATTTTTGGAATGTGTGGATCTCATATATGTTAATTTTAAGCTCATTTTATTCTTGGTTAAGAAACTTTTAAGTTTCAACCATGAGGGCCATTTTGGTGGAATTGGACCCACTATCAAGGGCTCTTGTGTTTCCTAAATTGCTAGCATTGTCTTCATTGTCAGAGATAATGGCATAACTTTAAATCTTACCTTAGAACATCTCAAAATAATTTTAAAATTATATGTAGTCGAATTCCCCATGTCAATCCATGTTATGGATCCTACACCAATTAGGTAAGGCCAATTCATATATATTCATGTCAGGCATCTTATTAGCTGAGGGTTCATTACTTTTATTATTAATTATAGACCTATTAAAATGCCTATTTTACTTTTGAAATGTGTAATTTATATTTAAAATTTCCCCCATGTTTTCCATTTTCCTTTGAAAATTTAGAAAATCATTGCCTAGTTTTTGAACTATCATCTAGATTAATTCCAAGTCTCCTTTTGAGGAGTTAGGCTTAGTGTTCTAAACTAATTTTTGCACAATGATTTGGGTGTTAGATTTATTAATAAGGACCAAATATTAATTATTATTTTAGGGATGATCCCCAACATTAGATTGATTAAAGAATCCTAGTTATTTTTTGGGAGCTACATGGCTTAAAGGCAATTAATTAAGATAAGGTATTTGATTTAGTGTAGGTACATTTTTATTTTCATTTAGAACTAGATTCAAAGTGAGTAAAGCTATGTTTTTTTTTATATAGAAAATTTAGGGTTCTCTTGCGAGTGTATTTTCTCATCAATGTGTATATCCTTTACATACACGTGTGGCAATGTATTGATCTTAATGACCCTACACATAAAGACAATAGTAATTAGATCTAGGGTGTTTTTATAGATTTGAAGTGATAGGTCATATATAGGCCAAAAGGGAGTTGCGGTGAGGCTATACATCTTTTGAAATTTAGCATTAAAAGTTATTATGTGTTCATTCAAGTCTTGTTTTAGGATGGTGAACTATTGGTAAATGATCTTGGGACTAATGAACCTTCTAAATTGTGTGATGAAGGTGTCATTAAATAAGTTCCATCTTGTGATGGAATCCTCAAGTAAATTGAGAAACCATAGGCTACTTCCCTAAAGATGAACATGAAGAGTATGTAGGATACATCTTCATAGATGGTGTTTAAAATACTAAGGTCATGCATAAAATACTTGATATACTCCTTGATAGTTATACCCATAGATGAATTTAAGAGAGGGAGGTATTTTTTAGGGTTCTTGGGTAGATCATGCATAGGGCTGAGGACATTTATGAAATATCCCCCTAACCATGCCATGACTAGATAGATATAACATAAAGGATATGGATATTGGTTTAATGGAGAGGTAGGGTAGGATTTAGATCTCCTACATCTCACTTTATCATTTCTATCCTTATGATGGGTTTCTTAAGATCTAAGAAGAACTCTAATCTTAAAATAAGATCTGGTCTGAATCTTAGGCAACTCTAGGATGCTAAAAAATGATCTATGCTAGTAACCTTAAATATGATGAAGGCTCATCAAATGTTATTAAAGAAGGTAAATATCAACCAAATTAGAATAAAGGAACTCCACATAATGGTCCATAAATGAGTTAGTGTTTTTATTTCACCTTCCTTGACTCATATCCTTCAGAGCTTAAGAGCCTATACAAACTTTTCTTAGAAACATGGTCTAAGCTACAAAGATAAATGTTAGATGAGATATTTCAATCAACATTTAGTTTATGTAAGCTTATCAAAGTATCTTAGAATGAAAATATTATAAATCATACACTAATACTATGTGAGCATACTTTATTTAGGTCCCTAAAAGCCTTGGTTTAGGAATCTTTCATAAATAATCCACTTAGACTCTGGTAATTACACATATTAGTCATAGATCAAAAGTTCTTAGTTCAAATCATGTACAACTTTAAAAAATAGATAAAACAGAGCCTTATCTATTCAAACAATTCAATGACATGCCTATATTTAATGTTTTTAGATGAATTTTAAATAGATTAGAGGGTTAATGCCAAAATATCTCCATAATTGAGCCAATATTTATAGGATTTTTTTGCAATAAACACTTTTCATAGGGATCTTTCAAAGGTTAAAAAGATCTTACAGAAAGTGAGAAGAAAATGTGGTGTTTATTCTAATATTTTTTTATTTATAGAGATTATGATATATTTCAAATGAAACACACTATGACTTCTACTCAAAACAAACACAAAAACCCTCCCTCTAATTCCATCTTTTTCTTTATTGATGTATATATGTGTCAAGGATGTAATACGAGTAATATAATGATATTTCTCAGTTTCTAGTTTAGGTACCAAAAGACCTTAGGGCTTAATTTAGTTTTTTGGGATAATTATGTGGTCACCACCTTTAATCTTCAAGTAGGCCATACTACAGGGATATTAGGAACTCAGTAGTGACACATCTATCTAAAATTGATTTGTTTTGTTATGATGTATAATTGATATTATATTTTTCCAATTTATTCCCAAATTTAAACTAATAAGTGGATATTTATAGTGAGCATTATTATGAAGTGATTCATTTAAAAAACTTGAAAATGGAAAGCAAGGTAGGGCAGAGAATAATTTTTTCATTGCAACAACATAGAACAATAGATCACCTTTAGTTTCTTCTGAAAATAGTGCAAATGAAACTAACATCTATGAGATTATAGTGCTACACTTAAAATATCATAAGTGGAGTGAGTATTATAGGGTAAATATAATGCATATATTTGAAAATTATTCTTCAAATAAAAATGGATACCTATAATAAATTGATTTTAGTACATTCATTTGTAAAATAGAAAGGAAATAAAGCATACACAACAAACTTTGTTGGCATAGTTAAAATCACAAACTAACAAGATGCACTTGAAACACTATTATCAAATTTAACCATGGGAAAAATGAAATCATTTATTATCATCAAAGCTTGAGAAACAAAAACATATGGAAATAATGAAAACAATGAGCAAGTTGCAAGAATTTCCTTTCTCTTTCATTAATCTCATAAAATTCTATTATGAACTACAATAAAAGGAGGAACCCATATATATAATCCATAAAATTCCTAAGTTGGTTACAAGATAATTGGATATATGAAACCTACCATTAGACAAGGTCCCTAATGTATTAAAGATAGAGAATATTCCCTACTCAAACAAGGGAATATTTTACAATATAATTTGAAGGGAATTAAGACATGATTTTTATCAAGAGAAATTCCAAAAGATGACTATCCCATTCTTGAAGTGTTGGTTTGAGATCTTGTTGGTGTAGCTGATGATAAATATCATGGTGTAGAAGAAGATGGATGAAAAAAAATAGCAACTAAAGGTGTGTTAGTGATAACTAAATAAGAAGATATCCTAAGAGGGATTAAGGAGGTAGAGGCTCCTATGATGATAATTTGTGGCCTATTTGTTGCTTGTTTTTTAGCTTCTATTTTTCCTCTACATGTTTTAGACCATCTCTTATAGTCATTTTTAATCAAAATAGGATCCTTCAATAGCTTTATTATGAACCCTACCATTACATCATGATTCCTCAAGAGAGTTCCTACATATTAATTAATTACAATAGTCTTCTCTATCCTCTAATTTGTAGAAGTTGTCAAATATACCATCTATTGTCTAAAGGTTAATATTCTAGACATGGATTTCTTTCTAACATTTACAATAAAGTTATATAGTTGAGACCTAAAGGCATTCTTGCTAATAATATAACCATCCTTGTTGGCAAGGTGCATGATTTCAGCATCCTCTAACAAATTTATGACCCTATCACTCTGTTGGTTAAGAGACCGGCCTTAGGATATCATTTCATCAATCCACTAGTTTAGAGATTTCCTTTTGCTAATTACATAGGATTGAGTAATGCTCAAGTCCTCCAAGGGGATCATATTTAAGTACTCAAACTTATTTATCCTAATCGACATCACCAAGTTGATTATCTTAATATCATATACCCCATATGCATCTTCTGCCTTGAGGATCCTATTGTATATTTCATATCCCTTTACCTTGTATTGGGTTAATGTGTTCAACATGTCAAACATTTATCCCATAGCCCATTCTACCTTAGGTATGGTCTACTCTAGTAATTTGGTTTTGTGTTACTGCTCTAGGTCAGCTACTTTCTATTGTACTCCTTTTACCAATTTAGTAGCCACATCCATAGTTGATTGAAGAGTTGAGAGGTAGTCTTGCTCATATGATTCTTGTTGGCTTGACTTGGCCTTACTCATCCAATTTAGCTCAAATAGGGTTTCCTCTGACTTGTATAGAATTTTTTGGTCTTGGTGGGTGGCCTTCCTCTTGGTCACCTTCTTCATTGCCCCAACCTTCTTGTCAAATTGCAATGTGACCTATGGAGGGTCTATTATGACCAAATATAGGTTATTTATTATGTCTAATTACATCTATTTAATCCATTATTTGTATAAAAAACGACTTGGAGGTTGTGATGATTAAATCACTAGCTAAGCTAGTGTCAACCCTTGGAAATAAAATGTGTGGGAGATAATTGTGGATGTGACCAATACAAATGTAGAGTTTAGGGATGAAGAGGGAAGTGTAATTCCTAAAAGTTAAGGGGAACTAGTGTTATTTGAAGGACTAGTTATGAATAGGGGAACTTAGGGGATGATAAAAGTGGGTTTCATCTATTGGAACATAACTAGATACTAAAATGGGTGGGGGGGGTGAATCAATATATTGATCAACTTAGTCATTTTCAAAACCTTTTGATGTAGATTAAAAATATATGCAAAGATAAAAATCACACAAGTAGAAACAACACTATATATACCATGGAAAAACCAATATGGGAAAAACCACTATGAGAATAACTGCTAAAATCTATCATTATAGTCCAACCTCAGAATAAAGAACCTCACTAGTTATAATGTTTAAGAGAACCAACCCTAAGGAGAAATTGATCCCCTTATTTAAGAGCACCTAATCTAAGGAAACACCCACTCCTTAATTTGAGAACCAACTCAGCTTATCTTATGGTACCAACCTATCACATCTATAATGGAGATACAACTCCAAATTACAATATAGATTCATAATTGAATCCAATCCTTTATTCTCTATTATAGGTCTAGTTTGTAACTACTCATTCTTTGCACTTCATCTCTCTTCTCTTTCCTTCTTTTCCACTCTATCTCTATGTCTCTATATTTCTTTATTTGACACAATTCAATAACTCTAAAAGCTTTTTCCTATATAATAGATGTCATAGATATAAGAATTTTATCTAGGATTTCATATCTTCTTTGTGTTCACACTTAGTTTGCTAACACATCATGCTCTATTCTAGACATAGTTTATTATCTCTTGAACTATAAGTTTCCCATGTCTTGAACTCTTGCACCATCACCATGATTACTAGTATTTTACTATATATAGTATTTACTATAATCCATTTTTGATTCACATGCATTATTACCTAGATTTGATTGGTTATAATGATCAATCTCATTATCTATGTTTTGATTCATGGCTTATTTTCATGTTATTACATGTTCTTGTGTTTGACCATTATATTGAACATATCTTAAATATGAATCATTGATCTTACATATACCACCATGATCAGATGGTCTTTATTTAAATGTCTCAACTTTAAAATGTGTCTATTCAATTGATATCTAAAATTCTCACAATCTCTATTGGATCCTTATATGCTTTTTAAATTTAACTATTTAAATTTTAAATGCATTTGTTGATCTTCCTGATCTAGGCTTCCACACACTGTTGGATCTTCATACTAGCATGATCTTTACTTCTATCTTCAAGTTAAATGTCAAGATCTTTATCCCATATTTCTACTTCCTGAGTATTTACATCTCTTATGCTCCATTGATCTTATTAAACTTGCTTAGTCTTTAACTCATTACTGTGTCAATAAACCTAAAGAACTTTATCTGATTGGATCCACTCACTCCATTAGATCTTATTTGCATGATCATCTACTCACCGTCATATCTTTAGACAAGCTTGATCTTTATCTCTACTTAGATATCAAGAATGTGACACTTGGAATTATCACATGTCTTCTACACATTTCTATTATTTCCCTCTATTAAGACATTTGACATACTCACATTTATCATTGACTTATTGAATTTAAAACTACTCTATTGATTTACTATGTAGGCTCTATGATTGTGACACTTGTCACTAGCACATTTACTTGGAGGAGCCTTTGATAATTTGAATTCAGTACACTTCACTAGATCTTCACCATATGATTAATCACTATCAATTGATCGATCTGGGATAAATATAAATTCTAAAACTTAGGAAATATTAAGTCCTTTGATCACTTCTTGAGCTAGTAATTACTACGTTGAAGGGGTTGGTTTTACAATGATGATAAAGGGTTAAGTTATAACTTAAGCTACTAGGTCCAATCTATATCCAATCAACATCAAAATAGAAAAGACTATGAATTCCATAACTTAAACCCTTAGGTTTCAATTGAGAAACCCTATCATGTTTGAAAGCAAAGATAATTCAATTCTAGGCTCATCACTCCTCATCTGAACCTGCAGATCATATAGTCAAGATGCTCATGAAAAACACATAACAAATATTTTATCTGTTTCCCTTATAAATGCCGATAAATGGTCTTTTAAAAATCATGACAGGTTTATAGGACCTTGTGTATATTTTTACTATGTATGGGGACCATTTAAATATGCCTAAAAGGCTAACTTTTCACCTACATAGCTCTTATTGCACTTAGTTGCATGACCTATAATTTAGTGTATAAGATCCTCTCACATAGGGGATTTCATCAATATATCCAATTTCTCTTGATTCCTTCATATGTGAAAGATATGACATCATTAAAGTGCCTACTTAGATTTATCTTGCAACCTTTAAACTTGACTTTGGAAAACACTATCAAAATGCCTAGGAGTCCAACTTTTCACATGCATATCTTTTGTCATGCTACATTGCGTGACCTAAGATTCAGTGCATATAATCTAAGCACAAAAATGAATAAACCCATATGATTATTTTTTCTTGAAACTTACATGTGTTTAAACTCTAACCCCATTAGCATGCTTACTTGGATCTGCTTCAATCCTTTTACAAATTTGGCTAAGTATAGAAACTTAATGATTTTTGTCTGAGTTCCCAAATTTGCATGCCCAAATATTTAACTGTACTTCATTACATGACTTGAAATCTGACACATAACAACCAGGGACTAATGTGATCACAAACATATGACCAAATCCCTTAGACTCATCCACATGTGGAAATGGTGATGTCAAAAATCTACCTTCTCAGTTTTTCCTATCATAGACCCAAAATGTCTAAATGATCAAAATGAAGAATTAGATGAATTCCACTCATGCATATAATCAATCTAATCATCCTTTACCTTTGATAGGATTCCTTACACATCCTATAATCTCCATATTTATTCTTGATCATCAATGACACCCATAATGCCAATGATATCCATTTTGACATCAATGACAATCATATTTCAAACAATCTCTCTCTTTGTCATTGATGGCAAACTAAATTCTCTAATCTTCTAATATTTTTATCTTTCTCTAAAATTTATTTCATTGGCTTCTAATGAGTATGAACTAAATTTATTCACAACAAACTTTCTACCCCTTAGGTAATGGCACATTTTCCTAATACTCAACTTGGACACATGCTCTACTTCTTCTTTGACATTTGCACTTTTTCCCCAAAATTTTGGAGAGAGCATTTGCACTTATTCTCCCCCTTTGATATCAATGGAAAAGGGACTCTTGATGACTATTTGTCCAAATGTTTTTCTACCTTTCTTAGATTAAATATTTAGTCTAAGAATCTACAACCATCAAATCATTATAACTTTGCAAAAGTATACATACCTATGTTTCTTTTCTCTCTTCTTCCATAGATTAACAAATATTTTATGAGACTCCCCCTAGATTCATGCCCTATCACTAGGATATAGTGACGTGATGTAGGAGACTCCACTCTCAACATCTATCTTAGATACTCAAATTTCTCCTTAGGAATAGGTTTGGTGAATATGTCTGAAATATGATCTTGAGTTGGCACATACTCCATTGTGACCTCTTGATTTACAACCCTCTCTCTTAAAAAGTGATACTTAATTGATATGTTCTTGGTTCTAGAATGTATCATTAGACTCTTTGATATATTAATAACACTTGAATTATCATAAAGAATAGATATAAGTGAATTATACTCTACCTTGATGTCTTTGAGTGTTTGCTTCATCCACAATACTTGAGTGAAACATGACACTGCTATCACATACTCTGCTTATATTGTATAAAGAATACCTGATTCTTTATTTTTTTCTCAGCAATGAAACAAGTTTGTTTACAATGAAAAATGCACCACCACTAATGCTTCCTCTGTCATCCACACTTCCTAGCTAGTTAGCATGTATATATGCTATCAAAGTGAAATCTTCACTTGTCGGATACCATATGTCATAGTAAATCATGCTCTTGATGTATTTAAAGATCATTAAATTAAATTAACATGTGATTATTTAGGAGTAGACTAAAATATTGTAACCATGAAAACTACTTGCATGATAGCTGGTCTTGATGTAGTTAGGTATAACAAGCTACATATCATTGATATATATATTATCTGATTTACATTAAGGGACTCATCCTCTTTTCTCAACTTGCATCCAGTTATCATGGGAGTACTAATTGGTTCACTATCTTCCATTCCAAATTTCTCGAGAATTTCCTTTGCATACTTGGTTTAGGATATACATATCCCTTCATCAGATTGTGTTATTTTTAGACCAAAGAAGAAATAAATTTCTCCTAGCATAGACATTTCAAACTCACTTTGCATTTGTGTAGAAAATTCTTTGCAAGCTTTTTTATTTCTACCACCAAGTATGATGTCATCTACATAAATAATAATAATCAGCATATGCTCACTTTATGATTTGTATTACATATTGCTTTATACACATCCTTTGTTGAAACCTTGTTATTGTAGGTATTGGTCCAATCTTGAATAACATGATCTAGGTGCCTATTTTAGACCATACAGAGCTTTCTTTATTCTTCACACATAATCTTCTTCCTCTACAATTGAAAACCTTTAGGTTGTTCTATGTAGACTTCATCTTCTAGGTTCCCATTCAAGAAAGTAGAATTAACATACATTTGATAGACTTTAAATTTCTTGTAAACAAATAATGCTAGAAACATTCTTATAGCTTCCAATCTATAAACTAGAGCAAATGTTTCCTCAAAATCTATACCCTCAACTTGTGCATATCCTTTGCAAACCAATATTGCATTATTTATTATGACATCTCCATCCTCATTGATCTTATTTCTAAAGACCCACTTTGTGCTATCACATTCTTATTTTAAGGTCTTGAAACTAATTGCCAAGTTTTGTTCTTTTTAATTTAGTTCAGTTTTTGTTTAATGGATTTTAGCCAATTATTATCCTTGATGTCTTCAACATAGCTATTAGGCTCAATTTCAGACATAAGAGCAAAACTTACTTATTCCTTATTCATTTTATCTCTTCTCCTTGTCTAAACTCCTTCATTCTTATTGATAATGATCTTCTTTATAAAATGATCCTTTTGAAAAAATCATGGAGGTGCCTTTTCATTTTCTTCCTCATGCTTTTCATTAGCTTCTTCATCTTTATAATCTAATTCCTCATTATAGATTTCCTTTTTAGGTTCAACATGTTTCATGCCTTCTTCAACATTGACATTTATTCTCTCTATAATATTATGTTGCCTTTTATTGTAACATATACAAGATTTTCTCTGGGTGGAATAACCAAGAAATATTATTTCATCACATCTTGACTCAAAGCTTCCCAATTTGTCCTCCTTTCTTCTAATGTAGCATTTACTTCCAAACACTCTAAAGTACTTAATAGAGGTAAGATTTCCATACCATAGATCATAAGGAGTTTTGTCACTATTTACCCTTAGTTGAACTATGTCCAAGATGTATATTATTATTTGGACTATATCCATCACGTAACTTGGCCTCTTTTAGCATTATTCTAGCCACCTCCTTGACTATCCTATTCTTTCTCTCAACAACTCCATTCTGCTATGGAGTCCTTATTGTAGAGTAATGCCTTTTGATCTCATGCTTATCACAATACTCTATTAGCTCATTTGAGTTGAATTCTTCACCTTTATCAGATCTTAAGCATTTGATTTTTCATCTAATATCATTTTCCACCATGGTCCCAAACATCTTAAATCTTAAAAATGCACATGACTTGTCCTTTAAAAGGGTTACCCATGTCATTATTGAGTAATCATATACAAATAACATGAATTATCTCTCCTTTAGATCCTCTTGTCTTAGTAGGACCACAAAGATAAATATGAACTAATTCTAAAGGATTTGTAGTTGTATACTCCTTTATTTGAAATTTGACCCTTTGTCTACTTTCCTAGTTAACATTACTTGTAAGTAGTGTTTGCAAGTTTGGTTATCTTGGGCATGTGTGTGACACACTTGTTTGTGCTTACTTTGACTAGGTTATCAAAGTTAATATGATCTATTCTTCTATGCCATAACCAACTCTCATCAATATTTCCTATTAGGAAGCTATTACCATTCACTTAAACAAGATTATAGATGTTGCTTTCGGTCCTTTTCCCTTCTGCAACTAGTCTTCCATATCTCTTTAACTTGAATCATTCTACATTAAATGTGACCTTATATCCATTATCACACATTTGGCTAACACTTAAAATATTATGCTTTAATCCTTCAAAATAAAAGACATCATGTGTAGATAGTTTTCCATCTATGTTCAATTTTACTCTATCTCTAATTTTTACTATAGTGTTATCTCCCAAGTTGATAGATTCATCCTTACATTTGATCAATTTGATGAACTTGTTCTTGTCACTAGACATATGTTTTGAGAAACCACTATTTATTACCCATAAATTTTGCTCCTTAGAATGGAGTGAAGTTTAAGTAATCATAGATTGATATTTCACTTTCCACACTTCCTTGGGTTTCTTATATGGCTTATTTTTCTCCTTTTCAGAGACTTGTGAACCCTTTTTCACACTAAGAGGAATTCCTTTATTTGCACTATATATTTTTGATCTTACAAAGTTGGTTCTACATTTTTTAGCTATGTGACCAAAGTTATTGAAATTATAACATATTACATTTGTATCTAGTAAAGGAGAAAATGAATTTATAATTATAAAAAAATTTCTTATTTTAGATACAAATCTACAATCAATATCTCTATGACCAAACTGATTACAGGTATAATAATAAACATAGAAAAATGAGGAATACTTGGTCATAGCATTTCTTTGAGCAGCATGAGGAACTTTTCTAAAATCTAATTTATGTAAGTCTCTCATTTTTGTGTATCCATATACATTAGCTACCTTTGTATTCTTATTCTCTTAAGGCTTCCTTTTAGCATCAAATCTCTTCACATCATCTATGTTTGAGTCTTTCTTTGTATCCTTGCAAGCTTTCTCTTTCTTTGTTTCTGATTCTCCTACTTTGAAATGATCATATAGGTTAGAAGATGTACTTATCATGAAACATTTTCATTTTTCATAACTAAGACTCGATCTCTATTTTGAATAATTTTAACAGTTGATAAACTCATAAAGAATGTTTGATCCTCTTATTAACTATAAAATTTTGTTTAGTTTTTCTTTAGCTTTCTCAAGCTCTTTCTCAGAGCTAGTATCTGTACTTATAACTTCATGGACTCATCATATTTAGATTATAGTTTAATTTTGACTACATGTTATATTATTTTAGCCTCTTCAACTTGTGTCTTTAGGCTTACTATCATTTGATCATATTTTTCTAGACTTTTGGACATTTTCTCAATCTCCTTTTGTCTAAGCTTTTTCTATTTTGAGCTCTCTTTTCTCAGCTTTTCAATTTAGTCTAAAGGATAGATGAGTTCACACTCTAGATCCACTTCTACTTCTTCTTCATCTAAGTCTTTAACTTCTTCTTGATCCTTAGAAGTTAATTTTATTTTCATGAATATGACTTCCTTTTTATCAACCACAAAATCATAGTCATGAACATCATCAGAACTATCATTGTCACCCATTGAATCATTGTTTTCTTTTGTGTATAGGCCTTTATTATTTTTGAATAATTTCTTCTTCTTGGAATAGTGAGGTTTCACACTTTTACTATTCTCTTCTTTCTCAGTGTTATCCTTCTTGTTATATAGTCATTTATTAGTAAAATGTCCTACTTTACCATAGTTAAAGCATTTGAAGGGTAACTTACCTTTGTACTTTCTAGACCCTCTTATCAATCTTTTGACAAAGTTATCTTCTTCATAAATCTCATCATATCTAGATAAGGATGCTTTTGATTTTAATTTCTTGGCTACTTTGAATGTAGATTCTCTCTTAAAATTGTCTATTTATCCCATTCTCATCTCATAGGTAATAAAGGTTCCATGCAACTCATCAGTAATGAGTTTATCCAGATCTCTTGCTTCCTCTATTGTAGAGATTTTAGAGTCATACCTTGATAGAAAATATCTTAGGAAGTTTTTGATAGTGAATAATTCTTTCATATCTTCTCCAAGGCCTATAATTGCATTGACTAATTCATCCACTCTAAGGAGATAGTCTACAAATTTCTATTCCTCATTCATTTTAAAGCTTTCAAACATACCTTTGTAAGTTTGTAGCTTGGCCTACTTTACCTTGTCATCTCATTTATAGATGATCTTTCATTTATTCTAGATAACTTGTTCATTTTGATAATGCATCACTTTGACAAACTCTATATTAGACAATCCACATAGAATATCATTCTTATCCTTGGAATTACTCTCATATGATTTCTTAGCAACCTAATTAGTAGGAGTTTTAGTAAGATCTATATATCCATTCACAATAGACATCCATACATCAAACCCTAATGAATATAGATATCCTTCTATTTTTATGCTCTAAAATGAATAGATTATTCCATAAAAGAGAGGTCCTTTATTTGATCAAGAACCTTCTTGACCACCCATTTGTGTTCATCTTCCAAGATCCACCTGAGTTGATTAAGCTTCTTCTAAGGAACTAGTGCTCTAATACCAACTATTGGAACACAAGTAGATATTGAGAAGGGGATGAATTAGTATATTGATTAACTTAGTCATTTTCAAAACCTTTTAATGTAGATTAAAACTATGATTTAGAGAATCTCTTATAGTTATTATTGATTAATTTTAGATCAATAATAGGATTATTTAATATCTTGATTATGAGCCCTACTATTACATCATGCTTGCTCAAGAGAGGTCCTATAGCGTAATTAATTATAATATTCTTCTCTATCCTCTGATTGTTAGAGATTCACAAATCTACCATCTCTTGTTTGAAGGTTACTCCTCTAACCATGGCTTGCTTTCTAAAGTTTACGATAAAGTTATATAGTTGGGCCCTAAAGGCATCCTTGCTAATAATGGAACCATCTTTATTGGCAAGGTGCATGATCTTACCATCCTCTAAAAAATGTATGACCCTATCACCCTATTGGGTAAGGGACTAGCCCATGGGTATCATTTCATTAATCCACTAGTTTAGATCTTTCCTTTCACCAATTACATAGGACTTAATAATGCCCAAGTCCTCAAAGGGGATCAGATTTAAGTCCTCAAACTTATTCATCCTAATCAACTTCACCAAGTTTATTATCTTACTATCATATAACCCATATGTAGCTTCTACCTTAAGGATCCTATTATATATTTCATCTCCCTTTACCTTGTATTAGGCTAAGGTGTTCAACATTTCAAACATTTCTCCCATAGACCATTCTACCTTAGGTATGGTCTACTCTAGTAATGTGGATTTATGTTGCTTCTCTAGGTAATCTAATTTTTATTTTAGTCCTTTTACTAATTCAGTAGCCACATCCATAATTGCTTGAAGAACTGAGAGGGGGTCTTCCTCATATGGTTCTTGTTATCCTGATCTAGCCTTCTTCATCTTAGTCATCTCAAATAAGGTTTCATCTAACTCATATATAATTATTTAGTTTAGTTATGTGGCCTTCTTCTTGGTCACCCTCTTCATTTCCCTAGCCTTCTTATAAAATTACAATGTGACCTAGGGAGGGTCCATTATGACCAAATCTAGGTTCTCCATTGTATCTAATTGCATATATTTAATCCATGATTTGTCTGAAGAACCACTTGGAGGTTGTGATGATGGATGCAATAGATGAGCTAGTGTCTACCCTTGGAAATAAAATATGTGGGAGATAACTATGGATGTGACCAATATAAATGCAGAGTTGGGGGATGAAGAGGGTAGTGTCATTCATGAAGGTTAAGGGGAACTAGTGATAGTTGAAGCACTAGTTATGAATATGTGAACTTAGGGAATGATAAAAGTGGGCCTTGTCTATTGAAACACTAGATATTGAGAGGGGGATGAATTATTATATTGATAACTTATTCCTTTTCAAAAACATTTTATGTGCATTAAAACTATAATTAGATATCATAATCACACAAATAGACATAACACTAGATATACCATGGAAAACCCAATATGGGAAAAAACCACAATGAGAATAGCTACTAGAATCTACCCTTCTAATCCACCCTCATGATAAAGAACCTAATTGGTTACAATGTTTAAGGGCACCAAGCCTAAGGAGACATTGATCCCCTAATTTAAGAGCACCTAATCTAAGGAAGCATCCACTTCCTAATTTGAGCACCAACTTAGCTTATCTTATGACACCAACCTATCAGATCTATAATAGAGCTACAACTCTAAATTAAAATATAGATTCATAAATGAATCCAATCTTCTATTCTCTATTATAGTTCTATTTTGTAACTACTAATGATGTGCACTTAATCTCTCTTCTCTTTATTTCTCTACCCCTCTATCTCTGTGTCTATGTATTTCTTTGTTTGACACAATTCAATAACTCTAATATAATTTTCCTATATCCTAGATGTCATATATATAATATTTTGATTTAGGGTTCCATATCTTCTCTATGTTCACACTTATTTGGCTAACACATCACATTATTTTTTGGACTCAATTCATTATCTCTTGAAATTTAAGATTCCCATGTCTTGAACTCATGCACGACCTCCATGATTCCTAGTCTTTTACTATATATAACATTTTTTGGACTCTAGTTTTGATGCACATGTATTATTACATAGATATGATCAGTTACAATGATCAATCTCATTGTATATGTCATGATTCATGTCTTAATTACATGTTCCTACATGTCCCTATATTTGACCATTAGATTGAACATATCTTTAAATATTGATCATTAATCTTGTGTTTGACACCATAATCTAATGGTATTTATTTAAATGGGTCAACTTTAAAATGTATCTATTTTATTGACCTCTGACAAGTTCACGCTCTTTTTTGGATCTTTGTATGCTTATAAAATTTAAATATTCAAATTTAAAATACATTTGTTGATCTTCCTAATCTAAGTTTTTTCATGTCATTGCATCTTTATACTAGCACGATCTTTACTTTTGTCTTGATGTTAAATGTTGATATCTTTATCCCATGTCATTACTTCTTAAGTATTTAGATATATTACACTACAATTATCTTATTAAACTTTGTTGATATTTAACTCACCACTATGACAATAAACCTTGAGCACTTTATCCCATTGGGTCCAATCGCTCTATTGGATATTCTTTGCATGATCATTTACTCACTGTTAGATCTTTTGATAAGCTTAATTATTATCTCTACTTAGATCTTGATAATGTAAAACTTGGTATTAACACATACCTTCTACAAATTTATATTAATTACCATTATTGAGACACTTAACATTCTCACATTGATCATTGACTTATTGAATTTAAACCACTCCATTAATTTACTGTGTAGGATACATGATTATGAAACTTATCACTAACACATTTACTCAGAGGAGCCTTCGATAATTTGAATTCACTACACTTCATTAGATATTTAGCATAAGTTTAAGCACTAGCCATTGATCAATATAGGACATATATAAGACTTAGGAACTATTAAGTCTATTGATCACTGCTCAAGATAGTAATTACTAGGTTAAAGGGGTCAGTTTTACAATGATGACAAAGGCTTAAGTTAAAACTTAAGCTACCAATTCTAGGATATATCTAGTCAACATATAAATATAAATGCCTATGAACACCATGACTTAAACCCTTAGGGTTTAACTAAGAAACCTTATCATGCCTAAGATCAAAGATAATTAAATTTTAGTCTCATCACTCCTCATTTGAACCTGTGGACCATATATTCAAGATGCTCATGAAAAACCCATAATAGATCTTCTATTTATTTACTTTTAAAATTACCATAAATGGTATTTATAAAAGCATGAAATTTTTTTAAGACCTTGTGTATATTTTCACTAAGTATGAGGACCATTTCAATATGCCTAGAAGGCTAACTTTACGCCTACATAACTCTTGTTGTGCTTAGTTGTATGACCTATAATTTAGTGAATAAGATCCTCTCACATAGTGGATTATATAAATATATCCAATTGATATTAAATCCTTTATATGTGTAAGACATTACATCATTAAAGTGCCTACTTAGATTTATCTTGCAACTTGAAAATTTGACTATGTAAGAAAGCACTGTAAAAATGCCTAGGGCATATCTTTTGTCATGCTACATCATGTAACCTGAGATTTAGAACATATAATCTAGGAAAAAAAATTAAAAATATCATATGATCATTTTATCCTGACACATTTATGTGTTTAAATGATTACCTCATCAAAATGCTTACTTGGCTTTGCTTGAACCATTTCACAAATTTGGATAAGTATAGAAACTTATTGATTTTTGTCTAAATACCCAACTTTTCATGCCCATATAATCAAATATGATTCATTAAATGACTTCAAATATGACACATAACAACTAGGGACTAATGTTATCAAAAACATATGACCATCTCCCCTAGACTCATCCACACATGACAATGGTGATATCATCAAACTGCCCTCTCAAATTTTCCTATCATAGACCCAAAATGTCTAGATGATCAAAATAATCAAATGAATTCCACTAATTCATATAAGTAATCCAATCATCCTTGACCTTTGATAGGATTCTTTTCATATCCTCTAATCATGATATTCAACCCTAAGCATCAATGACACCCATAATGCCAATGATCTCCCTTTTGACATCAATGACAATCATATTTCCAAAATTTCCTTAGGAAGTTGTGGACCAAGTCTAGGCATAGGATCAGGTAGAAATGGAGATAAATTTTAAATTATTGAGACCATGAAAGTGTAGGATATGACAAAGGGGTTAATGGTATCCAATGGTATGATCACAAGCCTAATGATAGGTCTAGTGATGGGATGGTATAGAAAGAGGTTTTAATTTTATAGGGTTAGGGGCTCACCAAACATGATCATGGGTTATTAATGAAAGAAAGAAGGGGGTAAAAAAACATGATCCTAACCTATTTTACTTGGTCCCTCCCTAATGAAATAAGGGAGGCAACCCTGATGATAAAGCTGATAGTGCTAGAGTAGATGTAACTACCAACCCCATTGAAGGTTTTACCTATAATAAAGTAGTAATATGTACTTGGGATGGGATTATAGATGGGGATCCTAAAATAGAAGCTTACTCAATTTTATTTATTGAATCAATTCCTCCTTTCTCCAAAGTGGGAGATAATGCTTATAATATTCTCTAACTAAGTTGTGGGTCAATCGGTCTTTTTTACTCAATACTAGAATCATGAAATGTAGATGTTGATTCCCTTGATTGAGTATCATAATGTTTGGAAAAACATAAAAAACCCATACATCATCTAGATTCCCTTTTACCTATTGGATATTAGCAACTTTTAATCTATGTTTCACCTCAGTGTCATTAGATACATTGATTTAGAATTGGACTCCATCTTTAGGCTTGTGATGGTATGTAATGCTTAAGATTGCCATGTGATTGATGTAATGATTTAATGTTAAATATGTA
Organism: Torreya grandis; assembly: GCA_037957365.1. Classification (NCBI taxonomy): domain Eukaryota; kingdom Viridiplantae; phylum Streptophyta; class Pinopsida; order Cupressales; family Taxaceae; genus Torreya; species Torreya grandis. The sequence goes on from JARHVA010001572.1 coordinate 1,609,725, forward strand.
GGGTCCCATTCCATATTGTTATCCTTTTATAAACCAAAGGTGGACCTTTATTTGGTAGCATTAATAACTGAGTTCTAGTTATCAATCTTAAATTGGCCAATGTTGGATAATAGAGGATGGACCTGTCCCTTTCTTATTCTTGCACAATCCACCTACCCCTATGAATAGTTGGAAGGATATTTCCTATTCATCTAGCTTGTTTGGTACTATGGTGGGTAACCTAAATGAGTTTATACTAATTTTTAACACCCTTATTATCATGTAGTTTTGATAATACCAGTGTGATCCCAATGTGCTGAGTGTTATCTTAATTTATTCAAATATCTTGGGCATAGTCCTTTCATGAATAGTTCTGTATATAATTGTATAGAATTATTTATCAATAGTTCATATCTCCTACTTGTACTTGTAAATTCTTACCTTTGAAAAGACATGGGGCATAATCCACTTAAGTTTTGGATCATAATTGGTGAATTAGGGGAACTTATAGGTAGCATAGATGTCATCTACTAGGTAGGACATCATATAGAAGTGATTTCCCATATTAGCCATGAGCTTCTTAATTTAGGCTTCCAAGTTATAGGAAATGATCTCTCTTATAGGGGGAGTCTTAGAAACATATATAATCATGGATAAAAGTGGAACCCACTTATCATATATGTGTCAATTATATTTAGTTCCATATAATATGTTCATCATAGCCATCCCCATTATTACCCTCTTCCTAAATTGGGTGATGGATATCTGATTGATCTTAAATTTGAAAATGAACCTCATATTATTTTCTACCCAATCTCTCAAAACTTCTCTGATGTTGTGTGTTTTGATCCATTCGGTGATAGTTTCTTGATTGTAAATAATATTTGGCCTAGGAAAATCACAATAAAATTGAAAGGCTAGCTTGAATATGAAAGTAATGCCATTGCCTAAATTGAATAAAAATTTGGTGGAATAATTCCATGTAGGGGAGTACCTCTAGGTTGGATGCAGTCTTGTACAATCCCATAGATTTAAGTGCCAAGATATCCAACCTATCTTCTGCAACACTAGGGTCTTCCTCATCATCACTATCACTATCTATAGTATTTTACACATGGTATAATAAATCATTGTAAATCTTGTTTTCAATGGATAATGTAATTAAATTGAAAATGGTGTCCCAAAAGATGATGTTCATTGGATACAAATAAAGGAATGGGACTTTCTCTAGCTTAGTGGCTCTATATGTTCTTACTTTGGCCATGGTTTCTAAATTTTCTAATGGAAAATGAATGCACATGAGATTTATAAAATAACATAGAACACTTTGGAATTATATAACATATAATGAAGGTGAATGCAAAGATTTGAAACAATAAGCTTTAAACTATGATTTTGTTAGAATTTTGAACTTGAAGATACAAGTCATAAATGGTAAGTATATGTAACTTGATTTGACTTAAAGCCTAGGTGGATCTTCAATTTTTTTCTAACAACTTTAAATTTCCATTTTTTAAAATTAGCCAATCATTGCTCTTAGTTTATCCATGCATATTTTCATCGTAGGCTTTACTTTTCCCTTGAGGTGACTTGGCTTTATATCTATCAAAATAAACCCCATCAACATTTAATTCATACCAAAAATTGGCACCTTGAGGATAGATATATACCACCTAAGTGTCATACTTGACACATGTTCACCACTTGGTTTTTTTTATGTACTTCGGCCTTTTATTTTTAATATTGGGTTACTCAAGTAGGTTGCATGATATTCTTCCAAGTGGCATATCCTGATTGGATTTCTCTTCCTTTTGATGTTTTAGGGCTCAACCCCTTTTGTTTTGGGCTAACATGGCCTTAGAACATCTATTAGTTTACCAAGTGGCAAGCTCTCATTATCTTATGCTGTCACATGATTTTTTAATATAAAATATTTTATGGACCTGATTATTGAAACAATTAGCCATGTGTTACCTTTTTATTAGATAACTCCTTGTTGGGTTTCATAATCTACTTTAATAGTGATACTATCATAAGGTAAGGGATCCACATGTCATCAGCCTATTTATTTCAATCACTAGGTGGTGTCCACATAGCATCCATCTATCCAAGATTGAGTGATTGAGTGACAAGTGTCATCTTTTCATGTAATCACAAGCATTGAGATATTGAATATTGAACTTTAGATATGAGGAATGAATGGCACAACCAAGTGCCAAGTGGCAAGATGTGATTGGATCACTTTATCATGGGACCTTTGAAATTAGTCATGATCTCAGAAAGATACAACTAGTTACCACATGGCATGTTTTATGTAGACATCCAATTCCTAACACCATTAAGTTGAAATTATCAATCTTACTTGAAATTTGTGAAAACACACAAATTAGTCTAAAATCACTTAAATGTGCTAAATGGTTTTATCTTGTTATATAAAAGTGCCAATTTAGGTTATTATATCCCTAAATAGGGAAATGCATTTTATGTGATTATCAACATTGATAAAATCATTTTGAGTCAAAATGATGAAAACAAATTTTGGTGTTCTAGATCACTCTTTTCTTCTAATTCAGAAGTACATAAAACATGCATGTGTTATTTTCTGTCGACAATGTCCTAAATGGGATGATGGTATATATGCAACTAAAATCACCTTCTAATTCTTCTTTAGTCAAATTATGACCCAATAATATGACTTTCTAACCAATTCGATTAATTAAGTGCACCAATTTCTAAAGAATATCTTAAATTTTGATTAATCTTACTTTGAAAATTAAACCAAATTATGAGCTTAAGTAAGAATTCTATGGAAGTTATTGAATATTTATTTATTAGAAACTGATTCCTATTAACTACATCATCAAATGACATGTTTAATGGGGTAACATCCATAAGCTATAAATGTAATAAATATTAGGATTATGGCTTCCCATGCCTATTTAATTCCCCTTCCTCCCAAATATTTATGAGGATATTTATGGATATTATTTACATAATTGGATTAATTTATGGTGACACAACTTGATCTTGAGATGGATAATCATGGTTGATCCTGATCAAATTGGAAAATATATAAATAAGAGGGCTAATACCACTTTGATTAAGCTTCATTTGTGTAAACTTATAATGAAGGATTATCTCTACAAGCCATTTGAGAGTAGTTTGATAATGTTTTATTTGTAATAGGATAGCTTCATTGATAGGCATAACATTGATTTCATATCATGAGCCTATTTTAGTTGGTGTTCTTGATATGGTGGAGGAGCTTGGCCTTACACCATTATTGAAGACTTCAGCATCAAATCAAGGGGAAAAATATGCTTTGAGCCACATTTGTGTGATGAGATGCTCTTGGGAGGGTAACTTGTGTTTGTTTTCTTTTATTTTATATTAATTATTATTTTCACACCCCATTGAATACATTGGCTTAGATTGTTAGTTATTTATGAATTTTTCTTGGTTTTCATGACTCGTTCTTGATATAACCATCTTTGTAATCCATATATACATTTTTATGGGTTTGTTCTTATTTGTTGGCTAAAATGAAGTTATTGAATGAAAAGTGGCACACTCCCATTGGGTCACAAGGTTGAGAAACTTAAGAGAATAGTAAGAATGTTATAAGATCATGACTAGATGCCAAGTAGCATATTGTGACTAGATCATTAGGTCATAAACCTTTTTTATAAGTTCCTTCAAACTTGAAATTCCATGACCAAGTGCCAAATGGAAGACTCCCACTGGATCATGGGGTCATGAACCTTTCAAATTTTCCTTTGAAATTGAAATGATATGATTGGGTTATAGGGTCATGATTGTTTTCAAATACTAAAATGCATGAAACCAAGTGCCAAACTTTATATAATGAAGTGATCAATGCAATAAATACTACCATGTATCAATTGAGGTTGAGTTAGCATCATGATCCTATACAAAGATAAAAAGTGCGAAATTTAGTGGACCACATGATAAAAAAATGGGGTAAGCCCAAATTCATAAACTTTAAATGTGAAATCTAACTTTGAATCTTTTATAAAACATAAGGTATGTCATAGTATTGAATATGATTTTTGACATAGCCAAAGTAATATTATGATTTAAAACCTTTAATTAAGTAATTTTGATTGCATTTTAAGGATCATACCTTGGTTTTTCAAATTATAACCCCTTGCAAGAGCACTTTTAAACAAATTAGATCATTATAAAACAAATGAACTAGATATTTAATGAAACATTTTAAAAAGGTATCCATTAACATTTATCATGGACTAACATGATTTTTAAACTTTTATAGTCACACAAAGGATTCTTTTATCATGTGGAATTAGTGTCAAGGTATGTCATATGGTGAATGACCCAAAATTTCATAAGGGCCCCATTTTCTAGATAATGGGGCATGTTGAACTCAACAAGACATATCTATTATGAATATGATATGTAAAAGGAACCAAAATTGCAAAATCAATTTAGATTTCCCTGATGATTCACCTATGCTTTTCCTGTGAATTTATTCATTCAAGATTACACTCACAACATCATCCACTTTTAAGATTTTTGAAGTAGACACAGTATTACTAACTGCCATTACCAAACTCTCCCAACTTTTAGGTAATGAGCATAAGATTAAGAGAGCCTTAATTTCATCATCAAAAACAATATTGACTGAATTTAACTGGTTTACCAAACCATGGAAATCACTAAGATGACTATGTATAGATCCACCTTCCAACATTTGAAAATTAAATAATTGCTTCATAAGAAATACCTTATTCAAAGCTGAGGGTTTTTCATATAAATTTGCCAAAGATTCCATCAAATCTATCGTTGTCTCAGCCTATGATAAGTTGTAAATCAAAGACGATGCAAGGCTCAACCTTATAGTTCCCAGAGCCTTCTGATCAAGAACCTCCCATTCTTCATCCTTCATATCCAAGGGCTTACATGCAACCCCACCCAACGGTAAGTACAAATCTTTTTGATACAGATAATCTTCTATCTACATCCTCCATAATTGATAGTTCTTGCCATTAAACTTCTCCATTCATAGCTTACTTTCTTCTGCCATTGCTATACTCCCACTCAAATAGAAACCCCTGTGAGTGACCTTTAATCAACAAACACTAACAAGATCTAATAAAATCTATTAGTAACCCAACCAAAAGCTCTGATACCACATGTAAGGCACCTCGAACAACAAACATGCTCTGATACCACTTGTCAAGATCTTGCTCCTCAATAAGAGTACATATGATTACCTTGTATAAGCAACTAATCATGGAATTAAACTAGAATTAACAAGTAACTAGGATTCACAAATGACACAAAATATGAGAGACAATACACAATCTTGTATTAATACTCATTTCAGAAGGAAATATAATGAAGATGCCATAATCTTCCACACCTCTCAGACGTACAGATCTCTTTCCCTCAAGAGTTCACTCTCCTACCAAAAATGGTCCCAACACACAACTCAAACACAAAGTTGGTATTCACCTCCAACCAGTCAGTAATAACCTTGCCAGTACCAAGCACTCAAAAGTACTTCAAGTAGATCTCCCATGAACTTGCAACAACTTGCAACTCAAATGATCTTACTTACCATGTAGAACTTCTCCTTGATCTTGCTGCCACCTGCAGATCACCCTGTTCTTACAATTGGAAGGATCTCTTCCTTGCCTTAATCCTTAATTACAATACATGCCAATGAGTCTATAAATAGATCCCATACTAAACAATAACTTAGACTTCTAATTTACAATAATTAGACACGTAGCTCAAGACTCAAAATAGCCTTTACATGCAAATAATCAGTTTAACAAACTAACTATTTATGCAACGAGCAGTTCTAGAACCACACAAGTGACCGACATTAGTCCCTATCTGTTTGAAGATGACCAACATCGGATGACTCCTGTCGATGTCCATTACCCTTCTGTTCACCCCTGATCGATGTCGGTTGCACTACCGATGCCAGTTTCTCTAGAACTCAACAACCTCCTCCATGTCTGTAAATAGTTGAAGCTTTTAGCTCCATAACCTAATAATCTCCCACTTAGAGATAAATAACTAAAATTGTACCTGTACCTATACATCATCTAGTTTGTTTCCTGGCATTGTATCCCTCTTCAAGATCACTCTTGAAGACCAACCACCACAAATCCTATGGTGCACCACCTGTCATCCAAATCACCTACCACATCCACATCTACAAACACATGTAGAAAAGAACTTGACCCTGCATAGCATGTTGACCTGCTACTGGGCCCTCTCAGATACTTGAGAATCCACTGAACTGCCCTTTAGTGCTTCTTTCCCAGATTGGCTCCAAACTTGCTGACAACTCCCACTTCTTGGAAAAACTTAGGTCTAGTACATACCATGCACTTAACCTCATTATGTGAATCAAAACATTGTTCATAAAATTGTCTAACCATTGGCATCCTAACCAGTTTCACACAATCATTTGGAGATAAAATCAACCTATGACCTTCCATGTCTCTAGAACACACTCATGCCAAAGAATCTTGCTGCTCCCAAATTCCTAATGACACACCTCTGAAATAACTTTACCTTTAGTTCAATAACTCCCTGCATATGTGACCCTACAACAAGCACAACATATAGTAACAAGATAATGTAGCTAATATTATCCAACCTGATAAATTGAAACACAATGGTCAAACCTCCATTGTCCTGCTGCTTACTCAAGACCATATACCTTGGCCTTCTATCTCACATGTCCATTCCTGCTCTTCTTTATCTTGAAAATCCATTCGTCTCTCAGTGCTTTCTTCTAGCTAGTAACTACACCAAAAAATCCCATTTGGTTCTTCTCCAAGGAATCACATCCTTCATCCATGCCAAGCTCCCACTGTTTCCTAGATTCTACCTACTCTGCTTCTTTAATAACTTTTTGGTTCTTGACCATCAGTGAGCAACAAGTAGTGTAAAGAAGGGAAATAATGAATTTGAGGCTTACTTACCCTTTCAGTCCTCCATATGGGCATTTGAGACTCCTTAACAGCTTGTTATCTGCCCAAAATCTATCTCTGTGATCGATGCCGGTTACATCTCAGTCTGCACCTAATCGACATCAGTTCCATGAAACTACCTCATCACCGACGTTGGTTCTCCCTAATCGACGTTGGTGTTTATTTGTCTAGTGTCACCGATGTCAAGCTTCACATAGCCGACATCAGTCCCTGTCTGGATGCCGATGTCAATTTTCTAACCGACATCAGTCCCTGTGTTTTACTTGTGAGCGATGACTTCTACTCATGAGCTCCTTTTAGATCAAACCCTTGTTCATATCAACCTTGCTCTGCTCATAATTCCTTAGCCCCTTGCACTAATCTCTATCCATCATCTTCTCCTTGAAAACCAAGGCTTTCCTGTTCTTGTCACAAACATCAGATTTTTCAAGAAACGTCACTTTCTTCTTTTGCTTACAGAAATATCAATCCATGCTTTTCAAATCCAAAATCATACCCTTTGACTCAAGAACATGCATTCCCTTCTTATTCATGTGACCAAGCCTATTAAGCCACATCTTCAAATTTATAGCTAAAGTAGATAAACCAGAAGGAGAATCAGTAATACAAGTAGATAGATAAAGCATACCTACTTTCTTACCTCTTGTTACAATAAGTGCACCCTTGGAAACCTTCCAAGAGTCTGCTGTGAGAGTTACTGTGCAACCCTCATCACCCAACTTTCCAATGGAAATCAAATTCCACTTCAGGACTGGGATATGCATGACCTCCTTCAACACCCATGTGTTGCCCATCTGCAATTTCAGCTTCACTTTCTCTTTGCCAACCATTTGACAAGGCTTACCATCTCCTAAATAAATTTCTCCAAAGTCTCCCTGGACATACTCATGAAAAAATTCCCTATTTGGGGATGCGTGGAAAGAGGCACCAGAATCTAAAACCCAAGATTCTACTTTTTCCAAGGAACATACCAGAGAATTCTGTGCAACAATACCTACAACAATACCTACAACATCTACTTCTTTAGTTCCTTCTTGCTGATCTTCAACCAACCAACAATCTCTCTTTACATGCCCTTGCTTTCCACATTTCTAGTAGGTTATTCTGCCATACCTAGACTTGGATCTCCTGCCTATCTTAGACCTTGATCTCCCATGCTCGATCTTCTCTCTTTACCTTCCCCTAATTTCAACACTCAAATCATTCCCTAATGATTCACCTGTGCTTTTCTTGCAAATTTATTCATTCAAGATTACACTCACAACATCATCCACTTTTAAGATTTTTGAAGCAGACACAATATTACTAACTGCCATTAGCAAACTCTCCCCACTTTTAGGTAATTAGCATAATATTAAGAGAGCCTTAATTTCATCATCAAAAACAATATTGAATGAATTTAACTAGTTTACCAAACCATGGAAATCACTAAGATGACTATGTACAGATCCACCTTCCAACATTTGCAAATTAAATAATTGCTTCATAAGAAATAACTTATTCGAAGCTGAGGGTTTTTCATATAAATTTGCCAAAGATTCCATCAACTCTACCATTGTCTTAGCCTTTGATAAGTTGGAAATCAAAGATGATGCAAGGCTCAACCTTATAGTTCCTAGAGCCTTCCGATCAAGAACCTCCCATTCTTCATCCTTCATATCTAGGGGCTTGCATGCAACCCCACCCAATGGTAAGTACAAATATTTTTGATATAGATAATCTTCTATCTGCATCCTCCATAATTGATAGTTCTTTCCATTAAAATTCTCCATTCATAGCTTACTTTCTTTTGCCATTGCTATACTCCCAATCAAACAGAAACCCCTGTGAGTGACCTGTAATCAACAAACACTAACCAGATCTGATACAACCTGTTAGTAACCCAAACAAAAGCTCTGATACCACTGGTAAGGCACCTAGAACAACAAACATGCTCTGATACCACTTATCAATATCTTGCTCCTCAATAAGAGTACATATGCTTACCTTGTATAAGCAACTAATCACAGAATTAAACTAGAATTAACAAGTAACTAGAATTCACAAATGACATAGAATATGAGAGACAATACATAATATTGTATTAATACTCATGCCAGAAGGAAATACAATGAAGATGCCACAATCTTCCACACCTCTCAGATGTATAGATCTCTTTCCCTCAAGAGTTCACTCTTCTACCAAAAATGGTCCCAACACACAACTCAAACACAGAGTTGGTGTTCACCTCCATCCAGTCAGTAATAACCCTGCCATTACCAAGCACTCAAAATTACTTCAAGTAGATCTCCCATGAACTTGCAACAACCTGCAACTCAAATGATCTTACTTACCATATAGAACTTCTCCTTGATCTTGCTGCCACCTGCAGATCACCTTGTTCTTACAATTGGAAGGATCTCTTCCTTGCCTTAATCCTTAATTACAATACATGCCAATGAGTCTATAAATAGATCCCATACTAAACAATAACTTATACTTCTAATATACAATAATTAGACATGTAGCTCAAGACTCAAAATATCCTTTACATGCAAACAATCGGTTCAACAAACTAACTATTCATGCAATGAAATGTTTTGGAACTGCACAGGCAACTAACGTCAGTTCCTATCTGTCTGGAGATGACCAACATTGGCTGACTCCTGCCAATGTCGATTGCCCTTCTATTCACCCCTGATCGACGTTGGTTGCACTACCAACGCCAGTTTCTCTAGAACTCAGTAACCTCCTCCATGTCTGCAAATAGTTGAAGCTTTTAGCTCCATAACCTAACAATTGTAACCCCTTGCAAGAGCACTTTTAAACAAATTAGATCATTATAAAACAAATGAACTAGATATTTAATGAAACATTTTAAAAGGGTATCCATTAACATTTATCATGGACTAACATGATTTTTAAACTTTTATAGTCACACAAAGGATTCTTTTATCATGTGGAATTAGTGTCAAGGTATGTCATATGGTGAATGACCCAAAATTTCATAGGGGCCCCATTTTCTAGATAATGGGGCATGTTGAACTCAACAAGACATATCTATTATGAATATGATATGTAAAGGTAACCAAAATTGTAAAATCAATTTAGATTTCAAATAATTTAAAAGGTTGTCATCATGCACAACATTGGACTTTTAAAGACTATATTTAACCAATCTACTATAGTTGGTTCACTTTTTGTTATGGCTGAGGTGATTAAATCACTCAATATTACCATGTTTATAGGTTGGATTTGATTTCATAATCCAAATTCACCATTTTTATAGTGTGAGTTTACTTGGTTCACTCACACTCACTAGGTTATAAGTATGATTGGGTTGCATGGTTGAGCTAATCTCAAATTTCAAGTGAAAACTCACCTTTTATCCAAAGTTGGTGGCATGTGTCCTCCAATATATCTCTATCTATTTAGATATATACACTTTAAAAAATCTATATTTTTCCTAATCACAGTTCCAATGATTCATATTGATACATATTTTCAAATTAAATTTCTAAAAATACAAGGTAGTTATACAATACACAAGTGTATTCCTAAACTTTTCTCTCTTTCAATTTCATTCATTTTAATTCTTTCAATTTAAGATTATATGTATTAATTATATATTTTAACATGATATTGGTTGTAGGTCACTCACTAGAAAAACACTCAAGTTGGACTCAAGAAAAGGTAAGGTGTGTTATACACACTCATATACTCATTCCTTTTTCTTTAAACTAGATTTTTAAAACTAGATTAGGGTGTTAAATGTAGACACTATTTATAAATTATATAGCACCTTAGCCTTATACACTTGAAAAATGCATATCATGTATGTACCTTTAACTTCTTGACCATGCCTACTACCAAACATTTACATACACTATTTATATGTGCTTAATTGCTTATCTCTTAGTTTGATCAATGTTATTATGATGACCCAAGCCCTTTGTCTTACCCAAAATACTATAAACCTACTTATATTCCATCTCATCAAATTTTAGACCTGCACCTATTTTCTAACTACTCAGACACTTTTATCCCAATTAGACACCTATGTCGATGGTAATATCATATTCTAACGCAAGTGTCTAATTCCATAAAGTCATCCAATTTTAAAATGAAATGTATCTTAAATATCAACCTAAGTTATTTAATGTTATATATTCTTCAAAGGATTGGTATAAATATAAGATCAACCCCTCATTCATTCCACACCTAGAAAATTCTTCCATATTCATAAAACAACCTATCAAAAGCACTTAATCAAGCACTCAAGTGAGGAAAAACATCCCTATTTTATCCAATTTTCATATCAGTATAGGGACAACATATCTATAAGTCTGAAGTACTAAAATATCATTCCATAAGCCATATTTTTGAAGTTACAAGCTATGTCACTATTATACTTATCACACATATCATGATTCATATATAAGCCAACATGTAGGGGAGAATTATATAAGTCTTAAGGCCCTTTTTAGAGTATTGGATATGAAATAAGAATTCATTAACATAGGGGTATTTGGGGTAGCTTGACACCATGTGCCTACTAACCCATATTTTCCATAACCACTATGAATATGAGGAACTAGGGTTTTTATATTTTATAAAGAATGATATTCCATGATCTAGATATAGATGCACTAGAGTTAAGATGACATAGAACCTATAATCATCCAGATGGTCACATATAGCTTTAATAGAAATATCATACTAGACACTTATGTCTGAAATAGATAATAGTGTCAACATAACTATCCCGAGTTGATATAAGTGTTTGTAGCTACAAATGTATAATTTTAATAATCAGGTGATTGATTTATAATTGAGATCTAGTCTACTTTCTTCCTATTCTAGATCTATATCTATATTACCATCATAAGAGGCTAAATATATTGTTTTTCATTATCATTACAATGTATATCATAGATGTGCTTTCCATTTTTATCATATCTTAGTATAATAAATTCAATATATGTTTTATCATAGTTTTTGTAACAAATTGGCCTACTTTAGAGATAGTATGCAATCCTTATACCCTATGATATCTCCATTTATTTAACCCTATATTCTCCACTATATATTTTATGGTTAAATAGTTTCATTCTCAATTAGGATGGTTTAGTCCTACTTATAAGGAGTTTTAAAATAAGCCAAGAAAAGATCAAAATGATAATAAAGAGAGGCTCTATGAGGTCCTAAGAGAGAAATGGGGAGAAATTATGGAATAGAACATCAAAAACAACCCTATTGAGTGTAATTTGGAGATCATCAAATCATCATTAGATGTTATATCAAAAATGCCACACCATGTAATTTGTGGGTGCATACAAGCATGTCAACCTAGCTTCCATTTTTTAAACTCATTTGGATAATTCCATGGGGTCATTCTACCCCAAGGAGATGGAATTTATGAAATCATGTGTTTAAGAGTTTTAATTCCCTAACCACCATTACATATGGAGAAGCGTTATAAGTTGAGTGGTGTATAATAATCAATCACACCCTTATAAATAAAATAATAACTATTTTTTGGAACCATGAAATATGTTTTTATGAAAACTTGAAACCCTAAAACAAGTTTATATGTAAATTAAAACTTTGAAACAATTTTTGTAGGTATATTTGATATTTAAAGTGTTTGCATAGTTGAATCAATCCTCAATATATAGATATACAAGTTTTTCATGAAGAACATTCATGCCTCAGATCTAATCCATGTATACTTCAAATTGATATAGAGTGACATATTTTTTTGTCAATCTATTAAATCTGATAGGTTTTGTAAACTTTTATCAATATTACACATATTATATGTCTCATGTCATAAAATATATCATTTGTTCCTCATAATCATGTAGAATTCCACACATATGCCTCATATATGCCTTAATTTACTAAATATTTCCCATTTGAATCTTATAATATAACACAAAACCATTAATTTATATTTAACATGGCTTGAATCTCTTATATAATCCCACTATATGCTCCCCTTTTCAGGTGAGGGATGAAACCTATGAATTTCTCATCTCAAAAGAAAGAGTTATTCCCATCATGTTATGTGGAAAAAAGTAATCATGTTAATTATCTATAGAAACATGATAATATATGTCATCATATAAAAATTTGATCATTCAGCTATAATGCATGAAGTATGAAATCTAAGGCATACAAGTGTCATGTCAATAATATATAGAAACTAGGCATGTAAAAATAATCATTATAATAAATGTATGATATAAACCTTGCCATTTCATGTAATAAAATCATGCATGATATAAATTATGGAACCAAGTTTATCAATTATAACATATGTATCCACACATATATGTAAATAGTATCATGATCTTGAAGCACATAAGAACTTTGGACATGAAATTAATCTGGCTCAATTTTAACCTAACATGGATAACATGGCCATGACATAGACTTGAGGATCCTTTTACATAATTGAAACATGACATAATAATACATAATCAATGCACTCATAATAATATATTTAACAAAAATCAATGATCATAATTTTTTAACCCTAAAATCTAGAGTAAGGAATCTAAGGTTAAAGGTTTTAGAAATATCCTAGGACATAAGGGTGATAAACTATCTCTATAGTGGGCTAATTAATTTTCAAAATTATATAAATAATATTATGAATTTAAATATTGAGATATGCTAAAAATAATGATTGATATTTAAATAAATGGAAAAATGTAATTAGATTACCATATGCATTCAGATCTGATATGAAAAAAGATAGAATATATTAGATCTAGATTCTAGATCAGTCCTTATATCTTTTAAATTTGACCTAGGTGACTTCAAACACTTTCATCAACCTCAAATGGCTATGTTGATATTTATGTCTAACCTAGACATAAGTGTCTAGTATAAAATACCTAATATCTTTAGATAAGACCACCTAAAATATTTTGGGTTTTATGTCACCTTAACTTTAGTGTGTTCAGATCTAGCTCATATACTATCACTCCTTGTCAAATATCAAAAATACTACTTCTTCATCTTCATAGTGATCATGGTAAAAAAGGGTTAGTTGGCTCACAATGTCTAAATAACCCTAAATATGCCTCTATCAGTGGGTACCTATATATTCACTATAAAGATGAACTTAGCCTCATGTAGTTTTCCCCTACTTGTGGCATTGTGTGTGCATAAAAATGCAATATGTGATAATCAAGTACAGTAGTGACATAGATTGTAACTTGGAAGCTATGGCTCATTGGCTACTCCTTTAGTACTTTAGACTTATATATGCATTTTCCCTATGATTGATATGTAAATACATGAAAATAGAGAATTTTTTCTCAATTGAATGCTTGATAGAATTATTTTTTTAAGTTTCCCTATGAGTAATTTGGTCTATAGTAGTTTTGTGATAGGTTAGTAATGAATGAGGATTGATCATGCATATATAAAAATAATTTTTGGATAATATCTCATATTAAAGAGCTTAGTCTGATTATATGGATATGTTACATTTAAAAATTAGATGACGTTAAGGCACTGGACACTTACATCGAGATAAGACACCTACATTAACATAAGTGGTTGAATGGGACACAAGTTTTCAGGTAGTTATAAAATAAACATAAGTTAAAAACTTGTAGAAATAGAAAATAAATAGTTTATAACATTATAAGTGTGATAGAAGGTCTGATTCATTAGAATAACATTGGTGAGACTAAGAGCTAAGTAATAGGCATAAAGAGATAGAAGATGTGAGCCTTTCAGTAATAGGAAAAGGTATATAACTAAGAAGAATATCTAAGGTTTGTATTTACTAAGTGTAAAAGACTAATGTGTTGTATAATTCATAAATAGTGTTTACATTTCCTACCTTTAATATAGTAACAAAAATTTTAATTTAAAAGAAAATAAAAGAGTATTATTATGTATAACACACCTTGGCTTTACAAGATCACAACTTGGGTGCTTTGTTGGTGACTAGCTTGCAACCAAGATCATGTTATTTTATATAATCAATGAATATAATCTAAAATCAAATTTATTGAAATGGTCTAAATTGAAAGAGCAAGGTTTATAGGTACACCTATGTATTAATGCAACCACCTTGACTTTTGGTAATTTTATTTTAAAATATGTATCATTAAGAATCATTGAAATTGAGACTAAGATAAATATAAATCTATAAAGTGAAAAATAATATAAATATTGGAGGACACATGCCCCTAATATTCGATATAAAGGTGAGTTTCCACTTGGTAATTGAGATTAGCTCAACTGTGTAACCCAATCATACTTATAACCTAGTGAGCATGATTTGATCCAAGTCAATCCGTATTATAAATCTAGTGAGTGTGGATGATGTAATCAATTCTAACCTATAAATTTGACAAGTTTTAATGATTTAATAACCTCAACCATACCAAAAATGAACCAATAACTATAGTATATTGGCTCAATAAAAGTCTGTAATAGTCCAACCTAGTGAGCTAAAGTCCATAAAAGTGTTATAAATATTAAATATAATATTATTTTATAATTTAAGGTGATATTTTTCATGGCATATGTACCTCATGCATGTCTCATGATTAAACTTGTGTATAAAAATGGTACCAATGTATATAATTCTACCAAAACTATGTATTTGAATCATATAACTATGAATTTTTAGCCAATTTTCAAACTATATAAGTGTGGATTCCATATTTCCATAAATTTACTCCACTATAATCTCAAACTAATAAAAATTATAAGTGTGTATAACATGTTTCTAAAACATGCCCCCATTGTATATGTGAATTTGTGAACTATGATAAATGTGGAGAACATGTTTTCATAATATGTCACTAATATATATTTGAATTTAGTGAACTATGAAAAATTTGGATGCCATGTCTCTATGGCATTCCCCCATTAATATCCCCCCCCATTTGGAGGTGAGGTAAAGTATCAATTGGTAGTTACCTTACCTCAAAAGGATAAGATAACTATATAATCTATGTATGATACATGTATCATAAATGAATAACATGTATAAGTAGATATATAAATCAAGTACATAGTATGTGATCACATCAAATCCTAAGGTGCATAATGTGAATCATGGAAATGTTTAGATAGTAATAGTACAAGCTTTAACAAACAATCAAGCACACATAATATCACTCAAAATCATTTCAAAAGATAATGGTCCATGGAAACCTCAAACAAGGGTCATGTTCAAATGTCACACAAGTGAAGACACATGACTTAGTCAAATGTCAAAAAAATAAATTATGACATATTCAAATGTCCATACAACAAGCAATGACATATTCAAATTTCATAATAGGAACACATAGGCATGAGGGCCATAATAAATGGAGCATGTTCAAATGTTTGAATAAGTAATACAATTCATGATAATAGTAAAAAATAAACACACTCAAGGAAGTGAAAAAAGTAAAGCATGGAAAATGAGAAACCAACCCATCATAAACATAACATGTTATCCCATGGATCATATGTGTTAGTAAAAAATGTTGAGTACGTAGCATATCAAGTACACTACAAAAGATATAATCATGGATAGAGGCATGCATAATTACATAAGCTCAAACATGATAATGTAAATTTATCATATAATAATATAACTTAGATGTATCATGATCAAATAAGTTAATGCCCCCAATATCCACATGACATGAGTAGAGGTGGATCCCATCATCTGAAAGTGTATTTACTATATATCTATGTATTCTCATAGCACACTCAACGTATGTGTAAAACATGTGTATATATAAATAAATGATATGTTATCTACCAACAATGAACCAATAACATATATTCCAATTAGATAATATAACCTATAAATATTGTAAATAATTATATATTTTTGAAGTTTTTTTTTAATTTTTTAAGTATTTTTGAAATATGACACTTTGAAAACTTATGTTGGATACTTTAAATTGTTGTAATCATGGTTGGATAAATATAAATTATGCATAAGATTATCCTCCTAATTATTTACATGTGGATTAAAACAACCAATGCTATCATTTGGAATATGGATCAATTTTTATTCATGAGAAAAAGATATATCTTGCTGATTTGGTCAATTTTAGCTTCCATTTAATATAACCAAAGAGTGCCCAATGTAAATGCATATGGATATTTTTTTGGAATAACCCAAATCCATTTTTTAACCACCTTAGGACCACAAAAAATTGGTATGATGATGTTTCCCAAGGAGTCTTTCCAACATCATTTATTTTGTAAGTCTTTTAGATTAAAGACAAGCTACTGAAAATGTCTTATATTACAAGTACTTTTTATTTGTGTAGGATCAATATGGTTATGCCAAAAATAAGCACCACCCATGAATAATGTTATTGTTAAATCATATTGACATGTATGATTTTTGGGTTGTTAAACTTAGGGTGTTTCCATAGGATGTGGGCCTTAGATTGGTCCCATATTGAATAAATTTTGTAGATCTCCCATATAAAGGTTATGAATACCATATTTTTTCATAATTTTCATTTGTTTATTCATCTCCCTCTTTTATATGAGGGATAAAAATTTGGTATTTATAAATTGATATGTTAAGATCATTTGGATAAGTATGAATTAAACATAACTATGCACGTTCACATATAAAAGGGTAAATGACTCATTATTTATGCAATGTTATTTATTTAAATGGAGTAATAATTCCTCTACTAAAACTTAATTACAAATCCAAATCTGAAGATCTGAATGCTAGCTCATATGATTTACATTTGAGTCAAATGGTATAATCTTGAAGATATTCATCATCACATTATTTAAAATTGTGTAAATTTTTTAATGTATGTTTGGCACCTTATGGATATTGAAAGACATGAAGAATGCATCTTTGAATTGTGAAATTTTGGTTAAGGAACCCTTTGGTAGGATATATAACCAATTATGAGATTCATTAGAAATGCTCATATGAAATGAATTTAGTAATAATTTTTCATCTTTTTCTCATTGACCAAAAGAACATACATAGTTAACGATGTGCTCAATGGATATTTATGATGTCAAAATACAAGTAAATTTGGGAATTCAAAACCAAGTGGATAAGGATATTCAAGTATACATTGTGCAAGAGGTTGATTTTTGAATGAAGTAACATTTGCATTAGTATTATGAAAGCCATTTTCATTTGAACTATATAAACCTATTTTTGAAGATCCCCAATAGTTTTTTTCATAGAAATAAGATACTCTATAGGATTGGTGGTACTTTTCATAGGTGTTATCATAAATTATAATCCACCACTTCTCTTGAATTTAGGCATATGTGTATCATTATCTTCATGGATAACAAGTGAAAATTATAAATCATTGAATTTAGGATACTTTATTAATAGTGTTGGATCTTTGAATTGTGTTATGCCATATAGATATATTGGAATATTAGGAGTGATTGACACATTAGGTTTTTAATGTTTCTTTCTTCTTAGTGACTTAATGTTACTTGATAAGGATTCCATGATGTCTTTTAATATTTAAAAAACATTCAATGTCAAATGAAGGGAAAATATAATCATCACCATTGATAAGACGGATATTATTTAGAAATGTTGGGATTATGGGGATTTGAATTAATTTATTTAAAATCCCTTAGGATCAATTTGTAAATTGGTCATAATTTTATTATGTACTTGATATAACTTTTGATAAACATATGAAGGATCATCTTACTCATATGTATCCTTTTTGGTGGTATAAGGTGAATGAATAACATGATTTAGATGAATTTCCTTATTGGTGACTAATATAATGGACCAAATAATCCCATATAAACCATCAATGAATAGTGGGTTCAACATGGTAGCTAGGAGTACCTTGAATACATTTTTCAAGATTAAGAATCACATATGCACACTTATAATCATCTGGTATTATTTTATATCTTTGGTTGTCAAGGGTTATGTATTGAAAAATATACATTTATTATCTTTCAAAGACATACCTTGTTTGGGTAAATTTGGCCATGGTTGAATTCTTTAGTTTATTTTTTGAAAAATAAGTAAAGAGATAAATCAAGAATAAAATAGGAAACCCCATGAAACATCACCCTAGAATAGTTTACATTCATATATAACATATTCACCAAATGTTTAACCTTAAAATATATATTAATTAAACTAGGGTTAAGGGGGTAGAAATAACCTAGGGCACAAGGGTGATAAACTATCTCTATAGAAAGCCAATTAATTTACAAAATTAGATATACAATACTATAAATTTAAATACTAAGATATGCTAAAAATAGTAAGTATAACTAATGATTGATATTTCAATAAATGGAAAATAATGGTAATTAGATACATTATTGTGTGCATTCAAATTTGATATGGAATAGGATAGAAATAGAATGGATATAGATTATTGATCATTCATTAGATTATGTAAATTTGACATATGTGACTTTGGACACTTGTATAGACCTCAGATAGATGTTTTAATGTTTTTATCTAATGTGGATGTAGGTGTCTAGTATAGAATACCTTGTGTGTGTGTGTGTGTGTGTGTGTGTGTGTGTGTGTGTGTGTGTGTGTGTGTGTGTGTGTGTGTGTGTGTGTGTGTGTGTGTGTGTGTGTGTGTGTGTGTGTGTGTGTGTGTGTGTGTGTGTGTGACCACATGGAATGTTTTTTATTTTATGTCACCTTCACTCTGGTGTGCTTAGATCTACTCATGGGCTGTAACTCCTTATCAAATATCATAAACCCTAATTCATCATCTTCATAGTGGCTATGAAAAAAATGGTTTAGGGGGAGAATGGTGTTGAGATAATTATAAATACACTTATATTTTTTAGTTTTACCTATATATAAATTATTCTTAAGATGGAATGATGCTCATGTAGTTCTCCCCTCTGTGTGAGCTTGTGTGTGTATAAGGATGCAATATATGATAATCAAGTACAATAGTGACCTAGATTGTAACATGGAAAATATGTCTTCTAGGCTAATCCTTTAGTACTTCAGACCTTTAGATGTGTTTTCCTATGAATGATATGGAAATAGGGGGAAATATAGAAAATTTTATCACTAGAATTATTTTGGTAAGTTTCCTTATGATTTTTTGTATTATGTACTAGGTCTGTGTTAGGTTAGAAATGATTGAGGATTCATCATGCATATATACCAATCCTTTTTTTAGAATATCTTACATTAAATCACTTAGGGTGACCACATGGATACATTTTTTTTGAGGTTAAAGGGGGGATTTTTTCGATCTAACATCCCCAAACCCTAGGAGTACATAAAAAAAAGAACCAGAATAAGAGAAGCATCCCAAAAGGGAAACACAACCAAAAACTTAAAAACAACAAGAAAATAGCTAATAACCACTTTCACACAACCAAAAAACTTATATTAGACCATACTTCCTGATATGTCTTCCCAAAAAGCCTTCAAGTTGTTAAGATTAGTGTCAATTTTCCTGATGATGTTTTCATAGTCTAAGTTTGAATTGTGGATTTCATTGTTACATTGGCCCTTTGTCTCCTTTCCCTTACCTACATAGCTAGGATCAAATATATATTGGAGGTGATTGTAGAGGGTTTAAATATTATACAAACCTTCATTCATAGTAGTTTTAATATAGTTTATAATGAAATTGAGTTTGTTCTACAGAGCCTCATTGGCATGTTCAAGTAGATCAACTCTAAAACTAAGTCTTTGGATCTACAAGTCCTCTTCTTTATCCATCCAGGATTTAAATAACTTTGCATTTTCATATTTTAGGTTATTTATCTTGTTTTTTATGCTTGAAATTTCCATCATGAACCATCTCATGAGGGAATTTTGTAACCCAAGTTCTTCAGTCAACATGATAGTTTTTTCCTTGTTCTTGAGTGAGTTCTCAACTTAGTTAAACTCCTTGTTTTTATCTTTTTGACATTGCTCCTCATCTTTTTTCTCAATGTTATCAATAAGATTATTTTTATTTTGGTTTTCAATATTTATTACATTAGTCCTCTAAGAATGTATGGTGTCCTTTGTAGCATAGTCCTCTTCCCCTTATTCACTATCATTGTCCACAATAACAAATTTCTTAGCCGCCTTTTTGTAAATAGGGGTCTACTGTTTTTTGGGTCCTTGGGTTTGGATTTGTATTTGGATTAAAAATTTCCTTTGGAATATAATCTTGAAATTTTATTAATACCCTCTGATTCAGTGATGTATTCCTTTCCTATGTTAGGTTTGAATTTCTCAATTACAATTAGTGTGTTGTCAACATCCCTGCTTTATTCTCCTAGGTATTTAATGGTGATTTTTTTATTTCTCATATCCATTAGAAAAAAATTAATTTTTACTTCCTTTTTATGGGGAATTTATATCATGAATTGATTCATTCCCTTGAAATATTTATAGATGAGGAGAATTACACCCTCATGTCTAGGGGTAGTGTAACTTCTATTTTTGTATTTCTATATGGAGTTTTTCATAGATTTAAGAATGAAGAAAGGAAGGTTGAAACCAAATCCATGTCTAAATTAATTTATCATCCTAAACATAGAAAACCTAAAAACATTATACCAACCTTCAAGAGTAACATAATAAATGAGATGAAAAGATACCTCAATAAATGGTTTGGGGAGAGAGTCCCAGTCGAAGCCGTTGTGTAATTTTTCTAGTTGTTCACCCTCATATCTTTATATAATTTGTAGAATATGATATTTTAGTAAATATTGATTTATTCTATGCTCAAGCTTATCATATGAGTTATCATATCCTCAGTGATTTCCACAGTGACACCATTGATATTTACAACCCTTTCCTCCCAAGCTCTAGTAAACTAGATGGATAAATGCCTATCAAAAACCTCAAAATTTTCCATGAATATGGAAAGATCCCCCACCTATAGGGAATTAAATTAATCTAGGGAACAATCCACTTACATTAAGATATGACACTTGTATAAACATAGGCATCTAATTTGGGACACAAGTGTCCAAGTAGCTAGAAAATTAGCAAAGGTCTAGAACTTAAAGAAATAAAGAAGAAAAATGTTTATAGCATTATTAACATGATACAAGGTTTAATTAATCATAATAACATTGGTTAGATGAATAGATAAGTAATAGGGACATAGATATAGTATATGAGATCCTATCAGATGTAGGAAAAAGTCTAAAACTAAGAAGAACAACCAAGGCCTTTATTTTACAAGTGTATAATATTGAGGTGATATATACTTTATAAACAATTTTTATATGAATGTAGTAATCATCAACATCAAGTATACATGGATAAAGTAATCTTAGACTAAATAATCAATAAATTTTATCATCTAATATATCAGAACACAATATGCATAGGAATTATCAAACTAAGAATTATATATGAAGACAAAGGCATGTATAAATAGTCTAAGTATATCAATAAAATCAAGATAATTGAATGAAAATATATAACCTAGAAATTACATCAAGATTCCCCTAGTGCAGGTATGCCCCCAACATAGAAAGATAATCCTTGGGTGTAATAAATGTTAGGAATTTATATGTCCATGTATCATACGTAACATGTATGTATTTCATCCCAATCATGTTATAAACACTAAAATATAATATTATATACATGTTAATGTCATTCTTGACCTATCTTAACCTTATATTACTTATTTGCAAAAATATGGATTTTTTTTGCCCTTATCTTCAATCTACATGCCTTACATGATCCCAACCTTCTTGATTTGTTATTAGGCACCTAAAATAATTACCTATTCTATGTCTAACATTATTATAATCATAATCAGACTATATATAGCTCATTAGATTAGTATTTATTATTTCTAAACACCTCCAATGATTCACATATACCTCTTTAGATAGCACAAGTGGTGTTGAAATTAACTCCAAATATGTCTCTAAATTTATTAAGTGTTGCTAAAATTGAACATAATCATATTAATTTGATTCACACTAAAATGGATAGAGTAATTGGGATGCATATTCCTCCTTCATCATCTTATTTTGATGCAAATGTTAATAATGAACATGTACAAGTGTAGGATCATATTTTAAATGATTAAATGTATAATTTATAATATAATAATCAAATAAAAATGAATATGAAGATAAAATCCATCCTGATGACCTAAATGGGGAGGATCCTAAATAGCTTGAATCTTTAGATACCTTTTCACATAAAATATGTCAATAAATTAATGACCTAGACCAAGTTTTGGAGGTAATTATTGACTCTATTTTTTTTTAAATATAAGGTTATTTATTATAAGGCACATCATGATCCCTTCATTGATATTCATCAACATTTTATAGTTATTAATCATACTATATGTGTTTAGACTACTTCCAATACTATTATACCTATGTCTACACTTCTATCAAATATGCAATGTTTACCCAAGGTCTAGGGACAACACAAGGTTTCCCTCATAGTTTTATTCCTATTCCTACATTCCCAACATGTGTACATCCTTCAATTACTACCCATGTGAAATCATCATCCACACCTAATGCATAATCCCTCATGTAAATAGTTAAATATTTGTAGGCTAGGCTATTTAAGCTAGATAAGGGTACTTCTAAAGTGATTTATTTAACTTACTCTCAATATTTAATTCATAATCCATTATCCCTAGATAACTTAGATTATCCATTTGTTATGCCCTTAACCCTTGTCATGTTCAAGGATATGTGTGGAAAAATTATGGCTAGCATAACCCTTAATAAAGTCATATGATCATTTATATAGTTTAATATTGGTACTAAGTTTGACATAAAGTATGTCCATAACATATTTACACAATATAGAGGAGGTAGTGGTTAATGTTTGAGAATCATATTGTGAATTTTGTTCTTATATTAAGGTTTTTAATATTGCCCCCTCAAACTAGTTTGTAATTTATTATGTCACAACCCCCAAATACAACCCATTAAATTTTGGGAATTATATAGTTATGATAGTGGAATACAACATTAATTTATTTACATGGGTACATAATTACAATAATTTTATGAACTCATGTATGTGACTTATGTCATATTCTCATCATAGTCAAGGATTGGGGCTCATCATGACCCAATAGATCAAGTGGTTAAGTACATTCTCCCATAATAACTTTAATGATTAAATGTTTTACATAGGGTTTAATAAATTAGTTCTTATTTTACTCTTTATGAGGAATCCACCTCTAAAACATGGCTAGGTTTTATAATATGATGATTTTCAATTTTTACAAAGTAACAAGATACCTTTAATATGAGTGATACATTATCAATGGAGAAAAAATGTACTATTGTTCATTTCATAATTATATTGAGAAATAAAATGGTTATGAATGTTTAAATTTACCTTAAATTCATACTAAAAAGAAAGAAATGGATACCATTATTAAAATTTCATAGAACCTTATATATTTCCATGGATATTCAATTTATTATAGTAAGCAAGAGACCATGCTAAAATATCCAAAAATACTTGTAAATATATGATATTATTATTAGAATTTACTAGAAAGAATCATGCCATCCTAGATTCCATTCAAGGAGATAAGGATTAAATAATTTAAGTCTAGATTTAGATTCATCAAAGCCATATCAATTCTATAGTCTAAAAATATAAACATTCTACCCACCTCTCTACTTAATAAACCAACAAAGATTCTAATAATCTCTAATGAGACACAAAGGAAGAGTATCATATTTAACATCATGAAAATAATAAGTTCAAATAATGATAATAAAATAATGATTTTTTAAAATTCATTAAACATTATTTCCACTATTAATGATAATAATAACATTCTATCTAAATATTATTCTCAAGAGTTACTTTTTCAAGTGTGAATCCAAGACATAAATAGAGAAAAAAACTTTACCATTGATAGTAATTTTCATGACAAAAGGTATTACCCATGGAGTATAATGAATATAATATAATATTTCATGGTAACCATTTTAATAATCCCATGGATAAAATAAAAATAATACAAGTAGCATTATTAGGCCTTTAATAAAAAACTAGAAAGAACAAGGTATTATTACAACTTAAAAACATCAAGTCCACATGGGAACCTTCCTACAATCTGACCTTAAGGGCATGATTATCTAGTTATAGGTTGATAGTGATTATTATAATAATGTAAGGATAATTTTAATAATGAAACCAAATCATTAATAACTCATAGTTCCAACATTGAGATAAATCATAACTACTAGATACTTGGCCATCAATATTATACAAACCCTATGATCACTATGAGTATAACATAGTAAACTTTTAGCTATCAATAAAATACAAAGTGATTAATTATTTTATACAAATTATCATGATGATAAAACCTACTCAATGTTATACAATCTCTCATAAATTTCCTTCAAGAATTATGTCTTAACAAATCAAACTCAATTGAATCTCAACACCTAAAGGTGCATGTCTACTAGCTATGTAAAAAACATTTGTGCAATATTAAAATAGCTAATAATTAATATTAACCTTGATATTAAATCTTTAATTAACCTTAAATCATGCATATAATAGGTAAATATCACCATTGTATCCTAGACTCGAATAAGGTATGATTTCTTTTAGCATAGTCCACTACCCAAATAAATCATAGACTAGAATGCCCTAAATCAATGAAAAATCAATAAAAACTACATTCACTCACAAATTAATTATTAAAATAAAATTAGAAACATAATAATTTATATTAAAAAATGTTTAAGTAACAAGAGTAAACCTAATTGCAATAGATCTTCATAACATGGAACACCCCATTTTCATATACTGTTTCCATGCTTAAAAAAATACTCCACATGTTAGAATAGAATAAAATCAATTTAACATGTGCACTAACAACATGTTTCCATATTTTAATTATATATTCATAATCTAAATTATCAAAAAATCATGCTTTGGCAGTGATAGATTTTTCATACACATAATACATAAGATTCAATGATATTAACCTTCCATGACTTTTATACCTAAGATAATTCAATATAGATTATATAATAACTATTGTTGTGGGTTTTGACACACAACCAATAATAATGAAAATGGGTTGTTAATCCATATCTTCTCTTATAAGGAGGGATATCCCATGAAGAAAATACTTCCCCAAGGTCTAAATATACTAGGTCTTGGTAAGTTGGTATTCACTTAGTTGGCTAGTGTGAACTATTGCACATAAGGGGACATAATGGTGAAACTAACTCTAGATGTTGGCATTATATATATACAATATGAGGCTCAATTGGTCCATCAATAATCTATTCAATA
This sequence comes from Torreya grandis, assembly GCA_037957365.1. Taxonomy (NCBI): domain Eukaryota; kingdom Viridiplantae; phylum Streptophyta; class Pinopsida; order Cupressales; family Taxaceae; genus Torreya; species Torreya grandis. The sequence continues at coordinate 1,635,942 of JARHVA010001572.1, forward strand.
ATGCTTAAATAGTGATGGATGATATTTAATAATCATGATTAAACATTAAAGACATATGTTTATTAATAAAAAACTAATACTTTGATAAAGAAAGGAAAAAAGAGAGTAGGGTAGGGGAAAGATAAGAAAGGACTTGTTACCATAGAGATTAAGATAAATCATATAATGGAGTAAATATCATAAAAACTAGTCCTTAGCTGAGCTAGACCTAGCACAACTCTAGCTAAAGGATGGTGTGAGAGTTTGTAGAGGAGTTGTTATGATCAAAGATGGACATCATAGATATGCACATGAGATGAACATTCAAATACAAAAAAAATTGAGGATCAATATATTTATTATTGATTAGCAATGATAAGATTTTCAATAGTGATTTAACTACGTAATTCATTTTCATAATACTAAGAAAAAAACTACACTAGGAAAGCATGAAAAATGCTTGGTCTACTAACTATGAAGACCACATGTCTGGTCTGCCATTTTATTTATAAAATTAAAAGGATATTATCTTAAATATCACCTCATCAATATTAAAAGGACCAGCTCTTATTACATTGATTAGTCAATATTATATAGGCACATAAGCTTGAGGAGTTTTAACTCAATTGAATTTTCTTATAATGGGGTAGTTACAAACATTCATTACTAATTGAGGGAATGTTGTGGACTAGGTAGCTTAAAATAACTAATATATTGAAGGCATGCCCAAAATTGGTGTAATTAAACCATACCTTAATTGAATCCTATAATTGAATGTAGTTGGGATTGCATCATGATTGCCAGCTACCCACATCTTTACACAATTAAGACCACACCTATTTAAGACTAAATTTTTTCTTTTATATTATGTGGTTTGATTGTAATGTTCATGATATGTTAATTATTCACATCTCATTCATGATCTATTAGACTAGGATTTGATTCTATAAATCAAATTAGAATCTTAATCCATTTTTGGCCTCCTTATGGTTTTAATAGATAAATGGGCCATCAAGTTTAGGCTCATGCCTTAATAGATACACAAGAAATGTGTCCTTTACTATGATAAGATACTACTAGATGTATTATCCTTGGTTTCCCTCTACTTTTCCCTCATTACATGGTTAGATAAGCCTCTAAAATCCCTAGTTTGACACTTGGTAGCCCCTCTACATCAATGGGCTTTAGCTTTGCCAATGGCTCTCATAATTTATATGGTTGTATGTTTTTATATTTCTTTCTCAAGCTTTTTTATAGTTTTTAAGGGTAGTTAGTATGTAAAAATTAGACTTTTAATTTATTTTTTATGTAGCCAACATGTCCTTATCTCAGATGGGTTTCCTACCACATGGCTTCTCCTCATTCCTCTATTGCTCAATTGAAGCTTTAAGTGCATGCTAACTATTATTTTTTTTGTGAAGTGATATTTTTTCATGAATCACAATCTCACTTTCCCAAGATATGATAAACTACAAGGTCTACATGGACCCCCCTAGGATAGTGGAGAAATGATATCTCACCACACACTGTCATCATGTTCACCCACTTCTTTGGGGCTCTACATCATCATTGGGCCTGCATAGACCACCATAGTATAGTAGAGAAATAATATTTATTGACATGGAATAATTTCACTCACCTACTTACTTAGAGGCTTTATGATCTATATGAACATATATATAAGGTATTAGAGTAGAGAGGTGATATTGTATGGCATAATATCACTAACCCATTAGCTTGAAATCATTGTATTAGTACATACATCTCTAAGATAGTAGAGTAGTGAGATTATGTCATGTGGAATCATCTTATTAACTCGATAACCTAGAGTATCACTAAATTCATCATCCAACCAAGAAACCTTGAAAAAAATCAACTAAGACTTTAAAAGACTTTTAAATAGGCCTAGGACTATTAGGAGATTAACACATGGCACTGATCAAGCTTTACAAGATCAACTAAGTTATACTAAGTGGAAAAGTGACACATGGCTCTAGGAAAATTTAAGGAATTGACTAAGTGTTGAAACACTTTTTCTAATGGGTTAGATCTATTGGGAGTTCAAAATGCAGTGTCAAGTAAGTTTTGTAGAATTGGCTAAGTCTTTTGAAGAAGCAAAAACATGTCACATGGCTATAGGTAACTTGTGTCAAATTAGTTAAGTGTTGAAAGTATTTTGAAGATGTGGAAAGGCTCCTTGTGTCTATGGTATGTTTCTATGAAATTGATTAAGTCCCAAAAGACTTCTTAGGTAGATTTAAGTCATTAGGAGCCATAAAAAGTTACCATGTTGAATAAGAAAAGAGTCAGGATTTACTTGAAGTACCTATGGGTAAATAGAAAGAAGCCTAGTAAGTAATATAAATTTAAAAATAAATAATTAATAAGTTTAAATAAAAATGTCTAATGACAAATTCAGATAATGATTAAGTATAAAAGGAAATAAAGCATAGACTTAGTCATTTTACTTGATTTGAAAGTTGATTTCATCCATTTTAATGAAAAGTGACTAAGTAAAATGATAAAGTATTATAAACACTTATCCATTTTGAATCTAAAGGAATTATAAATGGACAAAATTACTAAGGAAAATAATCCATGAAAAATATGAAATAGTTAGATAATTTGCACAATCTTAAGGTGAAATAGTCTGAAAGGAATTTGTAAAATTTATTTCAAAACAAAAGAAAACAAGCATACTAGGACTTAGTAAAATGATGAAAATTTAGATATTAAATTAAATCATCCCAATATGAGAATTTCAATGTCAAGTTTTTTATAATATCGAGTTAATTTTGTAGGCTTCGCTAAAATATTGAAGCACATTTGGATTTAAATATTCACATCTGACAGAACATGAATCCTTAATAAAGTTGATTTAAACAAGAAACCATAGTAGACTCTTTGAAGTATAATATAAGACTCCAAATCAAAAATACGGTCCCCATTTTTATATTTAAAATTGGGTGTGTTGTGCAAGAAATAATAAATGGTGACTCTTACTGGGAAATACTCTTGAATATTTCAAGAATCTAGAATCTTTGATTTCACAAGAAGAAAAAGAATTAGTTGTAAGAAATTACTCATAAAAATAAAAAATTCAAAGGCACTAAATTCAATAGGAACAAATGATATACTAAGATATAATTCATCCAAAAAGCATCCAAGTGTGTGATTAAGCAATTAATTCATTTTATTTACATTCACACATAGTAATTCAGATTTGCATAAGGTTATAACTTATAAATGGAATTTATTTTTAGTTTATCTTGGGGGGAAGTGTTGTGGGAATTTATTTTATACCATACAAAAATTTATATCCCTGACATAGCTACCTCTAGTACCTTCTTAAGGCTTTATTCCATTGCCAACTAGGTAAGAAATCCTATGATGGAGGTTGCCAAGATTACCCTTTTGAGAAGAATTTTAGATTTTACATTTTATATCAATTATTTTGAAAGTATATTTGGTAATTAATTCATAAAGGGTTGAGAACCAAGCCACATCTAAAATGAAATCAACAATCCCATGATAACTCAATACAAATTAGAGTTGAAGCAATGTTACATTTTTCTATAAATATTTATTTAAGTGCATTATATGGCTTCAAACAAGAAAATATTTGTTCTAAAAGTCATAAGTTTCATTATGAATCATTGACCTTTATAATTTATAAAATAAATAAAGCAACAATAGAAGTTCACAGAATTTTTTTGAGTAAATTTACAATTAGGTTATTTGAGTGCCAACTCTATTGTCTTTACAATAGCCATACATTTCATTTATTTGATTAACAATGGGATTGTATGGTGAAAAAAATTTTGGTACAAACCTGACAAAAAAACCATGTAAATAAACCAAAGTAGACCTAACCTAACAATAAGGGACAAGGAGGAAAGAAAAATAGAAAGCAAAAGAGAAGGAAAAAGAAAAAGTATTCACTGATTTCCTTTCATCTAAGAACATGTTTGAATTCAGTTAAACACATGTAATATAGGATTTTTATAAGTGTATAAGGCACCCTTATTTTATTATGTGTTACCCTTTATGATGGAAAATACTATCTCATAAATACTTGTCAATGTTTAGTTCTTACCTTTTAAACAAACTAGGACAATATAATTCTACATTATGTTTACACCTAAATTGTGGAAAACATGAGGGACAAGGTTTAGAGAATACCTAAACCCTTAAATTTTATTGAAATGGGAGACATGGCTAGGTAACCATACATACCAAACTTATTGGAAGATCTAACTTGAATGTGGCATGTTCTCGATGGAAGCTAGAATATGAGTCACTTGTCAGATACTTTCTGATTGGAATGGATGTTATGGAAACATCTTGGTATTCAAATTTATTACCAAGGAGGCATGATAATGGTTCATCCCATGTCAATTATCTATTGGCATTTTCATTTATGTATTATCATTTGTTTTCTTATTCTTTAGATAAGTATGCATATGGCTTGTACATTGGACTACCGGATGGGTGTATAACCATATGGACTACTTTTGAAATTTTGTTACTAAGACATTTTAGAGAGACCATCAATCCTTATAATTTATATCATGAGTTTTTTACATCCCTTAGAGAACCCAAAAAATCTTAGAGTGATTTCAGATAATGCTTTCATTAATTATATATGGGTTTAAAGACCCTTTCCTATAGACTAAAGTAGTAGCCATAAAAGTATACCTCATAATTTTGTTTCCCCTCAATGTTATGTTTGTTAAAAGGGATAATTTAGATCTTACATCCTTGGAATTGACTTATCAAGCATCTTGAACCATTTAATAATAAGCCATGTCTCATGATTAGAGTATTGATTTTTCCTACCCATTGAGACAATCAAATGGTCATCCATAAAATCCTTCAATTTGTTTCCCTGTACATCATGCACTCAGCCAATTTATGCCTTATAACATTAAATTTACCATATATTCAACATATATGTGCTATCAAGTGAATTCTCATGTATTTAATTAAGACCCTACTTGATCCATTAACGTGTATAATTCTTTTAGTTCAGTATGCAATCAATATGATGTTTTTACTAATTTTAGTAGTCAAGTGTATTTTTATACTTATACTAATTATGTGTCATTCATTTCAAGGAATTACCAATAGATAATGCATGTTTTAACCCCTGATAGCAATGATGAGTCTGATGATGAGGACAAATCTTCTATATTAAGTGACTTGGTAGCATATGATCAAATCAAAGGTGAGTTACCTACTCAGAAGGTTGATTCACAAGTATTTTTCACTCATCCTAAAGATGAAATTGAGGATGAAACATTGACAAGTCACATCTTAATTATAGATAAAAATTCTAATAATGTCATCATTGAATGCTTGAATGTGTTTTTCTACTATCAGAATTCCATCATGCATGTATTTTGGGAAAAATGAGATAAGATTCTTATGTAGGTCATGAATGGATCATGGGTCATCTATTATGAAACTGCATCAACCTATCCATTACAAGGCCATGAGAATGGCTAAAAAATGACACAAAAGTGTTTTAGGCTTAAACCTTTCAAAAAAGAAGTATTTCAATTTTAGATCAAGCCCTCCTACTGCAAGAACATGTTGATGTGGGTTTTGACATGCAACCAACAATTAGGAAAAGGGGTTGTTAATCCCTAAGCTCTCATGAAAGGAGGGAAATATTATGAATAAAATACCTCCCCAAGGTCTAAATGTACCAGGTTTTGGTATTCTAGTATTCACTTAGTTAGCTGATGTGAACTATTCCATCTAAGGGGCCATGCTAATGAAATTGATTCCATATGATGGATTAAGCTATAGATACTCTAAGGATTTATTGTTAATCACTAATCTATTCAACAGTGCATAAATGGTGATAGATGACATTCAAAAATCATGGTTAAACATTAAATATAGATTATTATTATTAATCCTAAACTAACACTTTAATTAAAAAAATGAAAAAAGAGAGAAGGGAAAAGAGGAAGAGAATAAATGTCATTCTACCATAGAGATAAAACTAGAGTGTATTACTAAGAAAATATCATAGAAACTAGTCTTTATCTGAGCCAGACCTAACACAACTCCAACTAAATGATGGTGTGAGAGTCTAGGGAGGATTTGATGTGAGAAAAGAGGGGCATAACCACCATAAATATGTGTAAGAGATAAACATGCAAATACAAAATGAGATAAGTATCAATATATTTATTGTTTATTATAAATGGTAATATTTAAAATGGTTATTTAGATACAGACTTCATTTTCATAACAACAAGAAAAACACTACACTAAGAAAGCATTAAAAGTGCTTGGTCTACTAACTTTGGAGTTTCCAAGTGTGTCTAGTACACCACATTATTTCTAAAACTAAAAGGAGCCTAGCCTAATAATCACCTCCTTAATCTTAAAAGGACCAACCATTATTACACCAATAAGTTAATCTTATATATGCATGCAAACCTGAGGTGTTCAAACTTAATTCGATTTTCCCACTAATGGGGTAGTTACAAACATTCATTACTGGTTGAGGGAATGTGGTTGAGAAGGTGGATCAAAATCTCTAATAGATAAACCTCAATTGAATCCTACAACTAAAAGCAGTTGGGATTATATCATGATTGCCAACTACCCACAACTTTACATGATTGATAACGCACCTCTTTAAGACTAATTTTTTTATTTTCTGTTATGTGGTTTGATTCTAATGTGCATTCCATGTTAATTATTCCAATCTCATTCATGATTTATTACAATTAAATTTGATTCTATAAATCAAAATGGATGCACAGTCCATTCTCGACCTCTTAATGGTTTTGACAACTGGATGGACCATCAATTTTAGACTCATGCCTTGCTAAATACACAAAAAACATGTCATTTTCTCTAATATGCTATTTACACATGGATTATCCTCATTTTCCCTCTACTTCCCTCTCTTTAAGGTTTTTTCTATCTTTATGGGCCCTAGTTTAGCACTTGGCAAGCCATTTGCATTGATATGATTTAAATTTTCCATTATCTCCCATTATTTCCATGTCTATGTGGCCTTTTCACACTCTCCCAAGCCTTTTGATAGTTTTTAAAGGCAAATAATCTATCAAATATAGACTCCTACTTTATTGGATAACCAACCAACGTGTCCTTAGCTATGATGGGTTTCCTACTAGGTGGATTATCCTCACTCCTTAATTTATTTTTTCAATATTTAAATATAGTTTAACTATTCTTTCTATTGTGAAGTGAATTTCACCATGCTTCACAATATCACTTGCCTAAGATCTAATAAATTGTAAGGTTTACACATACTACCCTAGAATAATAGAGTAGTAAGATCTCTCCACATGACAACATCTCACTCAGCCTCTTGGTTGGGGCTTTTAAATCATCATTATACCTACATGAACCACCCAAAGATAGTTTAATAGAGGGATTTTGTGACATGGCTTCATCCCACTCACTAACTTGCCCATAGGCTTTGTGCTCTATATGAACATCTCTAAGGTAGAAGAGTAGTGTGATGATACCATATGGCATCATATAACTAAATTAATAGCCTAAAGGCATTACACAAGGATAGTAGAGTAGTGGGATTATGCTAGGTGGAATCATCCCATTGATCTATCATCTCAAAGAATCACTAAAAAAATTTCTCCAGCACGTAACCTTAAAGAAAATCAACTAAGTTTTTAAAGGACTTTTAAATAGGTCCAAGAGTGTTGGGAGATTGATACATGGCACCCTAGATTGTCTAAGTCCCAATGAGTGTAAAAGTGATAGTGGCTCCAAGGTAAATTTAAAGAATCAACCAAGTGTTGAAACACTTTTTAAAATGAGTTGGAGCTATTGGGAGTTCAACATATGGCACTATGCAAGCTTTGTAAAATCGGCTAACTTGTTTAAAGAAGCATAAATGTACCACATGGATATAGTTAAGTTTTATGAAATTAGATAAGTTGTGAAATTCTTTTAAATATGTGTAAAGGTATCATGTGGCTTTAGGAAATTTTTGTGAAATCAACTAAGTCCTAAAAGACTTCTTGGATAGATTTGAGCCATCAAGAGCCCTAAAAAGTTACCACATTGAATAATAAAAGAGTCGGGATTTGATTTAAGTACCTGTGTGTAAATAGAAATAATCCCAATCCACAACCCAAATTTAAAAATCAACCACTAAGGAATTCAAATAAAAATTATGAAGGAAAAATTCAAAAAATGACTAAGTATAAAAGGAAGCAAAACATAGAGTTATCCATTTTGTTCAATTTGAAATATAATTTCATCTATTTTAATGAAAATTAACTAACTAAAAGGATAAATCCTTATAAACACTTAGACATTTTGAATAAAAAATAAGTAGAAAAAGATAAAATTGTTAAAGAAAAGAATCCATAAAAACTCTAAAAAATTTAGATAATTTGCACAATCTTAAGGTGAAATAGTCTAAAAGCAAGCTATAAAATGTGTTTTAAAAGACAAGAAAACAAATATACTAGGACTTATCAAAATGATTCAAATTTAGATATTAAAATTAAAGTAGCCAAGATGAGAATTTCAATGACAAGTGCTTTATAATGTAGAGTTATTTTTTTAGGCTTGGCTAAAACAATGAAGCACATTCAAATTTAAATCTTCACATCTAGTAGAACAAGCATCCCTAAGAAATCTAAATTAAACAAGAAACCATAATGGACTCCTTGAAGCATAAGGTATGGCTTTAAATAAAAAAGAGGGTCCCTATTTTTAGAGTAAACAAAAGGTGTGTTGTGTAAGAAACAACAATAAACTTTATCCAATGCATATGATAATAGGTTAATCAAAAATCTAAACAAAAAATCATATTCATTCATACAAATAAGGGATAAAATACACCAACTCTTATTTATAAATATATCTCACGTATTCATGCAATAAGTAACCAAATACATATTGAATTCAATATATTATTATCAACGTATGTATAGCCATTATAAAATTTTATGCAATCAGAACATGAATGCCGATATAGGTTCAAATAAATATTTCCAAACACATTCAAGAATCAAGATAAAAACATTTGTTTTTAAGATACCCAACTAGGTCTAATAATTAAAAGTTATTAAGCCATAAACTCATAAATACAATAGTAACACATCAATATCAAGAATAATTAAATGATAAAAAAACTAATAAAACAAGCTCTTTGCATTTAACATTATGTTCATTAAGATATACAATATAGTCACCAAGTAATTACTATATTCCTAATAACTAATAACACATCTTAAACAATATTATGCATAGTTCAATATAATGTTAAATAAAATTTACATATAACCCTAGTGCCTTAGTGATAATTAGCACTACTATACACATGAGATCATTTCCTACTATTAAGAGTAAATCACCCAGTTACTCAAGCACTTGTGATATAATTACTTCTACACAAACACCAAAAATAATGTGAAATTTGATCCCATCCATATAGTGGCCTTACCCAGCACAACCATGAGTCATGGGGTTGTAAGAGTGCACTGAATAGAGTCTCAATGGTATACACATAAAATAGAAAAAGGGTTTAAGAGAGAGATCACAAGTCCACCAGGACCAAGGTTGGAAAATATGGTCACTTAAACATACAAAATAAAATTATAAACACACAATCCAAATAAGCATATTTACACAAAGGATAATGCCATTTCAACACAACAAGCTTCCATGGTTGCTTTCCATGAATAATTTACTTTATAACCCATCTTATGGGTGAGATGAACCAATAAAAGTATTTAATAATAGGCATCATAAAATAAACTCACAACACTATAACCACCAATACTCACACTTAAATCTAAGTGTAATAGTAGCTACAACAATGAAAAAATATAATAAGATAAATGGGAGAGTTTCAATGAGGGTGATGAGAATTATATGAGTTTATGTATGACCCTAGGATATAAATAACACCCATAAGATATATTCATGAAGCCCACATAGTTTTATAGGGTTTCCCAATTACAGATAAATAGTAGCAACTAATGCACATAAAAAATTGAAGATTAAGAAATGAACTTATTTTGAAAACCCAAATCCTTAAATTTTATTCCTTTCCTACCTTTTTCTTTTCCTCTTCCATGCTTATTTCCAACATACCACCACCAATGTTTTCTTTGGTAACATTCATCAAACTGCCATATATCCTTTTGCATGATTATTTAGCCACCAAAAACATCAATGCCTTCTTACAATGCATACAAAAAATAGATCTACAGAAAATATGGTAGTGAGCAATGTGCAAACTAGGGAGAGGAACTCTAGGGTTTATCTCAACTTCATTCCCATTCTTTATATTTCCTCTTTGACCTAAGGTTTGAGGTTAAATATTCACAAAATAAATGATAACCATCCAATTTCCCTCTCCATGCAATCCTCATATTCATAAAATGATTATTTTTTCCAAATCAAAATTCAAATACCATAATTATAGTGTGATATGATTGATAACCCATCATGGATCAAATTAAACATTTTTACACCAATTTACATACCATGAAACATAAGAAAATTTTAAATAATCATTAATACATCCTTTATAATAGCACATGCCCAATGCACTATAATGCTTATGAGCCTTTATAAGTAGTTGCAGGCTAGTGTTTCTCAAGATATCAATTAAATTGTCCTATCATTATAATAATCATTCACACAAGCTCATTATAAACCAATGATGGATGTTAAATAATAAATGATAATAATTATGTGTATCACTATGTAAATTCAAACAAAGAAACCATAAAGGGGAATGATAGACACAAATATTGATTTTTCACCTTTAACTTATTCTCATTTCCATGTATGATATTTCTATGATAATTCAATGAATCTACCAACTCTATATCTATTTCAAAATCTCAATTGTTATAAGTAATCACAAAATGACATCATCATTATTATCTCTACATGATAATCATCAAAATAAACTATTTAATTCAATATAACCAACTAAAGTATAAACTAGAATACTGAAATATAAATCTCATAAATTAAATATAGATCTGAAAACATGCCAAGTCCTCTTAAATAACAAAATGGCTTATTAAAAATATATCTACAAGCACATTATTTGAGGTCTTCCTAAGAGAGATATGAATTCTAATTCCCCTAAAATTAGGTTTCATCCTAGGGCCTAAATAAAGAAGTGAGGATAGTGTTTACTAAAATATTTTGATCTTCCTAGGTGGAACTCTTCCCAATCATCTGGTCCCATGTATTCTATAAAGATAAAGAGAAATATCTAAGAGATAAGTAAAAAGGCTGATCTTTTCCACAATTTTTGAGTGGACCAATAAAATGTGGAGCTATTTTGGATGACTTACCAAAATTTATAGAACTTTTTTGAGGTCTATCTCTTAAAAATAAAATGTCCATTATTTTAATTTATCTTGGTGATATTTTTATAATAGCATAAATCTTGTGTCTATCATAATAAACTTTCCCTTTGATGAATAAAAGCCATATGTTCATCATATTCTTGTAGAGTATCAGGACCTATAATTACTTAGTTATTCAAACCATCCAAACCAAGGTAAGTTTTACACTTTATCCCATACAACGATTTGAAATGTTCCATTTTAGTTATAGAATAGTAAGTGTTATAATAATAAAATTCAATAAAATGGAGGTAATCCTCCCATTTATATTATTAATTTGTGACATACATCCTTGACATATCATCCACAACCTAGGTTTTCCTTTTAGTCTAGTAATAAATTTATATATGATATGAGGAACTAAAGTTCAACTTGGTTCCAAATTTAGTAATCAAGTTCTATTATAATATTGAAGTAAATAATTTATTTCTATCCTTAATTATGACTTTTGGAACCCCAAGAAGGTGAATAATTTTTTTCTCAAACTTTTAAGCAAGAGTGGAGGTATCATCAATAAGATTTCATATAATAAGGTGTACAAACTTATTTAATTTATCAATTAAGACAAAAATTGTATCATGTTTGCTCAATAATTAGGCATTTATGAGATAAATCTCAATGAAATCACAACCCTCTTACTTTCTAGTATAGCATGTGGGTATATCAAACCAACTAGATGATAGTGTTAAAAATTGACACACTAAAATTCCAAGAATTTTTATACAAAGGTAACCGAATTCATCTTTAACCCAAGATAAAAGTAGAACCTTTTCAGTTCATGTGTCATTTTAGTGACACTTGTACGAGTAAAGTAAGGAGTAGTGCATATTTCTTCCAACACTTGTTCCCTTAAATTCATAAAGTTAGGAACAAAGATTTTGATTTAATATCTTATAGGTTAATTTAATTCTAAGGAATAGTCAATAAAATATTTATCCAATGTTTCTTTGGCCAATTTAATATAATTTTATTTGCACTTAATGTTTAATAGTTATTGATTTAGAAAAAAATTATTGAAGTTATACCTTGAAATAGATTTTTTATCAAGAAAAGTTCTACTAATAACATCAATAACTTCATTACCATTAGCATAATTGATATCATCATAATAATTATTGATAAAATATAACCATCTATGTTATCCTATATTTAATTCATATTGAGAAAAAATGTGCACAAGGCTATGATGGTTTAATTTTACCTTAAAGTGCTTCTATTTCTTGAGAACATACACCACAAATACCAATTCAAGATCATGATTTGGATAATTTTCTAATTATATTTGAGATTATAGGATTCGTAGGCAACAACCTTGCCATATTGGGTCAAAACAACCTCAATGCCAATGCCACAAGCATCAATCCATATTTTAGAGTTTCTATTAGGATTTGAAATCGCAATAATAGGAACATAAGTTAAAATTTATTTAAATTTTTAGAATTCTTCCTCATAATAATTATTATGAAAAAACTTTGTCTCCTTTTTATTTAATGAAGTAATGGGGTCAGAAATTCTTAAGAAGTCTTCAATAAACCTTTTATAATATCTAGAAAATCACATAATATTGTGCACTTCATGCACATTATTAGGAATGGGCCACTCTATAATGGATTTAATTTAGGTAAGGTCTATTTAAATAACTTCCTTGAAGATAAATTTCCCTAGGTAATGAGTCTTTCTTTGGTAGAAAGAACACTTAGAAAACCTAGCAAATAATTAATGTTATCTTAGTCTTTTTAATACCAAGTGTAGGTGTTGTTCATGATCTATTTAATTTTAGAGTAAACCACAATGTCATACATAAATTCCAACAAAAAATGATCTAAAAATCCTTTAATACACTATTTATCATGTACATATAAGCAATATAGGTATTTATCAACCCAAAAGACATGATAGTAAATTCAAAATGTCTATACCTTGTACTAAAATTTGTATTATGCACATATTCCTCTTTGATGTGGAGTTATTGATACCCTAATATAAGATATATATTATAAAATATGGAATAATCCTTAATTTTATTGAAGAGATCATTTATTATAAGAATATGATACTTGTTCTTAATGGTGACTTTATTCAATATTCTATAATTGATGCAAAGTCTTAAGGTGTCATTTTCTTATTGAATAATACAAACATAGATCCCCATGATGATACACTTGGTCTAAGTATCCCATTTCTTACATTTGGAATTTGATCCATACATATCTACCACATTAATCTAGTATGGGTCTTTGGATGCAAGTGCAAAACCTGATATGATGTTAATAAAAATTCAAACTCTTTTCAAGGAAAACCTAAAATCTATTTGAGGAATATATCTTGGAATTATCTCAATACCCAATAATTTCGTAGAATATTTTCCATTTCCTTATAAATTTGATTTAATTTCATATTATAAAATTTATATCATTTTCTTACCACTTTTTTTGGTCGCATGGCTAAGATAAGTTCTCTAGTTATGAGCCTCAATACACCTTGGAGCTCCTCATAGTTTGCAACATGTTGGCTAAAAAAATTGTAGGGATGAAAATTGAGGATGTTAAATCAACATTTTGGGGATAAAATACTTCTCTTATTAATATTATGATCTACCTTCATTGAAAAATAAAGACCAAAATTTGAAATTACCTATAGAAAAAAAAATCTCTGGGGGGTTTCCCACTTTTAACTGGAAAGTATGATAAGGTATTAGAATAAAAAAATTAAAATATAGAAGAGAGTGAAAATGTAATAAGTAATTAAATATATAAATCAAGGAATAATATTATAGTTTCAACAAGTTAAACATGGAAAAGTGTCATAACTACCCAACATTATATAAGATGGATTATGAATATTTATTGATAAAAACAATTATTTTTATAAAGAAATAAAATCAAACTTTAAACTTAAGAATGAATTACATACACCATGATATCTTTATATCAAATAAAATTAAAATAACCTTATATTTATTGCAAGAAATAAACAAATTTTGTGTTATCATATTCACTAAGGTTTCCTGATTCAAATTTCTCAATATAGATTCTAACATATTTCTACATTAATAATATCAAACCTATTGATGATTAAAAAATAGTATTTAAAAAATTAATAAATATAAATAATAAAAATTAATAAATGCATATATGCATACCATTCATTCAATATAATTTTGTGACCTAAAGTTCTACAAAATAATCCTATATTTATATTTCAAGACATACAAAGTTGATTTTTATCTATTGAATTCAAAAAAAGAGAGACTCTTGTGTCAAAAAGTTTTGTTACAATGATTTAAGCTCATATTTATAGGTTATAAAGGTATAACTACCTTATAATCACCTTTTAACCAATTTTTTAGTAATAACTTTATATTTTTATAGCTTAATTTTTCCTTTAAGGCTTAAAAAGTGAAAAATAACCTTTTTAAGTTATTACAAAAATCAAAATAGAGAAATAGAAAGTTATAGAGAAAAGGTATTTTGAGTGACTATAGAGAGATAGAGAAGACTCCTTTTATTGATAATAACCTTTATCTTTTAGTGTAACTACATTTGACTCTTCCTTTTGAGAATGTTTGATCATTTACATTGAATTTATGAACAACTTATATGATTCCTTCCTTCATAATAACAACTATATGAGTTAGGTCAACAAGCCAAGCATATAATGAATTGATTACATATTATTCAATATTTTTCAAAATAATTGTAATTATTGAAGTTATATATTTGATGACATAATGCATGTTTCTTAACTTATTCATAGATTCTTTGTTGAATGTCTTTGCTATGAATAATTCTTCTTTAACCATTTTCTTAAACTATTCCTTTAATTTTGTAGATGTATATTATTTTAACTCATATTCATTCAAAAATTCATAGTGAACAACCCAAATATTGGCATAGTATTTATATTTCATTTGATCATAACTTGTTTCATGATATTACATATCTTAAAATGCCTCATCTAGAGTATGAATCTTCCAATATACACATTAAACCCATAATCATGAATAATTGTGTTAAGCTTTGTCAAAAATACCTTCATAAACCAAATCATTTTAATTCATTGAATAAATGTCTTTTAAGTATATAATTAGGCATTTATATATCCTAATTTATTTATTAGCAATTAAATTTTTATCTTCAATATTTTCTTATCTAGAATTAACTAAGTCTTAGGCTCTTCGATTCTCACCAAGGAATTTCATGTCATTAAGATTCAATGGTTTTACCTAATATTATATGACATGAACATGTTTGATATATCTTAAAATATATAAATCCATCTCTTTATCAATTCCTAATTTAAAATTTGATGTTGGGGTAGTTGCAATAGTAGTGGGTGTAGGTGCAGTGATCATATGTGGATAAGTTTTTCCTAGATTCAAAATCTATCTAATATATGTTTAAATCACACATATTTTCTCTTCCAAAGTTATTGATTTTTCATTATTTCTTATTTAATTTGGATCAACTTGGTTTCAGTCACTTTGAAAGTGTGAATATTGACTTTAGGAATGGAATCTCAAAGTTTAATCGTGTTGATGTTATAATTATCCAATGTCATGTCATCTTTATTTTTCTCTATAATAATCTAATAAATTTACGCATACTACACCTGAAGCATCAATCATCAACATTTAATTAGTTTTTTATCTTATTTGTAAGAGGACCTTTAAATAATTTAGCATTACCATTTAAATTAATGTCTACAATTTTGATAAAAGCTTTATTATTACTCACTATCCATTATATAAAATAATAATATGTATCTCCTTGTGATGTTACCAAATAATTTATCAAGAATATGAAAGGATATAATGAATAGGTTGGTTTCAAATGTGATACAAGAGTAGATCTAGATTCAACATGTTATTTAGGATTAAAAATGTGTTCGCTAGGGAAAATAAGAGGTGTAGGTGGATGTGGAGGTGGAGTTGAAGATTAATATGTTGGAGGAGGGGGAGAGAATTGAAGAATAAAAATCACTAGTGAACCAATGGAAAAAAATACAATAGGTAAAGGCATTGTAACTAAGTCAAAGGCCAATAACTACTTGGTAGTTTTATCAATTAACAATGAAGGATCAATATTTTCTATGACTTATGTAACAATAGATGGGGGAGTTATATTAACTTGAAGTGTTTGACTTGGTGGATCACTTTCACATATTTGTTTTGGGATCTTGTCTCTATTAGGATATTCTCTGTATCCTCATCCACTTGAAGCCAAACTAGGTTTTCTTATGAATATATTGGTCCTAGAATATTGAGTGATTGAGATAAAAGGATTTTCCTACCCTCTTAAACGCACTTCACCTTTTCAATAACTTCATGAAGAATACTCCTTTTCCTTTTTATTGTGCTAAGTTATCAATCTCAATAGCATGGTTTGTGTGCATTCGATAATATCTCTTAATTCCCTTATTAACCAATTAATTGAGGTAATTGATGTGAGATGTAATTTATCATTGAAAATATTATCAACAATATTAATGAAATCTTTAAAAACTATTATAAACCACTGAAACATGACATATTTAATTTATTCCAAGGTAATTATTGACCAACTCTTTTCTTGAATTCAAATTCATCTTCACAGTCTTCCCAATAATATTCATTTTTTTATGTGGCCATAACTAACACATAACTTGAGGTAATTTTTCATTAATTATTTACTATAAAAACTAAGTATTCTCATGTGTGGATGCATTAGAAAAATATTCCATTGACTTGTCAATATTTGAAGCATATCTAGCTGATTTGTAAATCAAGTAACCAAGACCGATAGGAAAATTTGTTCATTTGACATATTGAGTGATAAATTTATTATGTACTTCAATTAGTTGTCTAAAAATATAGAATAATATTATTTTATCATTTAGTTATATTATAATCTTAATAGGAACACCATAAATTTAAATGCATATAATTTTCATGAAAGCATGTGTTTCATCATAATTTTATTATAAGCTCCACTAAATTAAAAAACTAGTGTACCATGTATTTTTTTATGAATATAACTGTAGGCTCCATGATTGATCAAATGAGGCACAATTAAGAAAAACTTGTGTTATACTCTCTTTCTCTCCAATGAATTATAATATATCTTGTTATTCATATATTTTATGTTGTATATATATTTATTTTATAACCAAAATGTTAAATACTTTGTTTAGCTAATTTGTAAATGAAGTAATCAAGAATAATAGGAAAATTTGTTCATTTGACATGTTGAGTGAGACATTTATTTTGTATTTCACTCATTTTTCTAAAAATGTCAAATAGTATTATTTTATCATTGAGGTATATTATAAAATTAAGATGAACACCTTAAAATTTTCCAACTCAAATATAAGTGAAATTTTAGAATTGAATGAAATAGCTCCCATATTTATTTATTAATATAAATTATTCATTTGATATCCTTGTTTCAGTATTACCATCTATGGATTTGAAAATCATCATGGTGAATGCATCATTCCCCCATATAAAATGAATCTTTCTTTTTTAATTAGTGAATTTAGTAAATATATCATATTCTAGTGCACTAAGAATATTTTCCTTTTCTTCATTTAATCTTGGCCAAATTTTGATGATTGCAATAGAGTAGACCAAATACGAAGTCATGTATTATTATTATGTAGATTATAGCTTGGTCAATTTATCATGGATTTTTTTATTGATTATATGTGTCCAATAAATTAATTACTACATAGATGAGATGATATTGATGAACATGCACATCCACTTATGAAAAACATTTTTTCTTCATTTCCCATGACTCTATTTAGGAGTGTGATCATATCAAAAAATTCTTATTTGAAGTTATGTTTATATAAATTTTTGGCAAGCTTGGGATTTATCCTCTTTTTATTTGTCAACCAAGTTTGACTTGGCATTTTTTCACATTTTTCTTGATTGTCAACCCATAATTATTGATATGTAGAGTTTCATTTTGAGTATCAATACCAAAAGTGATATCTATGAAGATTCCATCCAATTTGTAAATTAATTTATCATCTCCAAATATTATCTCCCTTTTATATGGATTATAGTAATTTACTTATGCAAACACTAAAGATGCATACTAAAAATATGTTAGAAATTTAGTGGCATGTAAAATCTCATTATCCAAAATCTATTGTCCCAATGTGGTTTTTTTAATCATCTATCCTATCCCAAAACTCATCAATATCCATATATATCATGTTTATATCATTGAAATTGTAAATTTTTATGTCCAAAATAGAAATGGGATCATATCCCATGTACTTTTCATTTTTTAAGGAGTAATTTAAACATGGGAAAGCACATTAAATATGTTTAAAACAATGTCAGGGGAAAGTAAATAGTTTATTAGGAGAACTAGATTCACCATGGTGGTCATAAAGCTTAGCACAATTTTTTTAAAGTTTTTTTAGAATTTACCTATGAGAAGGGGGAAAACTAGGGTTTGAAAATTCAAAACATTTAGTTCATGCAATTACTTCAAGATAAAACTTAGTACACATCCAAGGATGAATAAAAACTAAATCAGGTTGAATTTTAGTTTCTATAAAAAAAAATTACCAAAGCTTCCCCTTATTTTAGTGAAAATGGAGGATAGTTAAAAAGACTAAGATAAGAATGAAAATTTAAAGGAAAACACAAGGGTTTAGAATACCAACCTATGATATGGATAAAATATTTATCTGTGGAGAAAACTGATACCCTCATGATGCCATAGAGCTAAAAATAAGTTTAAAATGGATAAAAATAAGTCATGGAGAGGATTTTGAACATTGAAATAGATGTTTTTGTAACAAGATGGATTTCAATAAGTCATTTATATTTATCTTCAATGACTTGTGGATCTTAAAAAATTCAACGTCTCAATAAACACTTAGCACTAAGGACATGTCATGGACCTTCAAAACCCTATTATGATTCAAAATTTCTATACCACTATGTTGTGCTTCAAGTGAAACTAGTTAAAATTTATTTTATTAATTAGTTTCCAAATAATTTTTCATTACACTTGAACATTTTTATATTGTATGTTCGTTGTTATCTTCCTTCCTCATTAGGATCAAGAACCCATATTTATCTATGTTTAAAAAAAATTAATCTTACATAACTAAATTTAGCTTCAACACCGGCATTACATTATGCTTGAGATTTTTTTTAAAAATTATCAACTTAACTATTTTTTGATGCCAATTGAAACTATAGTGAAATTTATATGGGTATTAGAGATCTATTTGGGTATCAAAATCCATTTACAATTGCTGAAAATGTTTCAAAATCCATAGACCTATTATATATTTGAAAATGAATAACATTGAGTTTTTGTGTTTTAACATTTCTTAAGCCTATTTGGGATTTATAAAGCTTCACAAATTATTTTTGCATTATTTATTTATCTCTTGAATTCCACTATTGAAACATGTCATTCTAGTCAGTATTGATAAATCCATTTTCAATTTGGTGAAAATTTATTTAAAATTCATAGAGTTGTTTGGGATTAAAAAATTTAATAGCACTAGATGTTTTTTTATTGAGAAACATTTTGTTTAAAAACCTATTAATTTTAATTAGGATTTGGAAACCCATTTCTAACTTTTAAAAAGGGTTTGAATTCTTTGTTATTAGAGGTTCTTAGAAAACTCTAGAACATGATAATTATAGGGATAACTTACATAGTAAATGAAAAAGGTAACCAAAAGAAGATAATTCATATTTAAATACAAAGGAAAAATTATTATACTAAAACATAAAATTAACAAATACTGAAAAGTAGGCATGTGCATGATGAATCACAAGTTTAAAGTAAAACAAAGTACTCACTGCACACAATACATAGGTAAAATATATTTAGGAAAAACATCTCATAATTATTATATTAATATATATCACACATCAAAACCATATTCAATTACAATTAAGTGTTATATACAAAATATTATAGAGTGTTATCTCTTCACATTCTAACATTTCTATATGCCAAAAGGTAAGACTCTTTGTATTCTTCATTCTCTTTCATATGCTTACAAGGTCACATATATATAAAATATTATACAAAAGATAAAATAATACAATGCACACATATGTCCATCAAATATAATTTATGGTTTTACCCAACACTTTCCTAGACTTCATCATTATATCATCTTAAGACAAAGTCACAACAATGAAGTCTGATCTAGAGCTAAAAAGATAAACCAAAAATAATAGTCACAATTATAACTCCAAGTTCTAGTTACCATTTTTCACCCTTTTCACATTATTTAGTTACCTTTTACAATTTTCAACTAATTAGCATACTAGTTTAATACCCTATCAAGTTTTTAATAGACTAGCATAACTAGGTGGTCACCCTTTACAAGTTTTCAACTAATCTAGCCCCACTCCTAATGCTTAATACTATCCTACCCTCTTGGAGCAACTTGTTAAAAATAAAAAATCATGGATCATAGTACTTAATAACTGGGTGTTGGCATGGTTTGAAATGGTTGTATCAGAGGTTTCTCAATTGTTGGTTTTACTTATGTTGTGGCTACATTACTTGAGGGTGTAGGATTTACTAATAAGACTTGTTACTATTGGGTGGGTATTTGTGTCTACAAAAATATATTTTTATATTATAGGATTTAATATATTTATAGTAGTGGAATTATTATCTATCTAGTTTACACCCATAGGAAGGTTGTTCAAGCCTTCCTAACTAGATGATAGCATGGGAACAATCCTATGTTTTGGGTGACCTTCTAAGTGGATTGAACCTCTAGGTTAGACTATCTCCCTTTATGATTCACCTAAAACTCCCAAAAAAATGATCACACTTTCTAATAAAAGGGATATAAATTAACTAAAACTAATAATCAAATATGGATGTGATGCACCAAATATAGAGTCCTCAACTTGCTATTATTTGTGTTATGAGAAGATAAGTAAAAATTTTCTTTGACAATTTCAAAACAACTCTTACTAGACTAGTATTTATATATAATGGATATGGTTGTTACAATATATAACCTGATCAATAAAGAGGCATAATAGTAGACACTAATGATGTTTTAATAATTAAACTCAAAAAAATTGAATTACACATCATAATGCCTATGGAAAAGAAACTAGCTTACATAGAGGCATGGTAAAGAAGAAAAAATACATGGAAATCATCTCACTATCATAAAAAATCATTCAAGATCATTTTATTCAAGATTAAAATGATATAAATTAGCTTTAATTAATTTCAAAGGCAAGTACAAATCTTAAAAAATTGAGGGCTTTACCATAACTAGTTTGAGGATACATTCAATGCCTCTCAAGTATTCATTTATTGATCAATTGGAAGAGAAAATTATGAGATTAACATAATGATAAAATCAATTACAAAATATAAAAGAGTGACACCAATCTTGAAAATAATGTGTTTTCATCTTCCTTCTTAGCATTTTAGGACATGTGTTAGAGTAGCTCTTCATAGGGGTGGCATAGGAGGTCTTCTTGGCAATTTTGATTCCTTCTTGATCATGAATCATTTTTTATGGAGTTAGCCAAATTATTATTATAATATTTACATGATCCTAAAATTTCACTTGGCATCTTGGAAGATCCTCTACACCAGCCTTGATCTCTTGCAATGCTTCCTCTTCTTGGCAATTTAAACATGAGTTTCAAACATCTTCATATTATACTCTTTTTGCTATTAGGAATTGATAACACAACCAAAGCCATGTTTCATGTATTAATGGTATCCACCATAGTTTTTTACTTCATTTAATTATTTCATTAGGTTATGGAGCCTTGAGTATCACTTTGTAGCTGTATACGTCACACATGTTTGGCAAGAGAGTAACCAAAATGTCTTCTTTGCCATGAAAATATCAAATAACATTGAGGACTATTTTAGGATTTGTTTATGACCAGAGGGGGTATTCATTAGGTTTATACAATGATTATATGGGAATATTGAAGATATTTAGACCCTAACTTACCTTCATAAGGTTTATAATCAGGCTTCTTGTGGTAGGTAGTAAGATAATCCATCATAGGCTTAGTTTAAGTCTTAGAAGTCTATTTAAATCACCATGAGAATCCTTGAGAATCATGTGTATGTCCATGAATCTTATTCAAATTCCATCAGAGGTTTTTTATGCCTTCATACCTATAAATTTAACATGCATCTTTCCCTTTTTAAAATCACATTGGTCATCCTCTTCATTGAGGCCCATTTGGCCACTTGAAACCTATTATATAACCCTAAAATCTTCTTAAATGGAATAAAAATGATGATAAAACCTATATTTTTCCTTAAAGCCCATTTTAAATTGATTATTAAGGTTTGTCCAATCCAAAACCCTACATATAAGCTCAAAAATATCTTTTCACTCCCTTTTCCATACAATAATAATCCACATGTGTTAAACCTCTTGTTAGTAAAATGACTAGGAGAGGTACAAAGGCCATTCAAGTGGTTTAGGAATAATTTAAATCCATTTTAGGTTTTTGGAGAGCTAATCTCCTTCATTGGATCATGTTTAGGGTTTAGGAAGGGTTTTAGGGTCACCTAGTTTCTAAAGGATGGTTTACAAAGTTGAGGCACCTAACCAAAGAAAAAATGATAATAATATTTAATATAAAACCCCCTCATCCTTCCATGATATGCTTAGGATCCCATGCATCTCCTCATGTGAGTTCACAGATACTAGAAACTTACCTTCTATCCATACAAACATGAATGTGCATTCGAAGAGGGTCATTTCTCAAGAAAATACATCAAATTATCTAGTTCAGATTTGAAATTCCATTTTAGGGTATGTTCAAATTATTATGATGTATCCAAACTATTATATCATTGAATTTAACTTTCAATCGACTAGAATTTTCCTTGAGTTCAAAGCAAGGTTTTATATACAATCACACTCTAGTGACCCTAGTATGCCTTTTTAACACTTTCTTTATTTCTTAGTGGTTCTAAACTTCATGGAGTTGTATTGAAACATGTAAATAATATTTTGTGACTCTTCAATTGACAAAACATTTCAAAACATATAAATATTCTTCAAACTTCATACACAGACCTGTGTGTGATCATTTAAGCCTTTTTAGACTAATTAGCCCCTTTGAGCCATTAATTCCCTTCAATAGCTTTGAAACTCAATGAGAACCTTGTTATAATTTAAAATTAAATTGAAAATATCTCTTTTCATTATATTATACACTTCATGTCTTTAGATAATGATCAACACACTTTTCATCAATTCATCTATAGCCTGCCTATAGGTGTTCATACGATCTTGACTACAAAATTGAAGGTATAGTATCCTCCCATTGGAAATTTAGTTATTTTTTATTGATTTTATGATGTGTATAATTATTATATTTACCATATATATACTCTCCAACTATTTAATTCACATCATACATGTGATTTTCTCCCTTTCCTTGTGACAAGCCTATAGGTAGTATTTGAGTTTGTCATCTTGCCAACACTTGGGGATCTCCCTTTTTGATTAGTTTCACATCCTTTAAACTTGGTAAAATAAAATTATCCATATACATCATAACCAATAGATAAAGTGTACATTCATTCAGGCAAGTCTATATGCAGTCATTTATGCTTTTTGGGTGTAGGTCAGCAAGTTTTGTCTCTTACTTTAATTTATATTTCTTGAGATGTTTTATCCTCTTGAATTTCTTAATAAAAATTTATTTGGACCTATATCCATCATATAAAACCCTGAAATAGCTTTCATAAACATGTTTTTTTATCCTACTGCCTGCTATAGGCTTGTAGGTAGTCATTTAGGCCAAAACCTTGATTCCTCCTTGTTTGGTACTCTTTGAGTTCAATTATCCAATGATGAAACTATGTGTAAATATGGAAAAAAAATTAGGTCCTTTTATACACTTAATTTATTCCAAATCACGTTGATTACCCACTTGTAACTCTCACATTCTTCTTCTAGGCTTACATAGTCTAGCTTAACCTACACAATCTAGTTGAATACAAAATGAGTTAAAAGCTTGAGACTTCATAAGTATTTTGGATGATTGGAAAGATAATATAGGTCATTTAGAATGTAATCTTGAATTCATCAAGAAAAAATGGATGTTAGTTTCCTATAGAAACATGATTGTGCTTGCTTATATTATTTGGTGTTGCTTTGAACTTCCTTCTCTCACTATTGGCCTAAGAAAGCTTAGGATTCAAATATTTTATATGATTTTTTAAATTAAATAGGAAATAATATGTTTTAAATGGAATCATATATACTTATCATATACTCATTTTAGTGTCAATTCTGACCTACAAGTCTATATACATATAGGTTCACAAAACTCCCTTGGTCTTAGCCTAAAAAGGGACCTAAAAACTTTGACTCCCATGGTTTCATACCTAGAGTGTACTCTTGAGAATGGTTTTAAATGTTGTATAAATATAATTATTTTGTTTAGGGACCTTTTACAATGAAAACACACTCATGTTTGATAAGGTTTCTCTTAGCCATGTCTACAAATTGAAATAACCCAAATGTGCATGCAAAGTCCTCTATCTTTCTTGAGGTTCATGATTTCAAGGGTGCCTATATATATATATATATTATTGGTATTATATAATATATTAATAATATCAATCCATTAATTATATGCACCCAAAATAACTCATACTTAATGTTGGCCAAATTTAATCCACATATAAAGCTTCTACCTGGATATATTAGCTGAACAGAGTTCCTAATTGACCAAATGATCAAATGACTTGAGTAAGTGAAGAAGATGGACTAGACCATCATCAAATTTCATGTATAAATTGATAGGGTAGTCTAATTTCACACTTCATAATATCACTTAGGAGGTCTCTCAAAGTTAAAGGATTGTATCGACATGAAGTTCTTCATGCCTAAATCATGATCTATAAAATTTCATATCTTGATGAGCTTGCTATATCAAGATATATGTGTTTAAAGTTGAATAAGAATTTTCGGATGTGCATGGGGATGTCAATTTTAATCCATGGAAAATATACATTTGGATTCAAATATTATTGAGTCTAAACACGTTGATGACAAGTGTCCAAATCTAAAAATCTAAGATCAAATCTAACAGTGAGTGGTTAATTAATGATGTCAGTGGTTCGAGAATATCCAATGGAGAAAATTAAATTATGCATCAAATATAATGGTGATTTTATAGTCAAAATTTTAGAGTATCCTAAGATGATTGCATGACTAAAAAGTTATAATATCTCAGGTGCCCATATAAAGATCTAATACTGCACACTAATTGACAAAAATAGTGGGTATAATTTGATCAACGGTGTGAAATGCATCATACCAAAGTAGATAAAAAATGAGAAATAAATCATCTTATAAAATATTGAAATATAATTATAATCTTTTAAGTTTCATAACCATGGCAACTATTAGGTAAATCAATGGTATGCATTTGAGCCATGTAAAAGGATATCGATGGTGTGTATAGGGTGAAAGGGTCAATGAGATAAAATTAAATATGAGGACACCATGTGGCACAAGTTTAGAAGAAAATAGATTGAAAATAGGATCCTAAGGGGACATGTCATTTTCAAATGTATTAATCTTAAAGGTCTAGATTAAGATTGATGGTCGATATCAAAATTTAAAGTCAAGAGACTTTGAGTAAAGGTCAAATATAGTTCAAGTTGAACTAATATAAAATTCTTAGAAGAGCTATGTCACCATTAGATATTGGTAAAATGTCACAAAAAAATAGTCATACAGCCAAGGGTTTTTAATGATAAAGTTAATATGCCATTAAATCTCATTATGAACCATTGTTTTTAAGATTTGTAACATGTGGGGTTCATATTTTGGGGTTGTGGTATTATTCTATGACTGTGTTCACTTTTTATTTAAAGAGGATCTATGAATATAATGATTTCTTGATTCCCTCAATGTTTAGAGGTAGAATAGGCTTGTTTAAACCCAATATGATTCAAAATTAAGACTATACAGCCTATAGGTCTTTATTGACATGATTGTTGACCAATTTTTGCCCACAGGCAAAATTTTGGTCACCTTCTTCCCCTGTTGTTTAATGTCAGTCATCTTTAGGTTGTAAAAGTTCAATAGTCTGATTCATGACCTGGTTCAGTGTTTAGTGACCTTTTGGTTTAGAGGTTCATCGCTCAGTTTAAGCATCTCAATTCAAATAGTGTTGAACCTTCGTATCATTGAACCATTGAACCAAACATTTTTGGTTCAACGGCTTGGTTCAATAAGCATGATTCAAAGCGAATGGTTCAATCTTTTGGTTCAACAACCTCAATTTTAATGGCTGGATTCAATATCTTGGTTCAAAGAGGATGGTTCAATCAGTAAAAGAGGTTCATCGTCATTCAATGTTTGACCATTGAACCATTGAACCTTTTGGGTTCAACGGGTTTAGTTCAATGGAAAAGTACAATAGAGAAGGTCATCAGGGTTGGTTCAGCAAGGAATTCAGTGTGATTGTTTGAACCTTTGAACCATTGAACCATTTGTGGTTTAACATCATGGTTTAAGGGTGTGTCCTTGGCTAAAGGGCAGTTTAAAAGGTTCAGTACCCTTTCAAAGGGCAGGCAGGCACTTCAACATTCGCAAAGGAAAATTAGGTAAGGCTCAAATTTGTTTAGAGTTCATTTTTTGTTTGAAAATGGACTCAGTCTCGAATTCCTTTGGACTTTTTGTCTGAAGGAATTCCTTCAGACAAAAAGTCTGAAGGAATTTGGGTGCACACCAATACAAAACAAAGCAAGGCTGGGCGGACAATTTTTGTGGACTTTTTGTCCACGGACAAAAGTTTGTGGAAATGCACGAAGCCATAGACCCAAGGAAATTAATCTGGGAAAGTTGTCTGCAGGAGCTCGGGAGGCCTTCAATATAGTCAGGGACCCATCGAAGGACCCTGAAGGGTAGATGCCCTTGCGGAGACTTCCGGCCAAGACAAAAGGGGTATTTCGGGGGGCTAAAGGGTGCTGAGGAAATATACTAAGGCAAAGTGACTGCCAAGGTGTTAAGGAGAAAGCAAGCCGTAGAAGACAAAGCCAAGATGGACACGAATGATAGGAAAAGGACCCAAGGACATCCCAGAGGATGTCAAATTTGACAAAGCCAGATAGCCATTGATGTTCAAAGTGATGACGGCCATATAGACGTCAAATTTAGCAAATGAAATGGCTGCTTGAAGGCGTTAACCAAGAGCTAGAAATGTAGTGACCTACTCGAAGGTTCACCCCTAAGGGCTAAGAAATTAGATGAGACAAACTGAGAAAAGCCAAAAGTGACAAAGCAAGGAGAAATGAAATGGTGCAAAAGTGACAAGGCAGTCCAAGTGGCAAATGGAAGGTGATTTATTGCCTGTCAAATCCCCAAATGGCACAAACAATAAAAGGCATGGCCCATGCATTTAAAAAGGGGACAAATTTCAATCTATTTACAAGAAAAGAGGGTGCAGTCTATGTTTACATTAATGTTTGAATGCCAAAGTCAAATTTGGCACTCATACAACATGGTTCCAGTAGGCTCCTTCTAGAATGATGACATCAACCACAGTATTTTTTCCTCTTCCCAATGAGGGGATGTGACATACCAACTTGTCAAAGAAGCACCAAGTTCTTTTCTCCTTTTCTATATATATTGTAACATCTCATTTTGAGAAAGGATCTTTTGCATTTTGCTAAGGTGTAGCCCTGGAAAAATTTCACCTGAATCAAATAAAATGTAGTTTTTACCTCCATTTGGATAGATATTTTTAGAGTATGCCTTGAGTGTTTGTCTGTGTTTAGTCATTGTTGATTGATGCTCTCACAGGTTTAACACCAGCTAACTTATTGTCTACAAGGCACCATTTATATAACTAAAAGGAGAAGAGCTAGCATTTGGAAGACCATAATGGAGGAAGTTACTCACAGTGTGCATTTCATAGTGCCTCAGTGATTTTCTCTTTCTTGTGTTTTCGTGAAAGCCTCCCTGCCAGTTTCTTGTAGCCTGGTCCTTCTACCAAGCATGTAGAGTATGTATGTATTTGTCTAATTCTGAGTGTGGATGTGTGAAGGTTGACTTATTTTGGTGCATCACCTCTTTAGAGTAGATTTTTTTCTCACACTCTTCTTCCCTTTTTAACCCCCCCAATTTATATATACCTATCTATATGTCTATTTACACTTGTTGAAACAAACACAATGCATCAAAGGGAGCTAGCCCTTATATAGAGACTCTCCCCTCTAGCTTCGCCAGTCCCACAGGTGAGAGGGGAGTTTCCATGTCGCGAGGAGAAGGTAGGGAGTTCGACCTCTTTGCCAAGGGTGCAATTTCCTACATCAACAATTTTGGCACGCCCGGTGGGACACACAGTTTGACAATGCAGTAAGGTATCAAGACTGATGCTGGTCCCATTATAGCAAATCAAGTATTCTCAGCATCTGGCAACTCTAAGTTAAATCTGCTGGTTAAGCAGCTTGGTGCCATCAAAAATCCATTTCCTATATGTATGCTTCTTTTACACAAAATCATGGGTCATATTTTCCTTCACATGAATATAATCAGGCTCTAGATATTTATGAAATCCCCTCAAGTATCTCTCCTTGTTGCCTTTCAACTATAAAGGAGATGGTGCTAGAATTAGAAATTAACAGGCTAGAAGAATAATACAGATATCAGCAGGAGCTAATTTATGAAAAGGAGTGCTTCTTTAGGTAAGCACAGGCTGTACAACCCATGGTGGAGGAGGCAACAAAATGGATAAATCCATTTATTCAAGGTATTCAGCCTTGTGTGCCCCCTCCTCATCTAAAAAAAAACCCCTCTTCTACACCAAATCCTTTCTATCAAATTACACTTGCTCATTCTAGCTCATCAAATGCATTCACTCTCAATCCCGTGTGCCTAGCTTTTCAACACCAGAAGACATTAGAATAGCCTCCCATGGAGATGAACCTTCTAAACTCCTTAAATCATGAATTCTCCATTAAGAATAGAACCACGGGCCAGCACATTCCTCTTCTAAAGACTCCTCCAATGCACCAACAGTCTTTTCCTTGCATTCCCCAACCTCCCCAAGTCCTTCAACATAATGTGCAGATTCTGAGTTAGAGGAAGGAATGCCAAGAACCAACTCAGAGCTTTGAAGATAATGATGCTGGTCACCTCCAAGAAATAATCTTCCAAGACAACCTAGCTAAGCAAATTGAAGATTTAGAGGCTAGGATGAGGTTGCTTCTTGAAAGAGAGATAAAATTTCCAGACCTTGTGGAAGAGCCCCATGACCTTGGAGGAAATAAAGTTGTTGCCTATTCACAGGAGCAAAATTCCAATTCAGAGATCCTAAACTGGGAGAAAGCACTAAAATCATGGGGTAGAATGGAAGAGAAGTAAGGTTTTTCTCAAAATCTTGAAGAAGTTGAAGCTGTGCCTACTCATGATAATGTTGACGACCTCTAGGAAAAGCTTTTCCAAGAAGATCTAGCTAAGAGAATATCATATTTAGAATCCAGAGAGAAATTCCTCAGTGAATGTGTAATGGATGATTCGGACCAAATAGTGCATTCTATGTCTGAACACACCCCACCTACACATTTCCAAGAGAGATGTCAGGCCGCACCTGATATTGATGAAGTGCTGATCAAATGGAAGGAGGAGAATCATTTGATTCTAGCTCAAGGACTGCCTCCTCTTCCACATGTTTTCTCCATTTCACCTCTTCTCAAGGAATAACCTATTCTACAGGAGGCAAGTGAGGAGTAGAAGATCCAATCTATAGTTCCCCAAGAGGTTGTCATGAGCGACAATGAAGAAGAAATCATCATTGATGCTCCTTGTGAAGACCTTATCAGTAGTGGAGAAGATGCAGGTCTTGCGTATATGCAGATGTTCTAGAAATATGAGGAAGGACAAATGCATGGTAAGCTCTCTTCCTGTCTATTTGATGAACTTCCTTGTTATTTTGATGAGGATGACTACATTGAAGAGCCTGAGAAAGAGGAGGATCAGGAGGATAATTTTGAAAATCTAGAAATTCTGATCAACAAAGAGGAAAGAAAGGAGAGGTCTGTCTTCTTAGAGGAATGCCTTGAAGAAGAGAGCTTTGAAGAAAGAGGTGATGTTATGTGGGATGAAAAATCCTTTTATGAGTCCATTTTAGACATCACCATAGTCACCCTTCTTCAAGAAGGCCAAGAGGAAGCAGAGGATGAGTCTGACAAGATTTTTAGCGAGGCAAAAGGAAACAAGTCAGACCATTATACATTGCAGAGGGAATGTGCAGATCAAATGGATTTTGGTGATGAGCCAATAGCCATTGATTTCTTGGTGAGGAGCACCAATAGAAAGGACCAACATTCAACAGGCTTCCAAGGACAAACATAGTATGTATACGTTGGAAGCATGTTTGAATCTCCACTCAGGTACTAGTCAATGCAGGTGACAGGTAAGAGGAGTAGGTCACCAAATATCTTTTTCATTCAGCTATTTTCCTGGCACCATAAGTCTTCTTGCTAGGATGGGAACTTAAGAATTTTTCCCTTTGATCTAAGAGGAAGGCGAGAATTCCTGGTTAGCTGTATATAATAGTTTGTTTTCAATTGTTTTCCTATTTTCCCTAAGTGCAGTTTGCACAGGTAGTGTTTTTTATCCTTGTGTGTTTCCCTTTGCGTGTGGGGTAAAGCTTTAGGTTTGATTCTCAAATTTTTTTGGGCTATTTTTAATTCTTTCATAGCTACATCTAACTTCACACCCAATGGAATGCAAGGCAACTAGATTCTAAGCATAATAGGCATGCTTCCCCTATGAGTCGCCATCTATTGACCAATTTTTGCCCACAGGCAAAATTTTGGTCACCTTCTTCCCCTGTTATTTAATGCCAATCATCTTTAGGTTGTACAAGTTCAATAGTCCAGTTCATGGCTTGGTTCAGTGTTCAATGACCTTTTGGTTCAGAGGTTCATCGATCAGTTTAAGCATCTCAATTCAAATAGTGTTGAACCTTCATATCATTGAACCATTGAACCAAACATTTTTGGTTCAATGGCTTGGTTCAACAAGCATGATTCAAAGTGAATGGTTCAATATTTTGGTTCAATAGCCTCAAGTTCAATGGATTAATTCAATCTCTTGGTTTGAAGAGGATGGTTCAATCGGCAAAAGAGGTTCATCAACATTCAATTCTTGAACCATTGAACCATTGAACCTTTTGGGTTCAACGGGTTCAGTTCAATGGAAAAGTTCAATGGAGAAGGTCATCAAGCTTGGTTCAACAAGGAATTTAGCATGCTTGTTTTAACCTTTGAACCATTGAACCATTTTTGGTTCAATAGTTTGGTTCAAGGGTGTGTCCTTGGCTGAAGGGTAGTTCAAAAGGTTTAGTACCCTTCCGAAGGGTAGGCACTTCAACATTCTCAAAGGAAAATTGGGTAAGGCTAAAATTTATTTAAAGTTCATTTTTGTTTGAAAATGGACTCAGTCCCGAATTCCTTCAGACTTTTTTTCTGAAGGAATTCCTTTAGATAAAAAATCTGAAGGAATTTAGGTGCACACCAATACAAAACAAATCAAGGCTAGGTAGACAATTTCCATAGACTTTTTGTCTGCAGGAAAATGTCTGTGGACAAAAGTCCATAGAAATGCACAAAGCCACAGACCTAGGGAAATTAACCTAGGAAAGTTGTTCATGGGAGCCTGAGAGGCCTTCAATATAGTCAGGGACCTGCTGAAGGACCCTGAAGGGTAGATGCCCTTTCAGGAGACTTCTGGCCAAGACAAAAGGGGCATTTCAGGGGGCTGAAGGGTGCTGAGGAAATATACTAAGGCAAAGTGCCTACCAGGGTGTTAAGGAGAAAGCAAGCCATAGAAGACAAATCCAGCATGGACCCAATTGACAAGCGAAGGACTCAAGGATGTCTTGGAGGATGTCAAATTTAGCAAATGAAATGGCCGCTTGAAGGCGTTAACCAAGAGCCAGAAATGCAATGACCTGCTCGAAGGTTCACCCCTGAGGGCCAAGAAATTAGATGAGACAAACTGAGAAAAGAAAAAAGTGACAAAGCAAGGAGAAATGACATGGTGTAGAAGTGATAAGGCAGTCCAAGTGGCAAATGGAAGGTGATTTATTGCCTGTTAAATCCCCAGATGGCACAAACAGTAAAAGGCATGGCCCATGCATTTAAAAAGGGGACAAATTTCAATCTATTTGCAAGAAAAGAGGGTACAGTCTGTGTTCGCATTAATGCTTGAATGCCAAAGTCAAATTTGGTGTTCATACAACATGGTTCCAGTAGGCTCCTTCTAGAATGATGACATCGACCACAATATTTTTTCCTCTTCCCAATGAGGGGATGCGATAGACCAACTTGTCAAAGAAGTGCCAAGTTCTTTTCTCCTTTTCTATATGTATTATAACTTCTCATTTTGAGAAAGGATCTTCCACATTTTGCTAAGGTGCAGCCCTAGAAAAATTTCACCTGAATCAAATAAAATGCAATTTTTACCTCCATTTGGATAGATATTTTTAGAGTATGCCTTGAGTGTTTGTCTGTGTTCAGTCATTATTGCTTGATGCTCTCATAGGTTCAACACCAGCAGACTTGTTGTCCAAAAGGTGCCATTTTTTTAATTGAAAGGAGAAGAGCTGACATTTGGAAGACCAGATTGGAGGAAGTTACTCACAGTGTGCATTTCATAGCGCCTCAGTGATTTTTTATTTCTTGTGTTTTTGTGAAAGCCTCCCTGCTAGTTTTGTACAGCCTGGTCCTTCTTCCAAGCATGTAGAGTATGTATGTATTTGTCTGATTCTGAGTGTGGATGTGTGAAGGTTGACTTATTTTGGTGCATCACCTCTTTAGAGCAGTTTGTTTTCTCACACTCTTCTTCCCTTTTCATCCCCCCAGTTTATATCTACCTATATATATGTCTGTTTGCACTTTCTGAAACAAACACGATGCATCAAAGGGAGCTAGCCCTTATCTAGAGACTCTCCCATCTAGCTTCAGTAGTCCCATAGGTGAGAGGGGAGTTTCCATGTTGCAATGAAAAGGCAGGGAGTTTGACGTCCTTGCCAAGGGTGCAATTTCCTACGTCAACAATGATATCTATAGGAAAACTAATAAATAAGATTGGTTTTCAATCTATAATAAATCTATATTCAAGATGGAGTATGTGTAGACATAAACAAGATATGGAAGAGTGTCTTATCTTACAAAATGATCACATCCTTGACAAATAGGTACCTATAACCACTTAAAATAAACATAAACATGGCTATGTCAAATTTAAGATATGAAAATTTTTTATTCACAATCATGTCAAGTGGAAGACAACATAAAATCCCAAGATAAAGATTTAGTGGTTAGAGAAAGTAGATAGAGAATTTAATAGAATTTTATGGGTTCTTAAGGGTTTCTCTTCATAAAAAAATCATGACACATCACCTTCAACAAACTCTTATCCTCTAGTGTGTTGCCTGACCAATGATAAGATTTGAGGGCTATTAGGACAAATAAAAGTTAATTTGTTAATAGAGAACTATTGTTGATTTGATAAATAAATTAAGGAGAATTCATTTAAATATGGTGGCATCTCATTCAATGATCTTAGATGGCATGCTCCCTCTCTCTTCACCCTTTCTCTTTATCTTCCATCTTCTTCCACATTGTAACTCCTTATCTCTCTAATTTTAGATTCTCACAAGGACTCTTTGATCTTGAAGAGTAGGGGACACTCTTAGATATTGAAAAATATTCTCATCTAGATTAGGCTGAACCCTATCAATCATTTGTAAGAACTAACTCTTAATGTAATTAAAGACTCTATTGACCTATCTATTGCATTGGATCTATGTTGAATGAACTGTGCATGATGTCATTATGAAGGAAAATCTTACTCATCTATTTTAATCCTTTCTAACCTCTTTTAGGTTGTTTTCAAGCTAATGTAGGTCTAGATTAGTGTTCTTCCTGAACCTAGTCCATGAAACACTTATGCAATTAGTTGGTTTGTAAGGTTGTGTGAGCTAGCATTTTCTTAAGCAAATCTAGTGTGGATTCAAGCTTATGGGAATTTCACATTTTTATTTGGTACATCACCTTTTATCATTATTATAATCCCTTCCCCCTTTCTAACCCTTTTCCCTATAGTAGTATTAGTATAAGTGATCCATCAAGAGGAAGTCAGCCTTCTCTAGTGGTTTAACCCCACCATATGATACTCATAACCTGGGTTTGTTCCCATATTGTGACTAGGAGTAGAGGATCCTAAATAACTCTTCCATAAGGGTGAAATATCATGTCATAAATTTTTTTGGCATGCCTGGGGAGACTTACTACATTATTTATTGGTAAAGAGTTTTGGTGTTGTCTTCATCTAATAAACCTTTGGAGGCAAGTTTTTAAACATCAGTGATGACTCAAAGCATCTATCAACTAGTTTAAGTAGCCTAAATAAGTGCCTAATAATCATAATATGATATGTATAATCAAATATCTTTTGATCAATATGCTTATTATCTACCTTACCATCATATTTATCAAGAAAATAATGTTTACGTGTTCCCCCTAAGTGGCCCTCAAATAACCTATCATCCCTATCATGACCTTTATCCTCCTCCCACCCATGCATATGACCAAATTCAACCTCCTTTGCATTCCAATCAGTCCTCTATTTTTCTTTTCAAGACCAAGATTATCCTATTACATCCTTGTCAAGAGTCAAGCAAGCACTATCAATTTATATTAAGTTGATAGGTGAAATTGGTAGGGGTTTGGAGTTTTCTCCAGTCATCCCTATCCATGTTATACAAAATGGAAGGAGTTATCTTTAGTTAGTCAAGAATAGATGGTCAATTTGTGACGGTGAATAATGGTCATATTTTAAGAATGAATACATAGTAATGATGAGAATCATGATGTAGAACATAGATAGTGTGTTAATATCTTATAAATATAAATAAGCTCATTTGGATTAATATTATGTGTCTTCTCCCCTCCAAGAGCCTCAAGCTCAACCTTCAAGAGTTCCTAATCAACCCCATAGTTAACCTTGTTAAATTTTATTCTCATCAAAATTTAGAGAGGCAATACTAGACTAAGGTAGAACAATCATGAAAAATAATTAGTTTTCCATCTCTTACCCCTATGCCCATTCTCACTCAAGCTCATGAATCCATTCCATCATGGATCTTTTCTAACATATTCAACCCTAGCCATGTCATGCCCTCACTTGTGAATCCACCCTCTCCTATAACCATTCAAAAGGAAGAAAAAGTGTTTGTTCCATACTCATTTCCATCATGAAAATCAATTTAGAATGACATAAATAAGGAGGATGTGTTAGTTTTGTAGGTACAAATACTAGATAAAGCATCACCAAAGAAGCCATTCAAAGTCCCTAGTTGGAAGGATACTTTCTTAAGCTGCAAGCAAGGTGAAATTCTTCACCCTCCCACTATATCACTTTTGGATAAATAGCCTATTTTATAAAGGATATATAAGGATCTTACAATCATAAGTGGGCCACATGAGTACAATGAAAGTTTCTATAAAGAGGTTTTCAAGATAGGCATCCTACTTCATAGGGAGGAGCATGTTTTAGCTTTCATGTTATAGGAGCTTGATGAAAATCAAGAGGACAACCTTCATGAACCTATTATGAAGGTTATGGGAATCTCAAGTGATGTATAAGATCAATGGTAGAATTTTTTCTTGGATTTATTGAGTGAAATAAAGTAGCTTGATCTTGCAAATTTGCTTCAAGAAGACAATCTTCAAATTAAACATGGGGAAGACCTTAAATGGACTACTTAAGGTTCATTATACATAGATGAATAAGAGGATTCAAACTTGGTACCCCATGTTGGTCTACTTCAAGATGAGGTATCAGTTGAGGATAACCCTGATATGTTAGAGATAAAAGAAAGCAAATCATATTTTGAGCAAGATAGGTGTGATATTTCAGACCTTAGATGGTAAAATCAACCATCATTTATAGTTGAAGAACAATATGAAATATTAAGTGAGGTTGAATAAAGATACATCTCAAGTACTTAGGTGATGCAATTTGAGAAGCATACCTATGAAAAGATTAATGAGTTGTGGAAGTAGCTCAATGCCATAACCAAAGAGTTTGAAGAGGCTACAAGACATGTTCTTCCTCCAAAACATTATGAGCATACTAATATATGCATGATTAATCCTAATTTACACAAGGACAAGGTAGAACAACATAGTATTTCTTAACCACCAAGTGAACCAAGTGTAGTTACTCCTAAGAGCTAAATGAAGTCTTCATGCAAGGCTTTCTGAAGGGTGATGAACAACATCAAGCAAGTGATCTTGTAGTCCAACATGGAACAAGCTTAGAATATGTAGACTAGTATGTCTACATTAGATACATGTTTTTTACATTTCATTCATTAGAGAGCATATCAAAAGGATTGGCCACCAAGCTGCTTGATTCACCAATTTTTGTACCTCCAAAGCAAGGTATTTTTCATCTTCATTTGTTACAAGTGAATGATACAATGACCTAGGAGGGAGGTGATTTTAAATTTTTATACAATATTTTATATATTAGAATATATTTCATGCTTTTCTCTAAGTGCGTGTGCACATTTGTTTAGTAGGTTAGTTTCCATAGCTATGTTTAGGTTATTTCCTTTCCTATTATGTGTTTCCTTTTCCAAAGTGCCTTGGGCACTTTGTTTTGTTTTATTTCTTTTGGTTCTAGTTTCTTCAAAAGGAGGTTTTCTAGAAAGGGACAACCTTACTCAATTCAGATCAGCTTGTGACTCCATACCCAATGGATTAGACAACGTAACTAGTATAGGTTCTCAAGCATAGTAGGCATGCTTCCTTGTGAGTCACCAAATATGTTATTCAAATTTGTCCCACATATAAAGCTTCTACCTGGATAGATCAATTGATAATATTTATTGATTGAACAAATAATCAAATGACTTAAGCAAGTGAAGAAGATGGACCAAACCATCACCAAATGCCATGCAAAAATAGATAGGATAGTTTGGTTGAAAACTTCATAAGTTGACTTAAAATATCTTTCAGAGCCAAAGGATTGCATGGACATGAAGTTATTCATGCCTAAATCATGATATGTAAAATTTTGTATCTTGATGTGCTTGTTATCTTAATATATAAGTCTTTAAATTTGAATAAGTAGTATGGGATGTGCATTGGGATGTCAAGTTAAATCCATGACAAATAGACATTTGGATTCAAATATTATTGAGTCTAAACATGTTTATGACAAGTGTATAAATCTTAGAAGCTAAGATCAAATCTAATGGTGAGTGGGTGACCAATGATGTTATTGGGTCTAAAAGATCCAACAGAATAAGTTGAATAATGAATCAAAGATCAATGGTAAGCTCATAAACAAAAGGTTAGTGTATCATAAGATGAATGTGCATTTAATAAGTGGAAATATCTCAGGTGCCCATATAAAGATCTAATGGTACATATTGACTAGCAAAACTAGTAGGTCCAAGCTAATCAATAGTGTTTGATCCATCATACCAAAGAAGATCAATGGTGAGTGAAAATTTAGTAAATCTTGAAATCTAATGAGAAGCTACCAAGTGTCATGATTGTGGTAACGATCAGGTAAATCAATGATACACATTTGATCCATGAAAAAAGAGATTGATGGTGCATATAGGTTCAAAGGGTTAATGATCTTAGATTAAACATGATTCCACCATGTGTCACAATCATAAAAGAAGATAAGTTGATAACAAGATATTGAAAAGGGAAGCATCATTTTCAAGTGTCTTAATCTTGAAGGCCCAAATCAAGATTGATGGCCGATATCAAAAATCAAAGCCAGAAGACTTCAAATAGAGATATAATATGGTTTAGATTGAATTAAGAGAAAATGATTCAAAGAGCTATGTCACCATTAGAGCTTGATCAAATATCATAAAAAGACATAGTAATATAGTTAGGGGTTGTCAATGATAAAATTAAAATACTATTGAAGCTTATTATGAACATCTGGTTCAAAGATCTATAACATGTGGGGTCCATATTCTAGGGTCATTGTATTATTCTATGATTGTGTTATCTTTTTCTTTAAATAAGATATATGCATACAATGAGTTCTTGATTCCCTCAAGGTTTAGAGGTAGAATAGGTTTGTTTAAACCAAATATGGTTTAAAATCAAGACTATACAGCCTGTAGGTTCTCATTGACATGATAAATATAGGAAAACCAATACATAATATTGGTTTCAAATCTATAGTAAATTTATATTCAAGATGGAATATGTGCAAATATAAACAAGATATGTGTTTCTCTTGGTTTCTACTCATTTCTTAGGTTTGGAAGAAGATAAGAAACTAATAATAAGGGTGCGGTAGAAATACCTAGTTGGTGATGTATACATAATCCAGATGAATATGGATAAATTCCCTTTGGCTTGGAAGGAATAACCTATAAATAATAAAGCAATAACAAAGGGGCTGTTAGCAAGATAGTTGGGTGGGCTACCTAGCGTGAGCTAGATCCAAGAAGCATAAGCTTGTTAGGAGGATATAAATCCATTATTGATACCAATTAAGTTAGAAATGATAAAATCAAAGTAATTTCATAAATTAAATTAAATGCAATACAATAATAAAGTAGAACACTTATTAAATTAAATGACTAAATATAGCAAAAATAGGTCAATACTTGTGCTAAAGTGGGTGAAGTTAGGTTCAAAAACTTAGAAAAGGGTCTATAAATGGGTAGTAACATATAAATTTAGGTTTTGTGTGGTTAAAAGGCTAAAAATAAATTGTTATTATTTTCTACCATAGTGACCATCGGTGATTGGGTGAACCATCAACGATTGGGTAACCATCGATAGTTGTGGGTGATTATCGATAGTTGTATTAACCATCGATGGTTACCTTGGGATTTCTAGAGATAAAAAAAGAGTTATAAAATGGATGAATGGTCTAATAATGGTTCTATTAAAGATATATAATTTGGGAAATAAGGTATAGACATGTCTAATCAGGTTAGAGGGGTTACAAATCTAATGAAACAAAAAAATAAATAGGATATACCTGTAGCTTGCTAGATTGCTGATAGTTAAAGGTTGGGGTAATTTTTCTAGAGTAATAATACTTTGGCTTTAAAATAAAATTTGATATAGGTTCAGTTCTCTTTTTATTTTGTTGAGTTGCTAAAGAAAGACTAGATGATGGAAAGCTTGAATACTTGTAAGCAAGAGTGCTTGTGATGATGTATCCATTTCACCTCCTACTCCCTCTTTTTATAGGAAAAGAGAGATGGAGGATAGAAGGTTCCATAAAGGGTGAGGCTACTGATTTTGATGATTAAGAGTTCATTATCACTACATAAGGTGAACATATTAATTTATGCCTCATTAGATCACACACAGTTGGTTATGTGTTAAGAAGGTGAGAACCTGACCATCGACAATCAAGCTAATCATAAATACTTAAACTGACTATCAATTATCAAGTGTCTAAAGGTAAAGGGGTTAAATAAGTGGTTAAAAAGGTTTAGTTAAAGGTTAAGTTATTAGGTTGGTGAATTTAGTTAACTAGGTAGTCAACTAGACTCAAGGTTTGATAGGGTCAACAAGTGTCCCAAGGCATTTTGACATCTAGTATGGTTTTCTAGTGTCTACATTTTGCCCCTTTTTATTATGAAAACTTTAATTAATAAGATGGAAAATAAAAATGGATCACTTGGTTTAAGGTTTATTTACCCTGAGTATGGGAGGAGGTGTTCCCCCTCAAACCAGGAGTTGATGAGTTGAAACCAAAATCAAGTCAAGGTTTGATAAGTGTTATATGGTGAGTCATGAGGTTGGTGAGAAAAAGGGGGTTGGGAATTAAAAATGAAAACATGCACATAAAATATGACTAAGTATAATATTCAAAATCATGTGAAGACTAAGATTACCAATGTTGGTAAAAATAAGGTTCATACTATAAGTAGGAGTGACATGACCAGTCCATAACATTGGTCATAGCTGATTGGGTCAATCTATAAGTCTCCTAGATAGGGTTGGCTTTTTCATAGGTATCTGAGGTAGGAAGTGCTCCCTTGAAAAACACAAATGGTCTAGTCATGTACAAGGTGGTGTAAATTTAAATATTCAACATGACAAGGTTGGTTGATGTGATAAAAAATACCAATGCAAGGTTGCCAAAAAATATGTGAGTGTTTGGGTCAAAATGGCTAATATCAACATGGATGTGGTTTAATGGTAGGTTGAAAAAAGGGTAATATCTAAAAATTTCAAGTTGTGGTTTGGGGGAGACTAGGTGATCTCCAAAATTTTGGCACTTAGGTTGGGTGCTTAAAAATTTAAAAATTGATACCCTAATCATTGATGGTCAAGGTTGCCAAGGTCGACCATAAATGATCACCTTAACTATCAATAGTCAAGATGAAATCCTAAAAGCATGAAATATAAAAAGTGAAAATGAAATTTCATTTTCACTTTTGACATTTGACATCCATGCTTCTATGTATTCTATTAGTTTATTGTTTGGTATTTAGCTATGAGAGTTGATTGAGCATTTGAGTGAGGTGTTGATTGTGAATTTTTTGAGCATGTAATTAAAGATATCAGTTGGGACCAAATATATAGGGTAAATAAGGATGTGGTTGAATAATAGGACATAGTATGTGACCTCGATAGTGATTGAGGAATGAGATAGATGATGTTTTGAAATTATTAGTTAGTTTATTTGGTTGTTGTTAAAGTTAAATTTGGGTAATGTGTGATTGATTTTGTAGGGTTTTAGGAGGTTTAACCTAGGTTTAGGTTTTAGTAAAGATTGAGAAAATTAGTTGGTTAAAGTTAAATTTAAATGAGGTGTTAGGTTGGGTATAGGTTATAGGGTAGCATAAGGTAGTTTAATTATTGAAATTAGTTATTTTGTAGAGGTTTTCATAAGATTGGTCTAGGGTTTTACTCAGTGGATGGGAGATTATTTATTGACAGAAGAAAGTGGAGGTGCAAGGGACATTGACTAGTTTCAAGATGCATTGGAGGGTTTGGTTATGGGTGATGTGATCTATAAGCCAGATGTGGGTTGGCCTAAGTGAGCCCAGTAAACTATCACACTCTATCTTTATAGAGATAGAGGTAAGTTTATGAGAGGTGAGATGGTGAGACAGAGCTCATCCCATTTGATAGAGTTTGGAGGTAGTTCAGCCTTGTATAAGGGATTTTAGCTCTTTTCCCAAGGTATAGGAGGGAGGATGTAGAGTTTCTACTTCTAGAGCCATAACCATAAGATGTAGTTTTGGATCATGAGAAGTTACCAGTGAGAGCAATGATAAATGATGTTTATTTTGTTGATGGATATGTAGCATGGTACTAGGTCATTTATGTAGTGGTTGATTTTGGATGGGATGATGGGGGCTGATAGGCCATGAATCTAGATCCAAATGGGGCATAGGTATAGGGTGGTGATTAGGATGGATATGTAAAGGTAGCAATGGTAATTTCATTGGCTTAGATTATATGTTTATAGGGATAGGTGGAAACATTTCAAGGTTAGATTGTCACTTTATATGGCTAGGTTTCCACCATTACAACTGAAAAAGATCAAGAAAGGACCTCCCTAGGTTTGGTGACTCAGGAGAGGGATACAATGAGGTAAAGGGTAATATTAATGATAGAACTGGCAAGAGGGCCATCAGGTATGATTGATATTACGTAATACTTGGCCATGGTTGAGGAGTTGAGATATTATGAGGCTATAGTGATGGCATAGTTTCATAAACAAGCAAGATGGGGAAAGTATAGGGCTAGTTTAGTAGGTGGACAAGCTGTGGTGACTCTAGGGTAGTGGGCCTCTATAGTGAGTGGACATATAGGCATCCTAGAGGGACTAGAACTAGATGGTAGTGTAAGTGCAAGATCAATAAGGGCTAGTGGTAGTGGTGTCCCAGGGCATGATATATGATATGTTGTATGTACATTATTTTTAAATCAGCTTATGTGATGATGATGTGAAATGTACATGAGAGAGAGAGAGAGAGAGAGAGAGAGAGAGAGAGAGTGATTTATAAATTTTTACATGTATTATTGATTTGATGAATATGATGTATATAATGATGTTTATGATTCTCATGATGATATATATTTGATGTATGTTCATGGTTCATGGTTTACATGTTTTGATGTTTTGATATTTAATGGTTTATGATTATGAGATGTGTACTCAATAGATTTAGGCATGTGATGATTTATGGATGATGTTTTTGTTTTTTTCATAGATATTATGATGAATGGTTCAAGTATGGTTATTGATATGGTTTATGATATGATGTTTATATGATGTTTGATGTTTTGATCATAGATAGATATATGATGTGGTTCATGGATATGTTTCATGATTGATGTTGTTTGTTCATTATTATGGAGACATAATGTGATTATGGTTAAAGATGTAATGAAAATACATAAACTAATTTAACTAAAAAACTAAATGTGGGAAAAATAAATGAGAATAATGAGAAATATGTCTACATGAACCAATGATAAGAGGGTAAAGAAAAATCATGATGTATTTTCATTGGTAAAGACCTAAAAAAATTGAAGTTAGATTGGCTTAAGAAACTTAAACCTTTCAAATGCTTCACATTAACATGCTTTGGTTGATAAAAAAGGGTGTCTTGACCACATTGTGTCAAGTAAGATCATAATCCCTTGATTCATAGATAGTATATAGGGAAGATAATTGATGGGTGAAAGGTAAATGGGTGGATAGGTAAGGTAACCTTATGTGGGTTAGTTTACCCCATCTATAAGTGACCTAGAAACCAAATTGATGTAAGAATTCTAATAATGCTATATATGAAAGTTTATTGCCTTGTTCTATTTTTATATAAGGTATTTTGTTTATTACCTTTTTGTTTTTATAGGTTATGAAGCTAATCAATGTGGGAATCTTTAAATTATTTTTTTGACCCATTTGACTTAACCATCCTTCAATAGAGTGTTATAAGTTTAGGTTTGTTTGTTTTGGTAGGTGTCCTTCAAGGGAGTAGTCTATATTTTAAGCAATTTTAGTTTTGTGTAGTTATCCTTTAAGGGAGAAGTCTACAATGCTAGAGACATGTGACCTAAATGATAGTTTGGTATCCCAAATTATTTTGATACAAGGTTTTAGATATGGACAAAAATAATTAGGCTTTAGAGGTTTAATATTATGATGGAAAATCTTTTATACTAAGAAGGTAATGATAGGTAAAGGGGTGGTTTTTGAGAGACAAAAGATCATGGAATTCCATCTGATTAGAGATGAAAAGTATCTATGATAACCATACCATTGGTAGAGTCATGGTACCCATATTTAGGATTAGGATATGAATATGAGGGTTAATCACATGGTATTATGTTGTATTCAATTATCCTCAAAGGGAGAGGGATAGGTAGGTGAAGGTGAAAATCTCATAAATCAAGGGATGAGCTTAAGTTAGACAAGAAGGTAAGTTTGATATTTCTTTTAACAAACAAAAGGATGAAGATGTGAATCATTGAGAGGTTCAATTTATGGTTTACCTTCGAGAGAGGACAAATGGTAATCTCTTGATCCATACTTATGGGTTATGATGTAGGATCCAAGCTAATTAAACTCAAACTTACATATTTTTTTTTTATCTATATTGATTACATGCTGATTTTCGTTTAAGATGAGATCTCTAATATTGAATTCTCATTATTTTAGTTGTTTTTATAGGCATGCTTGATTCATTCTTGATAGACATGAAAATGGTTAAGTGTTACATTGTGATTTTCATCAAGTAGTTCATGTTAGATGGTCTTGATTATAATTAATCTTAGAAATGATGTCTTGTAAATATATATGATGAGAGGGAATCTAGACTTCAAGAGGTAAGATGGCCTTTGCTCCAAGACTAGAGAGAAAGGGTTAGTACTCATAGAGGTTTCAATGCTAGTGCAATAGGCCAATAAAGCAAAAGGGATGTGCAAGTGCCAATCCTGACCTAAAGCACTAACTAATTTGGTTAACATTTTGTTAGAGGCTTCTACCTATCCATTTTATTGTAGATAGTAAAGTGAGGAAAAGCTTAACTTGATGCCAAATGCATCACAAAGACGTTAGACTTAGTTTATTTTGAAATATTTACCATTATCAATGATGATCTTATGGGGAATACTAAAATGATAGCTGATGTGATGTTTGATGAAGTCAACTATGTTATTATCTTTTTCTAAGATGAGAGGAATAACTTCCATCCACTTGG
Source organism: Torreya grandis (assembly GCA_037957365.1). Classification (NCBI taxonomy): domain Eukaryota; kingdom Viridiplantae; phylum Streptophyta; class Pinopsida; order Cupressales; family Taxaceae; genus Torreya; species Torreya grandis. The sequence continues at coordinate 1,680,573 of JARHVA010001572.1, forward strand.
TGAAATACTTAGTGGTGGTGATGATGGATTGGTGTCATTGTGAAGAATGAGGATTGATTTAATCAATGTGATCGATTCCCCATTATGAGAAGTGATAATAGTATTTAGATACTTTTAGGCCATGGGTAAGTGCATGATGTAAATTGGCATGTTATTGTCATTTAATACACTTCTTTACATAATCATAATAGTCCTGGTTGAGGGTACACCAAGCCGAAGGATACATTTAGTGACAGATAAACCATTAAAGTGTCCCCTAAAGATTCCATCATGTATTTCCTTGATATCATGGGAAGCTTCATGAATATGTAGATAAAAAAGGAGGCTGTCAAAATTGTGCTTGTAAAATATTCCCCCTAGTATGTTATAATGAGAAGTAATATAAACAAAGGCTCATCAGGCATTCCTAGAGAGGTTGGGAGGAATGATGCTAAGGTTGAGGTAGTTGAAGGTTTTCTCATACCATATGTCAGATGGATATTGTTCTTCATTACAAATATTATGGAGGTCAAAATGGATATAAGAAGGTGTGATAAAATTATGGATGGTAACAAAGAATCTAGACTCAGTAGGTTATGATGGGATTTGGGAAGCAAGGGAAGCCATTGTATCTACAAACTTGTTGGTAGATTATGGAACAAACTAGATAAGGTAATGATCAAATGATGCTAAGAGTATGTTTAAAAGTTATTTGTAATTTTTTAAGACATAATTCTTACATTGGTAATATTTGTTGACTTGGTTGACCATAAGTTGGGAATTTCCAAAGACACTAATGGTTTTAATTCCCAAGACTAGAGTAGTTTGGGGACCTATGATGAGGGATTTATACTCAACCAAATTGTTGGTGCATTCAAAATCAAGTTTAAAAGAGAGGGGAAGAGGTTCACCATCAAGGGGAATGAGGATAACTCCAATACCCCCACCACATTGGCATTTGGATCCATCGAAGAACATGATCATTTGGTAGGTGGGGTCTTCTTGAGAAAGATTCAAAATGGACTTGTGTTTTATTATTTTTGGAAAATTAGTGTTTAGTTACTAAATAATAAGGGGTCTAGAGTAAGAGGAAAAATCTAATTTAATGTGACAAAAATATAGATGGTTATCTAATAAATAACATAAGGAGAAGAAATAAACTTATCTGAAATGGATTGGAATGAATGATTGAGGAGCTATAAATTAATGTGCGAGACTGGGACACTACCATGAATCTATATTTGGCCTTATTTTTTAATTTGATAAGAGCATTAAAAGTGGATAGTAGTGGCACTAGTGATATATTCCACCTTTTCCACTATTATCTTGAGGATATAATTTTTTTGGGTTTTATTTTCTAGATCAGTGTGAGCGTGTGTACCAAATTTTAGAGATCAAAAGTCAATAGAGCTCACTATAGGTCTGTTTTAATCTCCTAAACCTTGTATTCATCTACACACATGAAAAAAATAAATGCATCAAAAGCAAAAGGGGAAAAATTAGGTTACGGGAAGAATGATCACATGATCTAGAACCCCTTCTTTCTTGATCCTTTCCTACATTAACCCTCAAGCTAGGGTCTCAGATCAAATGTATTTCTCCATTAGGGAACATGCATAATCAATGGAAATGATACATGTAAGATTTACTTTCACCTAGGCCCTTCCTTGATTAAGCATGAAAGTCTATGTGTGATACAAAATACTGAGTTATTATATTGACTAATGTTTTTTATGTTTAATGTGCCAAAGTAGTAAATGATAGATATAATATGCCTTGTGAAGTCCTTTATATAAGAGACTCTTTATTTTGAATTTGATATATTTATTTGCATTTGGTCAACATTTATAAACTTAAGGATGAATCTAATAAATGTTATAAGATTCATTAAGTGAAGGAAATTGACCATTGGAACTCAAAATGGACACTAGTGGTACTGACACTGTAGTACAACCCTAGTGCTCCTATTTTATATTCTCAAGACTTGAGGGGATGGAAAGAGGATATAAAACTTGACATAGCTAATGTGAAATGACTTTTTGAAAGGCTTGAGATGACCAAGAATAGGAAAAAAGGCGATTTAAGCATATAACAAGACCAAAAAGAATAAAACAAAGACATGGCTAATCTGAACAAGGCTCATATTCTCCTGTCGAAGTCTCCTATGAAAGGATTGTGAAAAGGCATGATATGTGTGGTTTCTTGACTAATTTAAGGTGTATATATTTTCTCATTTTTATTCTAGTGATGAAATAAAATTAAGTACTAGATTAAAATAAAGAAAATAAAATACATACTTGAACCTACCTGAGTGGAGATAAGTGTCATGAAAAAGGTCCAACTCACTTCCTAGCCAGGGAAGCAGATGGAGAGCCAAATAATGCCTAGATAAAGAAACAATCCCTAAAATGAGTTCCCCTTATGTTGAATCTAGCCAAAAATGAGAGATGCTTAGAGGCCCAAAACCAATGTCTATCCTCTATCCCATATAAGCTCATGTAATCTAGAATGTAAAGAATCTATATACTATTAAGAAAAAAATATATCATGCCCCCACTCTAAATATCTGAAATAGAACTAAAAAATGCTCAGAGGCCCAAAACCAATGTTTGTCTTCTGTCCCACACAAACTCGTGTAGTCTAGGTCTAGGTAATGTTACAGACCAACCATTATAGATGATCATACAATCCAAATTCATGAAAAAATAAGTAAATTTAGGTGTAATTTTAAACTTTATTAAATGTGCAAGAAAATAATTTAATGTCTTTCCATTCCAATATGTATAATCCTATATGATGAAGAACATGAACATTTGTGCCATATCTCCAAATATGGTATGTGAGTGATGCATATGTATAGTCTGGTAATCTGTATAACCACATGTGATATGAGATATCATGTCATATCCCATTTTCAAAAATTTGAGATTAAAATAATGTGCTTTACACTATACCTATAATCTACTATCTAGTCATGTAACTGTGTCATAGTGTATGAAGTTGTATGTGTGAGACGTGTAGTATGTACATGCCCCCAAATATAGTATCTAGTCTAAATCTATATTTAAGTCATTATGAATCTATATAATCTAAACCACTATATATTTTACTAATTTATTTATCTATAAACTGAAGGAATATCCCCCTAAATGTCCTAAGTAATGTTGAGTGACCCATGTAATCAGAATGACTATATATCTCAACCATTCTAAGTTGAATTTAATAATTTAAATATTAAAAGTGTAAGAACCATGTTGAGTGACCCATGTATTCTGAATCATTATATATTTTTATTGATCTAACCTGAACCTGATGATATAAATACTAGAGGTGTAAGAACCATGGTGTATCCACTTACAAGAGTAGATGGGTTATACTAGGTAAGCGTAGGAATAGGAATAGTAGGAATGATGACCCCCTTTTGGGAATAGGGATGAGATCTTATGATAGAGGAGCATGATCCAAAAGTGATGAATAGTGGCATAATGATAGAAGTAAGGTTGGTATAGTTTAAATTTATTGAGAAGTTTCTTGATTGATTAGATTGAGTTGTTTGATAGTTGAATGAGTCTTTGATTGGTTAGGACCCATGTGTATGTTTGGATATAAATTAGGTATAGATATTTGTTTCCATAGTAGGTAGATGATGTAGTAAGAGAGTATGGCTCATGTGATGTTGAAGGTATCATTGTTATGATTATGTGGAACAAAATCATTTGTGAAATAGAGCTTTAGGGTTGAAGTTATAGATAAAATTGTATTTTACTTTAGATGAAAAAGTTATTTGATATAGGAAAGTCAGATTGATTCTTGATTCATTTGTGCATTGAGTAGTTTGATATTTTGAGCTCTAGAGTAGGAGATATGACAAGGAGATGAGTACCTACCATGACCTAATTTGAGTAATTGGTAGCCTATATTGAGGTTGATTGGGAGGTTACCTTAGTAAGTAGATAAAATGTGTGATTTTTGCCTATTTAGAAACCTATTTCTAGTGCTTTTGAGTTGTTTTAAGTAGCCTAGAAAATTTATAACTAGTTCTAGCACTCCTATCACTATTTTCTAGGCTCTCATGTTGTTGTGTATGTTGTAGCACACTTGTCTAGTGTTTCTATCCCATACCCAACATTGTTATCTTGAAGTTGGATGTTCTAGGCTGCTACTTGGTTTAGTTTCTATGTTTTTGATTGGCTATTGATTTGGCATGGTAAACTGATGTATATGTTATTTTTTGGTGTTTTTACAAGGCAAGGTATAGATGAGAGATTTATGTAGAAGTCAAGTTATGAAGACACTATGGTTTTTAATTTTGTTATTGGATGAGAAGGTTATGATGGATAGAGTAAGGTTGGGTCATGTGTGTGACTTAGGCACTATGCACTGGGATAGGTATCTAATTACCACCTTATGTGAGAGGTAGAATGTAGACACATACACATTTTAGATTCTTACTAGAGAGACTACAATTACTCTAGAGGATGTGTACCATATTTTACATTTATTGATTAGTGGATAACATGTGACTTTGTAGGATGACATAGGTGTTGATGCTATTGATCATGTGTCATTATAGTTTTCTAGTGTGCCCTTAGGCATACATAATATAGGTAGTGATAGCAATTTATTATTGTCAGTTATTGTATAGTCAAATGTTTCATGTCTATAGAAGTGGTTGGCCATGTTGTTAGCTTCATTCATTATTGTGGATGGGAGTAGGGTGTTAATTGCATATAGGGTGCATAGGATCATGTACAACATAGAGGTGTATGGCATTGTGTTCTCATAGGCTAGGACTATGATTTCCCACTCATATAGGGATCTTTACTAGTTTACTTAGGAGGTATTTAGTGGTGGTGTGAATGTAGCTACCTTATTACATTATTGGGCTTATGAGAATATAACAGTTGTGTAACTGATAAGATTATCAAGGGAGAGGAAGGCATCTCCATAGGCATTTGGAGAGTGGTGGATGAGTATGTTGGCTATTTGGTATCCTAAGATAGATCACTATAGATGAGTTTTAGATAGGTTGGTGGCTCAAAATATCATATGGATGTCCTATAAAGGATTCCTTGGGTGGCTCAAGGATGGAGTGAAATTAAAATATATGAGGGTTAGTTGTTGGTTACATGACCATTGGGTTGGAGTGTAAGAGTGCTTTCAGTATGAGTACATGACTAGATAGTTTAGGGTACCAAAAGATGAGCCCCCTATATCATGTGTGTGGGTGAGGAGCGCACATGAACCAGTAAGGGTAGGAGCTCATGGGAGGCATATTAAGGTTGAGTTAGCACCATTACCATTAGATATGTGAGAAATGGCTATAGATATTCCTAATGTAGATGATGTTAGATATAGAAAGGCACATACCACATGGTGGATGAGGCATCGATGGGCTCCATTATATCATGTTGATGGAGGGGATGCCCTTGAGTATGAGGATATTGCTCTAATATCTATGATGGGATGTAAGCATTGATTATATTTGAATTATGTACAAGTTTGTTCTTTTTTATCTTGTTTTGAAATTGTATGGCTAATGTAGTATTTATACTTTTGTGTGTAGGTGGATTGGGAGGTGCTCAGGATGAATCACCTACTAGGGTAAGAGGTGGAGATGTTAAGTTTTGGGAGACAATCATTAATCTAACACTCTAAGAGATTACATGGCAAGTTACTGATGATATGGTAGAGTAGGGTTTGATAGAATTAATGCTAGTTATAGTTGATGTTTATGCTCATTTGTTTTATAGATATGCTATAGTGATAACTATGTATATTAGGGAAATGAGAGAGAGAGAGAGATGAGCTAAGGGCTAAGATAGATAGGCATAGGATACATCCACATAATTATGGATCAGTGAGTATGAGGATTATGGATGAGTACATAGAGCTTCAGAGGTAGTATGTATATTTGCATGATGAACATGATCAGTTGTTTGAGTGATATAGTCATCATAAGAGGCATTCAAGATCTTGAAGAGGTGAGGGATCATCAAATTTTAGGCTATACTATGGGACTAGTACTAGATGAGAGAGTGAGACTGAGAGTGAGGTCATGATGCCCATTCATGATTCATTATTATCTTGACATGATATATATGTTTTGAAAACACTGCTATATATAATTGATTTGATTTTGACTCATGCATACTATGTTATGAGATTTGAACTATATTTTTATATTCATTGTATATGGTTTTAGAATTAGTTACTTTGGTATTGATGTGGAGGATGTGTATGTTTGGTAAAATGGTACTTGGGATATGTGATTCGATTGTTTGTTGATAAGTGTGATGCTAATTTTTTATTTGTAATCATATATAGGAAAAAATTTATTGGTTTTATAATTAGTAAATTGTTTGGATGAGTTGAGTTGGTTTAATATTGGTAAAATAGGATTTGGTATGATCTAGGATTTTGATAAGCTATTTCTAGCTATGGATAGTTATTGGGAATCAGGAATGTTAGTTGTTAGTATATGGGGATGTAAGATAGCATGTTGTGCATATTACTTTACCAATAGTGTCTTAATAATACAAAGGCTAGCTGACCTTTGGCTCTATTATTTCCCTACTAATTCAAGCTTATGAACTAAAACCAATATGACTATGTGTCATATCACTATGTGTCGTATCACTATCTAAATCCTATTGGCTAACTAAAAAAATGCCCATACTACTCATGCTATGTAGGGATATGGTCTGTATCTAATATTGTCTTCTATGTACTAACTATAGCTTGACATAAAGATTTTGCAAAATGTAACTTTATTGATCATGTAACTAAAAGTATGTGTGGTGAAGAAGGCTCATATATCCTTAATCATATACCCTATAGCCTTTTCTATGATGTATATGATTGAGCCATAAATCAAGCTAGAACTAAAACCTGTGATGGGGTCTCATTTAATCTTAATCATAGTGGATTAGTACATGAGATAGGACCTAGAAAATATGGCTATAGTGAATATTTATTGTGAGCATTACTATGTGATATGGGTTCATTTAATCTTAATCATAGTGTATTTCTATGTGAGATATGACCCCAAAAATCTAGCTGTAGTGAAAATTTATCATGAGCAATACTTTATTATAGTGCATGTGACTCTTTTGGATATGTATATGGAAATGTACCATCTAATCCTCATACTAAACTACTATATGTAGGTTTCTCTCACTTTAAGGTTTACAAAACTTTTGAATATGTGGAATAGGATATCTCCTATGAGGCTCTATCCTAGAACCTATATTTCTCTCACGATGAGTGATCAATTATTCTTATGAAGGAATGTCCTAAGATGACTCAATCATGGGTGAATGAGGTCTATGGTTCTATGGTGGAGGATATCTCAATGCCCCATGTGTGAATGCTATGATTCCATTATCAACACATCTATTAATGTAATCCTTGAGTCCATAAAAATCATTATCTTTGTGTCCATGAATATGATGATTGTTGTAAAAGGGTTGATATGGTTGCTTCTATAGGAGATGTTGATCTCATCAATGCATAGAAGGCAATGTGATTAACCTCATATATAAGAGTGTTGATAATATGATATATTGGATATCCTACTCCTAATCAAGCTATAGTGGTGCTTTGATGTTGTTCTCTATAGTGCATACTATATGTTGTAATCTAGAGACTAGCTCTCTATTCTTAACTGATTACTTTTCTAGTTCTAGTCTCCTATCTTGGTTAGGACATGGTGGATGTTGGATGCTAGGAGATATAGATACTATTGTGAAATCTGGAGTAATCCAATCAACTGAATCAACCTCAATAAATCCCAATTTCTTTTTTAGAGCTATAACTATATAGCATAAGTACTTAAAAGAAGACTCTATATAATCTAGTAGATACTCAAGTAAAGGTTAGTGAATCCCCTTAATAAATGTATGATAAATCTATAAATATATTGTTTTGTATATCAATCATAACATGTGATTCTTGAATCATAAGTTATAATCACTAATTGGCTCTAAAGTATTCTGATGTAAAGTTGCAAGTTTCTCATATGTAACATGGTGGCTTGTGTTTGCTATGTAATGTTTGAGAAATGCCTCCTCTAAGTAATCATATGTGTGCAAGGAGCCAATAGGGAGTAGATGAAAGAAACAATTATGTGCTTCCCCCACTAATGTTTATTAGAATAATTTTAGTAGAATCAAAGGACTCACATGAGATGGAAAATCCTTTCAAAAGGCTTGAAGGTGTATACATGGATCTCTAATTCCATCAAAGTGAAGAAATGATGTTACCTATAAATTCTTAGATAATGAATCTTTTATGTAATTTTATAATTATTCCATAATATTATTCTAAAAATTTTAAGGAAGGAAGGCTTGGGGTTTGAGAAACTAGTTTAGAAATCTAGGGTTTTGAGTTAGGGTTTTAGATTTTTTGAAAATTATGCCAATAACTTAAATTCTAAAAATAGTTTTGAATAAAATAAATGCAAAAATATTTATACAAAAATCATAAATTTGAAATTAAATTTTTGCATAAAATATGAAGGAAAAACTCTAAGGGTACCTAAGGTCTTAGATTTTGTTTGAAGTCAGTTGATTTCACCAAATGTTTTATTATTTTCTGGAAACTAGTGTTTAGTTTTTCAATAACAAGGGGTTTGTAATAAGGGGAAAATTCTAATTTAATGTGACAAAAATATATATTATTATCTAATAATTTACATGGACTAAAATGGATGATTCAAGAGGTATAAATTGACGTGTAGGATTGGGACACTATCATGAATCTAGATTTGGCCTTCAATTTCTAATTGGAAAAGAGCACCAAAAGTGGATAGTAGTGACACTGATGCTATAGTCCACCTTTTTCACTATTGTCATAAGTATCTAAGCTTTTTGGGTTTTATTATCTAGATCATTGTGAGCCTATGTACCAAATTTTAAAGATTAGAACTTAATAAAACTTATTATAGGTCCATTTTAATCTCCAAAACCCTATATTCATTTACACACATGAAAATAATAAATGCATCAAAAGTAAAAGGGGGAAAACTAGGTTAGGGGAAGAATGATCACATGATGTAGAACCCCTACTATCTTGATCACTACCTACATTAACCCTCGACCTAGGGTATTAGATCAAATGTAGTTCTCCCTTAGGAAACATGCATAATCAATGTGCATGATAGATGCAAGAATGACTTTTTCCTAGACCCTTCTTTGAACCATCACGCAAGTCTATGTGTGATGTAAAATACTAAGCTATAATATTTATTGAGTTTTATTATGTCTAATGTGCCAAAGTAGTAAGTTCTAGATATAAAATGCCTTGTGAATTCATTTATATAAGAAATTATTTATTATGAAATTTGAGAGCTTTATTTGCATTTGGCCAACATTGGGAAACTTAAGGATGAAGCTAAGAAAGGGGCTAAGACTCATTGAGCAAAGGAAACTAACCATTGGAGATTAAAATAACTCTAAATATGAGCATTAGAAATGGACACTAATGGGACCAACACTGTATTCCAACCCCAACACTCCTATCATATAGTCTTGGGCCCTAGGGGGATGGAAATATGATAGAAAACCTAACCTAGTTGAGGTAGAATGACTATTTGAAAGGCTTGGGATGACTAGGAATAGGAAAAAAGGTGACTTACGTATAAAACAAGACCAAAATGAATAAAACAAAGACATGGCTAATGTAAACAAGGCTCATATTCTCCAATCAAAGTCTCTTTTGAAAGGACTATGAAAATAAATGATATGGGTGGTTGCTTGACTAATTTAGGGTGTATATAAATTGTTAGTAAATGCGAGAGGAAGTAGTTAATTTTTTGATAGAGGATATTTAGCCAATTGGTTGATAATAACTTGCCCTTTAATTGAGTTTTTCCAAAGGAACTCAAGATAAAAATCAGCTAATATCATGAACCACTTGGCCATACATTGGTTCTAGTATGGTTTAGAGTGCATGTACTTTAGTGGGTCAGTGTTAGTGATGACATAGTTTTGTGATTAAGAAGGTAATGATGAAGTTTGGAAGCCACACAGATTAAGGTGAGGTAAACTTTCTCAAGATGGGTGTATCGAGTCTCCTACTCTTTAATCATTTGAATTATGTAGTATACAACTTTCTCTTTTTTTTGTTCATCATGGTGAGTGAGCATTGCCCCTAAATAATGGTTAGTTGTAGATATATAAAGGTAGAAGGGTTGGTCCTCTTTAGGTGGGGTAAGAATAATTGGAGAAATAAGGTATTCTTTAAGTGCATTAAAGGCTTGTTGGAAATATTTGGTCCATTTAAAATATGTATCTTTCTTAATAATATGGTGAAAGGGTTGACATCTATTAGATAACTAAGAGATGGAATGATGGATGGATTGGAACTTCCCATATAGGCTACAAAGTTGCTTAAGGTGGGTTGGAGGTGGAATCTCCAAAGTTTCTCAGACTTTGGTAGGGTCCACTTTAATTTATTGAAGAGAGATGGTAAAGCCAAGAAGCTTTCCATAAAGGAACCCAAAAATACATTTATTAGGGTTGAGTCTGATGTGGAAATACATTAATCATTTGAAGATGATGGTGATAATTTATAGGTGATCCTTGTAATGTTTAGATTTTCTAAGGAGATCATCCACATAGTATTCTATGATTTTATGGATTAGATCATGGAAGAAATAGGTCATCACATGATGGTAAGTTTCTCTAGCATTCTTCAGACTAAATGGCATGACTATATAGAAAATATTTCCCCATGGGGTGATGAAATAATTTTTATGTTGATCCTTGAGGGAAATCAAGATTTGATTATATCCTGAGAAGCTATCCATGAGAGATAAAATCTCATGGCTACCTATAAGATCAACAAGTTGGTCAATGATAGGAAAAGGAAAGTCATCCTTTGGGAAAGTGAGTTTGAAATCATAAAATTTGATACGAAGGTGAAGTCCCCTTAAGGTTTTGGTAATGGGAATGATGTTAGAAACCCATTAAGGATAGTCAACAGGTTGAATGAAGTCAATAGACAAGAATTGAAGCTCTTCTTTGACTAAAATGATGATGTGAGGGTACATCCTATGAAGCTTTTACAAATTAGGCTTACCATCAAGATGTGTTGAAATTTTATGGATGGATATGGAAGGGTAAATTTTGGACATATCCTGATAGGATTGAGCAAATGATATGTTATGGTCATGAAGGAAAGAAGGGTAATCTTTTTATTCCATAGAGTTTAAGGATTAACAAATCTTGATAATGCAAGGGTTATCTTGAGTACCCAAGTTGAAATCGATAGTGGATTCATTCGACATGGTTTGTTTCTCAATAATAAGGGATTTATGGATATAAAAATCCCATTTACTAAGGTAGGTGAGAGTGGAATCATCATCTTGATGTTGGATGGTGTTGATGGTAGGAGAATCATTTTCTACCATTTCAAGATGGATGAGATGAAGGGTTTTAGTTATACCATCCTTTTGATAAGTCAAGGGGCCAAAAATAATAAGATTGATAAAAAAAATGAGATGGAATGATATCAAAATCTTATCACTTCAAAGGAGATGGGGTTGGTGAGGATGGGATATCCTCATTGATAGTGGCAATGGGTTTAGGTGAGGTGGGTTCTTTTGGTGGTATGAACCCAAGGCCAAATAGGTCATGAGGTTTATAAGTTTTGATGGTAGGTAACTCATGAGGTCCATGATCATAATGGGCTAGGCCAAATCTCTTCAAGGTACACTTATGAAGGTATAGTTTGGCAAATACTAGTCTGTTAAGATAAGAGAAGTTAGAGGTAAATGGTCATATGTTAGAGGTATCAATAGAAGCAAGAAGTGGATGATCAAGACCCCCATATATTAATTTTATTTTATGGTTAGGAGGCTTGAAAGGGATGATGGTTTCAATTTTGGGGTCATCACTAGGATTATGGGTGAGATTGCCATACTCTTGAGGAGTAGGGAAAGCATCCAAAACTAAAAGATGATACTCCCCCAATGAGAGACATTAGAATGTGGGATATAAGGGGTCCTCTATGAGGATATATGAAGAAAGGATAGATGAGCTAGTTTAAGCTTCATTGATGATAGAAGTGGAGGTGTTACTAGTTGTGGTTGGTGAGGTGGTATTATTATTGTTTTGTGGTGAGGTAGATGGAGGAAGATGAACATCATTGGTTCGATATGTCATGTTGTATGAGGCAAAAGGACTAGGGTCAGCTCTTATGGTAAAAAATTGACCTTCATGTTAAAATTTGGCACAAGAGTATAAGGTAGATGGGACACAACTCATGGCATGGATCCAGGGGTATCCAAGTAAAAAAATTTATTTTAACTCACCCTATACAACGTAAAAGATTTTAGGAATGGTGAAAGGTCCCAAGTAGATGTGGAGAACAACTATCCCCAAGGTAATAACCATAGTATCATTGAAAGAGTGAAGGACCACTAAATTTTTTGACATGATATTCTTAATCAATTGAAGTTGGTCATAGGCATGGGAGGAGAGAATTTTGATGTTATCTCCTCCATCAATAATCACCCTTTTGATGTGGGTTTGATTAATGTATGAAATAATGAAGAGGGGAGGATCAAGATATTTAGAGTGGATAGAAGGTATTTCCAAATACTAAAAGGTGATGAAGGTAGAAGGTTGAACAACTCTAAAAAAATATGTAAGAGGTTAAATATCTTCTATTTTAACCTCTATAGATTACAAGGCCTCTATCAATGCTTAGTAGTTATGGAGAAAGGTGTGGATTAGTTCATAAAGGCTCATCTTCACCAATGTATGGTGAAGTTATTTTAACACTACTCGTTGGATGGATTTAAAAGGGTTAGAATGAGAGGAACCTAAAATGGATATTTTGGGTTTTGAATAAGGTGAAGGTAAAGGTAAAGGTGCTTAGTTTTGGTTGGAATGTTGAGGGGTATAAGGGTATGTCCATGGTATGGACAATTTTGCTTTTCCCTTATCATTTTATTGGGACCTATATTAGGTAACCATATGGATAGTGTTGATTAAGGGAGGTGTTGGGATAGATGGTTGCTTTAGTTCCTTCTCACTTTAAAATGAGAGTGGAGGAGTAGGTAAATGTTAGATGGATTGAGTTGGTGGTTGGGTTGGTAATGGGATCAAGGAAGGTTCATTTGATAATAGATCATCCTCATCCCATAAGCTATAGATAAGCTTTTGGAGATCTTTTTAGTTATCTATATTATGTCCAAGAGTCATATGGTATAAAAAAATCAAATTATCATCAAACCATGATGGTTTAAGATGTGAAGTGTCATAATTTTTTATGGGTGTTAGGGTTAAGGAAGAGGTTTAGAATAACCTTTGTAGAATGGTTGAATAAGATTTGATCAAAGGTGTTAAAGGTATGGGGTTTTTGGTTTTAGGAGTGGGAGAGTTATTATAAGGAGGCTTAAACATAAAAATTGGAGGTGGTGGAATGGTTTTGGTAGGTGGTTTTAGTTGGGATTGTTTGGTTATGGTTGGTTTCAAGGTGGAAGATTCAGAGGTGCAAGGTGAAGGTTTGGTGATAGGTGGGAAGGTAAAGGTAGCTAGGTTAGTTAAAAATGATGGATATTTTGATGAATTGGTAGTAGGTGTGGGTGGAGTAAAATTATAAGGTTTAATATATGAGGAGTAGGTAATTTTAGGAGGTTTCACCTTCTTGGTAGAAGGATGAGCTCTATGGGATGGTAGAAGGATGGGGTCCTAAGATAAAATGTAAGAGGGAAGGAGGTGGTATAGGTCTAGTTCAAGGTGGTAATTTGGTTAGTTACACATTATTATTTAGTTTTATTGGGATTATTTTTAGTGTATGAGAGTGTGTTAAGTCCAAATTCAATGATTGGTGAGCTAGACTAGGTATAGGAAGTATTCCTAGATTTTTAATGGGTTTGGTTAGAGAGGCATAAGGTTATTTGGAAATTTTAGATAGAGGTGGGTTGGATGGTTTTGTATGAATAAGTGTTTGAGTATGGGGTTGAGGTAATGATAGGTTTTATGGTAGATATAAGTGAGGTTGAAGTTTTAGGTTTGTTTTGGTAAGGGAGCCCATGATGATGCCAAAAGGTGGCTCTATCTAGGTTGGGTTGAGAAGTAAACTCTATATTTTGGATTAATATAGAAAAAGGATTTCAAATGGGTTTGATCCCTTGGTGATTGGTTTCTAAAGTTAATCCCATGGGTGGAGGTGAGGGAAAGGTTTCTTCACCTATGTTCTTGGTGGAAGGTTCCAAGGTTTGGGAGGAAGTATCCTCCATGGAAGGTGTAAGTAAGGTGATTTATTCTTTTGGGATGGTTCTTAAAGAGAGAATGGGTGGTTATAGCATAGGTGAAGAAGTTTTGATGGCCTCAAGTAAAGAGAAGGAGATGGTTTCTTCCTTTGTTTAGACATCTAAAGGAATGGTAGGTAATTCAACCACTTTAATAGGTGGAGTGGGTGAAGAGGTGGTTGAATCAATGGTTACCTCCTTTGGTATTTATATCAAAGGAGATGTGGATAGGTCTATGATATTATTGAGTAATGAAAGAAGGGTGGTTTCATCCTCTATTTGGGAATTCAAATGAATAGAGGGTGAGTCCACCACTTCAATGAGTGGAATGGATGAATGGGTAGATGAGGTAATGGTCTCCTCAAAAATAGGCTCACTAATAATGACATTAACTATATGGACCTCATGAGCATGAGATGATTCTAATTTATTATCATCATAATCGGTGGAAGGGGCATGGTTTGGAAATGGTTTATGAAATATGTCAAGGGATTGATTTGAAGGTGCATTGGGATTATTAAACATAAGTTCTCCCTTATCAATCATGTTTTGGATAATAGTCTTAAAGGTATTACACCTACTAAAATCATGTCTAATTATGTAGTAGAAAACATAAAGATAATTCTCATTATACCAACTAGGTGTAGGGTGAGAGGCATCAAATTTTTGGGGAGGTTTTATTGGAAGAAGTTTTATGATGTTTTCTTTGATTATTTTATCCAAAACTGAATCATAAGACTCCCCTATCAGAGTATATTATTTTGAATCAAATTAGTTTTGGTTTTCATTTGGTTAGTTGGAAGAGATAGAATAATTGGTTGGGTTGGGTTGGTTGATAGTTGGTGGAAAAATGGTTCTAAGTACAACTAGATTGTTAGATGTCCTTGATTTGGTATTGGGATCGTTAGGTTGACTGGTAGTTTTGGTTGAGAAAGTGTCATTGTATTTAAAACTAGAATTTTTGTTTCATAGTTTTTGTGCCATGGTGAAAACCTCATCAAAAATATTGAAAATTTGAACTTGAAGAGTGAGGGAAATATGTTTGGCACAACCTTGAGAGAAGATTTCAATCAATTCAAGTTGGAGTGATCAAAAATAAATTTGGTTGATGAGACCTCTCCATCTTGATATAAAATCGGTAATTGATTTGTCATCAAATTGCCTAATGGAGTAGAGGTTGGTAATAGAGACCCTTTTAAATATATTGACTAAGAAATGGTATAAAAAGACTTGGGAAATTTAAGAAAAGGAAAATATGGAGTTCTGGGTGAGAAAACTATACCAATCTAAGGCTGGTCCAAATAAAGACATGGGGAAGGTATGAAGGAGTAGCGCATCATCCTATACAATCAAATATTAAGAATGGTAAAATGCTCTCAGATGTTGTTGGGGGTCCTCTTTACTTTAGAACTTGGAAAACTTGAATAGTTCCCATTAAGGAGGATAGGATCAGATAGGGATGGATGGATGGATGGATAGGTTCATTACATATTGATTGTAAGATAAAAGGTTATGAACCCTAAAAATAGATGATTCAAGATTGTAAATTTTATCCATAAATATCCTAACCAAATTAATTTGAGGTTGGGAAGATCCATAATTGTATGGTAAGTTTGGTTGAGGTTGGGTGGCATCAATGTATGGATAAGAGGTAGAGGGTCGAGAAGATACCACATATTGGTATGTGGTAATTTTTGGCTGGGATGATGCCACATAAGGGTTGATAGGCACAAAAGGTTAGATAAAAGGTGTTACATATCCTTGTGGATTAGGAACATATTGGTAAGATTTCATGGGTATTTTTTGTGGGATGGAGGTGGGTTGATTTGGAGGTATGTATGGTTTGGTACATGGTTGGGGTTGAGTGATAAATATTGTGCTAATAGGTGGAAGGGTAGGAGGTATGGAAAGTACCAAATTTTGAAGAGGGGTAGAAATTAGTGGGTTGGTGGTGATAAGAGGAATGGTATAAATAGGGGTATAAGATACCCCCATGGTGGATGGGGTATAGGTAACAAGAGGTAAGGTTTCAACTATATTTGAGGTGTTGATTGGTGTAAGGGGTGTTTGGTTATTGGTTGGAATGTTGGATTGGGTTTTGGTGGTGGTAGTGGATCGTATATTACTAGAAGAGTATGTTTGGGTGATCAAAGGTTGGGTAGAAGCAAAACCAAACATAAGAGGGGGAGACATACCATAACGTGGATCTATAGCAAGAACCAAAGCAATAGGGATATGGTGAGCTAAGGTGATAAGGTAATGTTGGAGGACCATGGGGTTATTATCAAAAAAGGTAGTGAAATTTACATCACCCTCAACAAATATCCAAGGCATGGTAGGAGGGGGAGAAAGATAAGGAGAACTCTCAACATATGAAGTATACTCCATGGAAGAGGAGGAAGAGGAAGATGGTGGTTCTTCATTGGGTTGATTCCTTAATTGATATATAGTAAAGACCATGAGAGGAATAGAAATTAAATAATGAAAACTCACACCTCAAACGAAAAGCAATCAAAAGGAAAAAATATCAAGACAATCCAAACATACACTAGAAGTGCATTTAAAACTTAAGATTATTTTTAAATCACTTTTGGCTTATGCCTTAGAAAGTGTGAAGAAGAAATTTGGTTTCTAGATTAGGTACTAAAGAGGAAATCTATGGTTGGTTTTATGTTGTGTTTAGGTGCTAAAAAAAATTGTATTGAATTTCAGTACGTGGCTTGATATTGGGGCCTAAACCCTCACTTCACACACCATAACAAGAAGGGTGGTAAGTGCTTAGCCAAGATATACTAAATTTCAAAGTTTATAGTCAACTATAGAGTTTAGTTGATTTTCCCATTAGTAATGACCTCCAAGTAGGATTACCAAGAAAGGGTAAGGCTTACCACTAGGTGAAGAAATCCTAGTTAGGGTTTGTCTCAAGTTTATTTTGATGTTTTGATTGATTATGTGGTTTGGTAAAAGTGTGTTATAACAAGAGTGAAAACTATGATTGATTACATTTTCCTTTAAATTAACTAGATGAACTAAAAGAAAGAACACAAAAAATATATGCAAGGTATTTATTTTAAGTCCAAAATAAATTTCAGATTTCATTGGATGAGAAAATAATAAAGAAATAAATATGACCTGACACCTAGATGATGCTAGAGTCCCACTGGGCATGCCAAAATATTTCTCTTAATTTCTACTCATTTCTTAGTTTTGGAAGAAGATAAGAAACTACTAATAAGGGTGTGGTTGAAATACTTGGTTGGTGATGTGTGCATAATCTAAATGAATATTGAGAACTCCTCTTTAGCTTGGAATGAATAACCTTTAGATAATAAAACACTAACAAAGGGGTTGTTAGCAAGATAGTTGGGTGGACTGCCTAGTGTGAGCTAGATCCAAGAAGCATAAGCTTGCTAGGAGGCTATCAATCTAATCTTGATAATAATTAAATTGGAAATAATAAAAGTAATGTACTTGCATAAAGTAAATGAAATACAAAACAAGAATAAATTAGAATTCTTGTTAAATAAAATGACTAAATATAGCAAAAGTGGGTCAATACTTATGCTAAAGTGGGTGAAGTTAGGTTCAAAAAATTAGAAAAGGGTCTGTGAATAGGTAGGAACATATAAAGTTAGTTTTGGTTGGGGTTAAGAGGTTGAAAGTAACTTATTATTTTTTATCACAGTGACATTCGACACTTGGGTGAACTATCAGTGGTTTACTTGATCGTCAGTGGTTAGGTGACTGTCAACAGTTATGGGTGACCATCAGTGGTTGTACTAACCATCAAAGATTTCCTATGGATTTCTAAAAATACTAAAAAAAGAGTTATAATATGGATGAATTGTTTGATAATGGTTCTATTAAGGATATAGAAATTGGGAAACAAGGTGAAAATAGGTCTAATTAGGTTAAGGGGGTTAGAAATTCAATAACATAAAGAATAAGTAGAATATACTTGTAGCTTACTAGATGGTTGATGGTTGAAGGCTAGGGGAAATTTTTTAGAGTAACATTACTTTGGCCTCAAAATAAAATTTGATAGAGGTTCTAGTCTCTTTTGTTATTGTTGAGTTTTCGAAGGAAGATTGGATGCTAGAAAGCTTGAATACCTATATGCAAGAGTGACTGTAATGATGCATCCATTTCATCTCATACTCCCCTCCTATTATAAGCAAAGAGAGATGGAGGATAGAAGGATCCCTAAAGAGTGAGGCTACTAATTTTGATGCTTTGGATTTTTTTAGCACTGTGTAAGGCAAACATATTAAATTGTGCGTCATTAGCTTGCACATAACTGGTGATGTGTTAAGAAGGTGAGGACCTGATCATCAATGGTCAAGATAACCATTTATGGTTGAGTGTCCTAAGGTAAAGGGTTAAAAAAAGGGTTTAAAAATATTTGGTTAAAGGTTAAGCTAGTAGGTTGGTGAATTTAGTTAACTAGGTAGTCAACTAGAATCAAGGACCGATAGGGTCAAGAAGGGTCCCAAGGAATTTTGACATCTAGTATAGTTTTCTAGTGTCTATAATATGGAAAATTGTATTATCATCCAAAATGATCCCATCATTGACAAATAGTTACCTATAGCCACTCAAAATAGACATAATCATGGCTCTATCAGATTCAAGATATGAAGATTTTATCTTCAAAAGCAAGTCAATTAGAAGACAGCATAAAGTCTCAAGATGGAGATCTAGTGGTTAGAGAAAGTAGATGGAAAATTTAATTTATTTTAAGGGGTGTCTAAGGGTTTCTCTTCATAATAATATCATGAATCATCACCTTTAGCGAACTCTTGTCCTTTAACATGTTGTCTGACTAAGGAAAAGATTCAGGGGCTATTGGGAAAAATAAAATTTTACTTGTAAATAGAGAACTGGTGCTAATTTGATAAATAAATGAAGGTAAATTCATTAAAAAATGGTTGTATCTCATTTAATGATCTTGAATGGAATGCTCCTTATCTTCACCATTTATCTTTATCTTCCATCTTCTTCCACATTCTCTCTCTCTCTCTCTCTCTCTCTCTCTCTCTCTCTCTCTCTCTCTCTCTCTCTCTCTCTCTCTCTCTCTCTCTCTCTCTCTCTCTCTCTCTCTCTCTCTCTCTAATTTTATATTATCACAAGGATTATTTATCTTGAAGATCAAGGAACTCTCTAAGATATTACAAAATATGCTCATCTTGATTAGGCTAAACCCTACCAAGCATTTATAATAACTACCTCTTGATGTAATAAAATATTTTATTTAAATATCTCTTGCCTTAGATATGTGTTGAGTGAGTTGTGCATGATGTAATTATTAAGGAGAATATTAATCATCCATTTTCCTCCTTTCTAACCTCCTTTAGGGTGTTTTCAAGATATTGCATGTCTAGATTAATGTTCTACCTAAACCTAGTCCATGAAACACCTATGAAATTAGCTAGTTTGTGTGGTTATGTGAGCTATAATTATCTTATATAGATCTCGTGTGAATTCAAACTTATGGGAGTTTCCCATTTTTATCTAGTGTATCACATTTTTTCCTTCTTAGGATCCCTTTGTCCCTTTCTAACCCATTTACTTTTAGTATCATTAGTATAGGTGATCCTTCAAGAGGAAGTCAATGTTATCGAAAGGTTTAACCCCAACATAGGATACCCATAGCCTAAGGTTTTTCCCATATTATGACTGGGAGTGGAGGATCATAAAGAACTCTTCCACAAGGATGAAATCTCATGTCATAGCACTTATTACAATTCGATTGTCTTGTTTAAACTAGAAAAATAAGACTATTGGACACTACACCAAATATGAACATGAATAACCTTGATATAACATGTTATTATAGGAGGAAATGAGTGATAAATAGACCCTTCACAATCATTTTAATGCATTCACATGGAATCAGAACTCTGCACTTGAAGAAAACTAACCTGTGTTGTTTTGAGTCCCTTTTTTACACCTTAACTTCTTAACAATTATCCATAAAGTTAAGGATCCTATAAAAATAAAAGGAATTAGGGTCCCTTCTTATGTCTAAGATATTGGTTTCCAACTTTATCTCTCCTCATTGTACCAAGTGAAAATTAGCTAACTATCTTGGGCTATAAAGAAACTTGATGGAGAAATGGAGTGGGTTTTTTCATTTTTTGACTTTGTAGATCCACATTTTACATGAATTTAGATCTAAGAAGACCATGTGAACACCTAAAATATATTTTACATTGTATATCAATATAAACCCTCTACAAAATACCTTCAAAATCTTGATTTATTTATTAATCTCATTGGTCTATCTTTTGGAACTAATGGTGATGGTGAACTAGGTGACTCTTCAGCTTCTCCTAACTTGTATAGAGGTAGAGGAGGGTGTAAAAATTATTCCCACCTCTTTTTCCCTAAAAATATTAAAATAACTCCTCATTTGGCCATTGGAAATTATGAAAGACATTTAAAAAAAGACTTCCAATACTAAAAATTAGTTACCAAGACACTCAGGGAATATGTACAAACACATAAAAGCATGATGTCATCATTTGATTTTAGATGACTTTAAAAAACCTCTATTCAAAGATAAAACCTTCATACTTGTTATTTACTAGCAAGTGTCATCTCAACATTTGAATACAAAATAAGACTAAAGTAATGATATACCTTAATCTTGTCAAAACTACCTTAAACTCTCCTAATTACTTGAAAAATAATGTGATCAACTTTCTAGTTTGGCTTTTTTGACCCATTTGATCAACTTTAGATCATGGTTGTCTTGCAAGGATCACCACCCTGTCTCCTTTAGAATAATTATTTGTTGACTTGATTTTATATTTAACTTTAATTTTGTCAAATTTACCTTAAATAGTAATAAACACATAATGAAGACCATAAATAATGACCATTTGATGATAAGACAAAGTGACTTGACTTATATACTAACTAGACCATCCTAAATGACCTTGTAAGCTACTAAAAAAGATATAATACCTACCATACTAGATAATTAATGATAAATACAAGACCTTCATAATGGATATCAATAAATTTAAGGTCACATACATCAAAGTTTTGAATGACTCCCATTCATGGTGGCCAAATTTTGTCTAAAAGGAATGAATTGAGTTTCATCCACAAGTTAAGTAATGGAACAATCAATCTATGAAAGATCTTACTTCAATATATTCCAGTCTATTAGTTATTCACACACTAGATAAATCAAGATGCATAGTGAGATTTGAGTTAGCATTAAGTTTTACACATCATCATATTCTATGATGGTGATCAGTGTTTTATTTTTTGAGAGCTTAAGTTAAATATCTAGTACTAACTCATCTAGTTGATCTATAGCCCATTGAGCTTGAATGCCCATAAATGTATTGTGTATAGTTTCAATATGACAAGTTTACATTTTTTTCATGTCATTGCCCTTTAAATCTAATAATTCCTTGAGGGCACTACCCATTTCTTCCATAGTATCTATTTTTTCATCCACTACAACTTTGGATTTATTTTTTATTACAAACACAAGTTTAGTAGTAACCAAGGAATTGTTGAGATGTTTTCTCTACTTTATAATTACTTGAACTCTTTAATTGGCTTGTTTCATAATGGTATCCAAAAATTGATCATAGAATTCAATAAACTCATAGATTGCCTTTATTTTCCCCCTTATAGCCTATCCTTGGATTCACAATGTTTACAATCACCACACATTTAACCAATCCTCTGTGAGTTACTTCAATAGGGAAATAAGTTTTTTATCCTAAAATATTAATAGATTATTGACCATTTTTTTAACTATTGTGTGGACAGTGATATGTTTCAATTGACATGCATTTGCAAGCTGGGTGCTCAATTTTGCATTATCCTCTCTTAGATAAAAAACTTCTTGTTTTAATTCTGAGGCCTTATGTGAAATTGACTCTTATAAAATATGTATGCCT
This sequence comes from Torreya grandis, assembly GCA_037957365.1. Lineage (NCBI taxonomy): Eukaryota > Viridiplantae > Streptophyta > Pinopsida > Cupressales > Taxaceae > Torreya > Torreya grandis. The sequence continues at coordinate 1,702,740 of JARHVA010001572.1, forward strand.
TCAATTTTAATATATAATGATAGCTAGTCAAAATCTAAATGTGTTTAAATTGAATTAATGGTAAGCACCATGGATGTCATAAGGGTTCCTAATGAAGCCAATGTAAATTATGGAAAAAGAAGTGCAAAAATGGTGTGTTGAGTGGATGTTGTGGGAACATAACAAAAACACTAGATAGAAATTTAAGGTGTCATTTAATAAGGATCCTTCTATGCACTCAGTTATGTTTTTGGCCTATGTTGTGTTGTGTGTTCTGATTCTTCCTTGAATTGGGCCTCCTTTTATTTTTTAGCTTTAGTTTTAGCTTCAACTTCAACCTTAACATTTTCCTTAGCTTAAGCTTTGGATTTCAATTTAGCCTTAGCCTTAGCTTCAATGTCATCTTTGGTTCTATATTCTACGTCAACCTTGGATTTATCTCTTGTTTCTTGATCATCAGTTACTTTATTGGCTTGATCTTGTTTGGATTATTGTTCTTCCCAAGACCTAGCAATTGCTTTTGCTTCATATTTATTTTATTATACAACCTATGCTTATTGTCTTTTCTCTCTAGTTGATCCTATTCCTTTTTATTTAACTTCACTTATTTGGATTACTTCTTATGAGCCTCTACTTCCTTCACTTGTTTATTGAAACCCTATACTTATTTGTCCTACTTATTTGTATCCTCTACATCTTTAACATGCTTTTGTTGTTTTTCTTCTATAGCTTTTTATTTTTATTATTATTTCTATGAAGCTTCTTATTTCTTATGTTATGCCTCCTATGTAAATACTTTTTGTTTTAATTATTGCTTCTTTTTATTTTCCTCTTATTTTCTCCTTTTCTTCTTAGCCTTATTTTGTTGTTCCTATGGGTCCTTTGGTTATTGTGCAACTTCTATTTATGGCTCATGTTGAGGAAAATTTATTTCTTCAGGTACCTTCATGACCTCTATTGTGTCAAGATTAGTGATTGATTGGGTGTCCTCTAAAGAATTTGATTCTATCACAATAATTTTATGAACAAATATATTCTTCTTGGATATAGGTGGAGTGAGGGTCTATTTGAGTTTCTACATCAGTTGGCCTTGGGGTTGTGGATGATTTTATGTTATCTAATACCCTTTATTCTCCTTTTTCTCTAAAATAGACCATTATTTCTTATATTTTTTTAAATGTCCTTACCAAATGATGAGTCTTTAACTTATACATCAGACCTTGAGGTGGACTCTCCTATGTAGGTTACTTTTGTTGGTGTGTATTAGAGTAGAGAGGATTATAAATTAAGTTATAAGCATTATTCCATAAATAAGGAAAAAAGCATAAAGAAATCACTAAGCCTATTGATTCCTATAGGAATTACAAAGGATAACAAGAAATTAATGAAAAGGAGTAACATCATATTACCTTGCCAAATGGATTCACCATACTTATGTGGCTGAAAAGCATGTTCTCCCTTGATCAAGCATATTTGTCTTTGTCAACAATAGAGGTAAGCTCCTCTAATACCTCAATAACACTCCATAAAACCTAGGATCATAATTCCAAATCACTAAACTATCCTATCAATAAAGATTGTAAATAAAATAAATAATCAAATGCAAGGCCTTGTGGAAACAATTTACATTATAAATTTTCAATATTCAAGCTTAAAATTCATGTCCATGGCCTCTTTATTTATATATTTTTGAGATTGGTTAGGATCAACCATGACCATCCATCTCAAGATTGAGATGTGTGGCCATGGATAATCTTAATATTTGGAATTAAATCCATAATGACCTTGGAAGAAGGGGCATTGAAGAGGCATGAGAGGCATTAACTAGGCATGGGTGATCCATAATCTTGATATTTATGGTATTTATGGCCTAGGGATGTATTCCCAAGAATTGAGGTCACCTGATGATGCATATAATATGAATCAATTTAAAAAAATAAATATTCAACAACTCTCATGGAAAATCCACTTAAGCTCTTGATTTGGATTAATTATCCTTAAACAAGGTTAATCAACATTTGTACAATTATTTGAAAATTGTCCCTCAATCAAAATGGTTAGAAAGTCATATTACTAAGTTATAATTTGACTCAAGAAGAATTAGAAGGTGATATTAGATGCACTAAAACTATATTTCCATTTATGATGTTTCCGACACAAAATAACAAAGGTACGTGGTGTGTACCAATGAATTTAGGAGAAAAGAGTGATCTAGAGCACAAAAGGCAAAATCATCATTTTGACTTGAAATGAATTGATCAAAGTTAGATGACCCATAAATTGAATTGACATAATTAGGGATACTTTGACCTAAATTGGCACTTGTAAATGACAAGTTCAAAGCATTTAGCGCATTTTATGGATTTTGACCTAAAATGTGTATTTGAATGTAATTCAAGTAAGATTCACAATTTCAACATAAATAGTGTTAATAATTGGATGTCTACATTTTACCCCTATTTGAGAAGGTGTAACAAGACATTCAGATGAATAAACATCTTTTCAAAGAAAAAAGTTGTCAAGAAGAAATTAGAACAGACCCATGATGTCCCCTTGAGAGGACACACTAGGATGAAAGAGAAGGATGGATTCTCAAAAAGAGAGAGAAAGTGAAAGGTTAACCCATGGAATAGATCACATCCAGATGAGATAATGCTTGCACATGTGATTACCATCAATGATCAAAATATAATGAGAGGTGTAATAGGCCCCAAAGACGGGGAGATGGGAAAGATTCAATCCATAAATGTAAGGGACATACTATAAATGTACCCAATTTGAGAGTATAAGCTACACGCTTATGACATTGATCAATCCTAAGACAAGTTACACATTAAAATATTGCCATCATGGGATTTAATGTGTAGATCTTGGAATTAGAGGAAAAGAGAGAATGTTCTACTTTAGGAAGGGAAGCACCACTAGAATAGGGTCTCTAAAGAGAAGATAATAAGTAATCTAGTAGAGCATATTTGATCATGATAAAATAGTTTTTCCCTAGTAGGGTGAATCTTAATTGTTGATAAAGAATAAATAATGATTTTTCCTTTATATACCTGATTTGATTTAGATGTGGTTTAGATTTAGGGCCATAGCATGGGTAATTGGTAAGCAAAATATCTCAAGGATATAAATGAAAAGATAGGTTAAATCAAGTGGGTGTAAACATACATATGATGGTGTAATGGATTAAAAAGGCATATAAAACCAATCATATGAGAATACGCAAAGTGATGAGAGAGATGAAAAGAAGAATGGAGATAGTTGAGTTGACCTTAATAGAAATTAAGCGCTACCTATATAGTTCTATGGACTCATGTTCCAACATGAACTTTAGGCCAATGTATTTCACCCAAGTTTGGGAGACAATGGAATAAGGAATGATAAAAAAAGACCAATAATTTATTAGAATTATAATGTATGCAAAGAGATGCATGTCTAAGCATAAAGAAAGAAGCCTGAAATGCATGTTACCTAGAATCCTAATTCCATATCATGATCCTAGGTTTTTCAAAGTGCTCTTGAGAATCATTCATTAGAGCTAATGTTGAAATTAAGATGTTTGAGACCTAAGCATAAAGTGCTTGCTATAGAAAAATAAATTAGGAATAATAAGTATGAATAACTTAGAATGACATAAGATTCCAATTATGTTGAGATAGTTTAAATGTGAATACCTATAACTAAGGATAATGGTAAAACAATGACCAAAACAAGAGTTACAACAATTTACATTTAAACAAAAAAGCAAAAATAAAAAAGAAGAGAAACATAAATTAACCTAACTTGAAATCAAGATATGATCAATTAAAACTTAAGTAGGAAAAAAATATTTAAAAACAAAAGGAAATAACATCTTAAAAACATGAGACCAAGATATAAATAATCAAGATCCATGTGGACCATCAAGGCACTCTTGAACACAAAAGAGAAAAACAAAATCAAATAGAAGAACAAGACATCAAAAACAATCAAATAAACAAAATGGTCCAAGAATAATGTAATAACATAGGATCAAGATATAGACAATCAATATCCATGTGAATCATCAAGATGTTATGAAACACAAAAGAGATAAGAAAAAATAATCAAGGAAACATAAGACCAAGATGAGACAAGAAGTAATAAAAAGAGAGAAGGAGAAGAAATAAAAGGAGAGGTGTGAAATCACAATCAAAATACCAAGAAAACAAAACAAAACACACACAAACAAAAACCAAGTTAGTGTAGGTTTAAATATAAATGTTTATGCATGTATAATAGAGGCATTCATTTCTGCCTCATAATAACAAATAAAATGACACAATAATTTTTTCCTAATTAAAGAGGAATAATGATAGAATAAATGGGGAAAGAGAAAAAAAAAGGAAGGGGTTAGCTGAGTTGACTCTAGATGTATCAGATAAGTGGATGCTACCTACATAGTTCCATGGATGCATGTTCCAACATGAACTTTAGGCCAAATATAGTTCTCTTAGGAAATGGGATAGAAGAAAAATGATAATCAGACTAGCATGATTAAAGTTATAGAAAAAATGGAAGATATAACAAAAAAATGAGAATGGTCTGGCAAATAAGAAGCTAATGAGATGAGAAAGAATGATCTTGAAAAATGGTGAGTGTGTGGGACAAGATGGAATGAATTGGTGGTTTTATGCTTGAAAAATGGCAAGAGCATAATGTGGTGGAACAAGAATGTATAAATGTATAGAAGCATGAGATAATGTTTTTATTCTTTTGTGGATCATGTTCTAATGTTTTTGGTATTTTTAAATTATTTCTAATGCTTTTAGTGTTTTTGGGATAAAATATGCACAAGGTGGAATCACCTAGTCGAGGAGATGCATGTCTTGAGAGTAAAGGTTCTAATAAGATAACTAAGCTAGTTGCAATGACCCATACTTTAAAATTAGTGAGAGAGAGGTTATTTATAAAATAAAAAAGAAAATCAAATATGGGAACTAAGAATATGTGTTTGTTTAGTTGTCTAAAGTTGCACAAGACTTTCCTGGCTGAACTGCTTTGTAGAACTATTGTTAAGGATGTTCATAATATTCATGAGACATAATCAAGATAATAATTGGTAAAGGGATTTTTTTTTTTTTAAGCTTATAATGTGTCTTAGACATAACAAATAATATGATTCTCAAAGCGAGAAATCCATAATGGGATGAAGAATGTATTTAGAGTGCTAAGAGTTCAAAGCCTTTACTATCAAGAATCATGAAAGGTGGACCAGGGAAGTATAAAGTGTGTTCAAGGTAAGATAAAAGGGTGGGGTAAAATTATGATAGCACAAGTTGCCCCTGAGTCAAGGTTATTATAGACAATGGTTCAAATATATTCATGTGTAGAACCTCTTAAGGTGTATGATGATCATGGGCTTTGAAAGTTCTTCACCATTAGTTTTAGCCAATCGATATACTCCTGATCCATAGTTCATTGGGAAAATATATAGTCCTAACCAATTAGGCTGAAATGTGCCTTTATTTTTGGGTTTCATATTCATATTCTTTTGGTTCTCTTTCAAAACTAGGTCACCAATCTCAAATTATCAAGGGAGAATGTATTTGTTATAGATTATTTATAATCTATTTTGATAGGCCTACAAGTTTTCTAAGGTAGACAAATGCTTACCATCAAGAAGCTCTAGTTCGTGTAGTCATGTGTCTCTATAGTCTTCATTATCTTTAATGTGATCCAGTGATATTATTAATGATGGGATCTTAATCTTGATTAGGATTATAACTTTAGTGCCAAAAATAAGAGAGTATGGAGTAGATCTAGTTAGGGTGTGATGATTGGTTCTATAAGCCAAAAGGGTAAGAAAGAGTTGCAAGTGACAATTATGACCAACATAATTGAAAATCTTCTTTAAGATGACTAGAATAGTTTTATTTTATGTCTCATCTTATCCATTGCCTTGTGGGTTATATGGAGTGGATTCTTGTTCTTGATTTTGAATTTTTCACAAAGAGATTTCACATCTTAGTTTACAAATGATCTGGCATTATCAGATATAATATGAGTTAGGATGCTATATCGATAGATGATATGATAATGAATAAATTTGGCTATTTATTTATTGATAACATAAGTGAGAGGAATGGCCTCAATCCACTTGGTAAAGTATTTAGTTTTTGTTAAAATGTGCTTATGGCCATTTAAAGATGTTGGGTTAATTTTCCCAATGAGGTTGAGACCCCATATTGAGAATGGCCATGTTGTTGTAATCAATTGTAATGGTAAGGAAGGTGCATGTATCAAGTTTCCATGCTAAAGATAAGGAACACACTTATTTACATAATTACAATCATCTGTCTTCATTTTGGGACAATAATAGCCTATTCTTAGAAGTTTCTTTGCTAGGACTACACCATTGGTATAGGCCCACACAATCCTTCATGAATCTCCTTTAGTGCCAACTTGGATTCTCCCAAAGATAAAAAATGAATAAGTATTCCATCATATCCTTTTTGTTAAAACATGTTTTGAAGGAGAATATAATGTATTAAGTGATGAAGGAATAGTTTTTGTTGGTTGTTGGAAAGGTTGGTAGGAAATACATTACTATGGAAATAGTTATAAAAATCTTGGTACCATGGTAGCTAAGGTGAGGGATTAGGATCAAAAAAATTGCATATCCTCTTTGAATTTGATAGAATATGTGTTGGTTGAAGAAGATTTTCAATTAAGAATTGATACTCTTTAGTACTATAATGCATTTGAATCATGGAACTAATTATTGCCATGACATCGATAGATCTATTATTGACTTATAGAACTTGCTATAACTGTAGAGATTTAAAACATGTTTTGAGGTTATCGACAATTTACTTCTAAGGAACAAGCTTATCATCTCTTATTTGATGCTAGTTAGTTGCCTAATTTATAGTTAGATACAAATCTCCATTGACGTTTAAGCTTTGAATATCCCATTATATGGCGAGATGGAGTCCTACAACCAATGCCTCATATTTGTCTGTATTGTTTGTACACTAAAATTGTATATGGAAGGATTTTGGGATCAAATCCCCCTATGGCATGATCAAAAATATGCCAGATCCAAATCCTTAGGATGTGAAGGATCCATCAAAATAGATCATCCACTATTAGGTTATTGTGATGCTTATTAAATCATCATGTTAGAATCATCTATAAGGTCAAAGTTGAGAGGTTGAGTGGCTGTAATAGGAGCTTCTACAAGTTGGTTAGTAATAACTTGTCCTTTGATTTCCTTTTGATTCTGTTACTCAATATCAAACTCATTGAAGAACATAATCCATTTAGCCATGCATCCCTAAAGAGCTACTTTAGATAAGAGAAACTTGACAAGATCTACCTTGGTAATAACAATAGTTTTGCTATGTATCATATAATGTCACAATTTCTAAATGGTGAACACCATAGCTAAACATGCTTTCTCAATAGGCATATAATTATGTTCATAGGCTACCAATGTGTATCTTAAATAATAACTAGTGTGTTCCTTACCATGATCATCTTGTTGAGCCAAAAGTGCCTCCAATGCATGTTCTGTGGCTAATATATAAAGTAGTGGCATTCCTTGTATCAAAATTCATAAGACTGGTGGATTAGCCAATTATGTTTTAAGCTTTGAAAATGATATCTAAAAATCTTCATACCACTAAAATGTTACTCCTTTCCTTAAGATATGGGTAAATGGGTGGCACTTATCTTCCAATTGAGAAATGAACCTACATATAGACTGGATCTTACCATGTAGAGCTCATAACTATTTAAGATTGTTTGGTGGAGGCATTTCCATAATAGCATTGACCTTTATAGGGTCAACTTCAATCCCTCATTGTGAGACAATGAACCCTAGTAATTTTTTTGATGTGACACCAAAGAAACATTTCTTAGGATTCAAGTAGACTTTATATGCATTAAGCCTCTCAAATATTCTTTATAGAGTATTAGGGTTCCTAGATCTTGTTCTTGATCTTACTAGTATATCATCAACATAGTCCTTAATAATGTCATGCATTATGCCATGGAAGATGACAGTCATTATACACTGATATGTGGCTCTAGCATTCTTCAAAATAAATGGCATGACTTGGTAATAGAATGTCCCCCATAGAGTGGTGAACATGGTCTTAAGCTAATCTTCAAGGGCTATCTTGATCTGATTATAACTAGAAAATCCATCTATTAAGGAAATCATCTCATACCTATTAGTTGATTCAATGATCATGTCTATGTCAGGTAGAGGAAAATCATCTTTAGGGCATGCTTTGTTGATATCATGAAAATTAGTAAAAACACATATGCATGGGGTCTTTTTTCTCATTGGTAGTATGTTATAAAACCATTTAGCATATGTTGGTTGAATGTTTTGTCTATCAACATACTGGTAAACAAAATAGGTCTTATAAGCCAAAGTAAGAAGATTAGTCATCCTAATGTGTAAGTTTATCACATCAGAAGGAGACTGCTCTCTCCTCTCATCAAGGGGAGGTTCCCTGTGGATATGCTATGTATATGTATAAATAGAAAATAATACTCAAGGGTAGGACCAAACATCCATCTCTCTTTCTTCAGAGATGATGTATACAAAACAAAGGAAAAACTCGAGGGAATGATAGATAGTACTCCTCTTATTTTAGAAGAACTATTCAACTAGCCACAAGAATACTCCTGGAAATAAAAATAGAATGTAACTGAGAGTATGGTAACCAGCAAATTGAGACACAACACAAAGTCTGCACTTGAAATACTCAAGAGTGATATACGAAGGGAAATGAAAGCTCAAAGCCTTTTCAAAGTCCTTTGTTAAGCATGGAATATACTAAGGGGGGTGAATCAGTATATTATTTATCTTATAAATCTTTCGTTTAACCAAAATCCACTTAATGAAACATTAAAGATATGCAATAAAACTCAAACAATAAACATCCACACAAGACATAGAGAGACACCAGATATAATGTGGAAACCCAATGTGGGAAAAACCATAGAGAATCAATCTCAAATATATTTATGATAACAACCTCACAAGATCACCATACCCCTTTGCCAAGTATAAACCTTAGCTTCAATTTGTGAGCACCACCCCATAGGAGCTTCAAACCCCTTTGCCGAGCATCAACCCATAAGAGCACCAACCCCTTTGTCGAGCACCAATCCCAGCAACAATTCGTGAGCACCAACCCATAAGAGCACCAACCCCTTTACCAAGCACCAACTCAACAACAATTCATGAGCACTAACCCACAGGAGCACCAACCCCTTTGTGTATACCACACACCTATCTCTCAATGTTGCTATCTCAATAAATGATAGATCAATACAACATCACCTTCCTCTCTCTCACCTATGCTCTTCTAAGCTAGATATAACAAATACAAATCATCTCTCATAACTGCTCTTCTAAGCTAAATATTACAATATCAAATCAACCTCTCACATCCACATTTACAAATGGTTACTCAAGCCTTTATTTATAGCTTTCCAAATGACCTTTAGCCTTCCCCCTTTGTGACCTTTCATTCCTCATGGAAAATGGCACCAATCTTGGATGACCCTTCATATCCAAGTATTTGAAAAGTCATGTGGTGACCCTTCATGACCAAAAACGTCTTTCCCACTTTTGTCTTTATCTTTGGTGACTTTTCGTATTCCTTTAAGTGTCCCTTCATGATAAATTCATCCATACTCTTTTGTCTTCACTTGGTGACTCTTGGTATTCCCCAAAATGAATCTTCATGGGAAAATGCATCCCATCCTTCTTTTGTCTTTATCTCATGACTCTTCGTCTTCTCCATGGGCCCTTATTTTGTCTCATATGCAAAAAAATATATATTCGTTAATATCAAATAAATATTAACTCATATTAGCCAAGATAAAAAATATTAAATGCAATGGGGCCTTTATCACCAATAATACTAAACCTTTGACATCAATGACAATATTTCCAACAATCTCCCCCTTTGTCATTGATGGCAACCTCAATATTGAAACTACCACATCATATCACCTACACATACCATCACCTGAAAGTATACAGTAACTCCCCCTTATTATAGCAACCTGTACCTATTTCTTGTACCTATTTTCTACACCTATACTTGTATCTGCTATTCTCCCCCTTTGACATCAATGGCAAAGGGCCTACCTGGAGCAAACACTTAGCTCCCCCTCACTTGATGCTGAACATCAATGGTAGGAAGTAATAGAAATTACTCCCAACTCCTCTCGCCGATCTTTGAATGTATCCTTTGATCATGCCTTTGAGAAGATATCTGACAAAACATAGACATTTTTCCCTGTCCTTTGAGCATCTACAATCAACTCATTTGAATATTTTCTTCTAATCTCACAACCCTCTTTATGAAACTTTAATGTATATCCTTGATCACATATTTTACTAACACTCAACAGATTATGCTTAAGACCTTTTACATATAAAACATTTTTAGTCTTAGTTCTACCATAATCCAAACTCAAAGTACCTTTTCTAGCTATCCTGGCAGTGGTTTTATCTCCAAACCTTACTGTACCACCATTAATCTTCTTTAGAGAAATGAACTTACTTTTATCTCCTATCATATGCCTCGAACATCCACTAATCTTTACCTCCCACATGCAGAGCTGTCTACACCATCATAGAATCTTCATGTTTTTTCTTCTGCCATGTACATGTCTGAACCTTCTTCCTGATGAATGGATCTTTGACACTCTAATTATTCTTCTTGATGAATGGAGATTTGAACCTCTGATCCTTCTTGACTGACTTGAACATGCTTTTGCAATACCGAGCTATGTGTCTGAAGTTGTTGCACTTATAGCACACTATGGTCTCCTCATTAAAGCTTGATAGAGGAGCAAAAGAGTTGTGGCTTCTGCTTGAATCTACTTGACTTTCCTTCTCCTTATTTCTAAAATTGTTAGCTCTTTTTCTACATTCTACTTTCTTGTGACCATATCCATTACAATAAAAACAATAGCCATAAAAATAAGACCTGTAGGTATATCTCTGACCTAATTGCCTTTTGTAGCTTTGTTGTCTCCGTCCTTCTCTGTTTGGTATGTCCTCTGTATTCTTCACTTCTCCCCTTTTTGTTTCCTCTTGTGTAAGAGCTTCAACATAGCTCTTTTTCTTTTTAAATCCGATCCCTGTCTTATCTGAATTTGCTTATTGACTTTCCAATATCTTATTCATCATGTTAGTGTTATCCTCAAATCTTGAATCACTCACTACTTTATCATTGACTGCTTTCTGAATATCTTCTTTTAAGGAGGCAATTTCAATAACATACCTTTGACATTCTTGTCTTGTTATTTCCAACCATGCTGTGAGATCTTCATTCTTCTTGGCTTCTTCAAAGTGTGCTTGTAGATCTTCAATCATTTCCTTTGACTCTTGTTCATTTTTCTCGATCTGGCACTTTAACCTTTGATTCTTCTTCTGAATAGCTTCTAACTCTTCTAGGGCACAATTGAGTTCTTCCATATCTACTTCAGCTTCCTCCTCTTCTTCTTCTTGATCATCATGTATGGCCATGAATAGAATCTCTTCATCTTCTGAATCACTGACTCCACTATCTTCAACTAAGCTAGGGTCCTTAGAATACATACTCTTCTTCTCGAATCCCTTCTTGGATTTTCCTTTGAAATTCTTCTTGTATGTAGGCTTTTATTCTTCATCATCTTTAACCTTATCTGGGCATCTAGCTGAAAAATGTCCAATTTTTCCACAATTAAAACATTTAAAAGGTAATTTTCCTTGATATTTACCTGTTCCTCTTTTTGGCCTATGAATGAAAAGTGCTTCGTTGCCATCTTCATCATCACTAGAACTATCACTTGATTCTTGAATCTTAGCTTTCTCCTTCTTTGATGTCTTGAAATCTGCTTCTCTCTTTGAGGGTTTATCTTGTTCTATCCAGATCTCATATGCTGTGAGAATACCATGAAGCTCATCCATCTTCAAATTGGCTAAATTCTTCATCTCCTCAATTGTCGAAACCTTTGCATCATATCTCATTGGTAGAGATCTCAAAACATTTTGCACCACCGTTGACTCTTCTAATATTTCTCCAAGACCTTGAATCTAATTTACTATCTGGTCAACTCGTAAAAGATAACTTGCTATATCTTCTTCTTCTTCCATCTTCAAACTTTCAAATTGCCTTCTAAAAGTCTACAATTTAGCTTGCTATACCTTTCCATCACCTTTGTAAATATTCTCAAGTTTTACCCAATTTTCATGAGCAGATTTACATTGCATAACTTTAACAAATTCAGATTCACATAAACCACTTAAAATAGCATTTAAAGCTTTAACATTACATTCACTTGCCTTCTTTTCTGCTAGAGTAATTGTAGATGTCTGTGGCTCTTCATATTCCTCCACCACTGATTTCCATATGTCGAATCCAAGGGCCATCAAATAAACCTTCATTCTCATGCTCCAAAAATCATAATTCATCCCATCAAACAAAGGCACCTTATTTGTAGAAAATCCTTCCTGTGACCCAGCCATCGTGCTTTTCCCGATCTACCTTCAAGCTGTAAAACTTTTCTAAAGGAACCTACTTTGATACTAATTGTTAAGCATGGAATATACTGAGAGGGTGGGGTGAATCAGTATATTATATATCTTATAAATCTTTCCTTTAACCAAAATCCACTTAATGAAACATTAATGATATGCAATAAAACTCAAACAATAAACATCCACACAAGACAGAGAGAGACACTAGATATAACATGGAAACCCAATGTGGGAAAAACCACAGAGAATCAATCTCAAATATATTTATGAGAACAACCCCACAAGAGCACCATACCCCTTTGCCAAGTACAAACCTCAGCTTCAATTCATGAGCACCACCCCACAAGAGCTTCAAACCCCTTTGCCGAGCACCAACCCAGCTATCATTCATGAGCACCAACCCACAGGAGCACCAACCCCTTTGTTGAGCACCAATCCCATCAACAATTCATGAGCACCAACCCACAGAAGCACCAACCCCTTTACCAAGCACCAACTCAACAACAATTCGTGAGCACCAACCCACAGGAGCACCAACCCCTTTGTGTATACCACACACCTATCTCTCAATGTTGTTATCTCAACAAATGATAGATCAATACAACATCACCTTCCTCTCTCTCACTTTTGCTCTTCTAAGCTAGATATAACAAATAAAAATCATCTCTCATAATTACTCTTCTAAGTTAGATATTATAATATGAAATCAACCTCTCACATCCACATTTTTCAATTGGCTACTCAAGCCTTTATTTATAGCTTTCCAAATGAACTTTGGCCTTCCCCCTTTATGACCTTTCATTCCTCATGGAAAATGGCACCAATCTTGGATGACCCTTCATATCCAAGCATTTTAAAAGTCATGTGGTGACCCTTCATGACCAAAAACATCTTTCCCACTTTTTGTCTTTATCTTTGGTGACTTTTTGTATTCCTTTAAGTGTCCCTTCATGAGAAATTCACCCATACTCTTTTGTCTTCACTTGGTGACTCTTGGTATTCCCCAAAATGACTCTTCATGGGAAAATGTTTCCCATCCTTCTTTTGTCTTTATCCCGTGACTCTTCATCTTCTCCATGGGCCCTTATTTTGTCTCATATGCAACCAAAAATATATTCATTAATATTAAATGAATATTAACTCATATTAGCCAAGATAAACAATATTAAATGCAATGGGGCCTTTATCACCAATAATACTAAACCTTTGACATCAATGACAATATTTCCAACATCCTTTACATAGCAATAAAAAGAAAACACATTGAAGGTAGCTATGGGGGCACAAAGTCTCTCCATAATTGATTCTTTAGGACACCTTCCTAACTAATTTTACTAATCATACTTGTTAAATCAATGGAATAGAAAATAAATCAAGGAAATAGACATAAGAAAAGTTTCCTCAACAACAAAAGATATCATAGCACAAAGTCTAAAAAAGTCCCTCGCTTTCTTATTCCACTAGTAGAATATGATCAACAGACTGAGCACAAAGTCTCAATGATGCCTCTCAATTTGGGCAGAGTTTCGTTTAGATTGTTAAAAAAGAGATCATTTTTCAATGAAAGAAAGTTCCTTATAAAGCCACTTCAAGAAGGACTCGGGAACAGTAATACATCATGATGCATTGGGAAATGTTAGGAAGACAAGCTAGAACTTTGGGGCCTTTTACCCATTTGATCTTTTCAATGTAGATAAACAAGTCATCTAATTGAAATATTACAACTTATAATGTCCACCTGGCGGTCTGATCTTATCTTCATCATTCCTCCTTTCTAGATTAATTGAATCAGGCCTTGGATTCATCCATTATTCTATCTTTCCTCACTTTCATCTAGTTTTGTTCTTGAATTCTGGGAATGCATTCGAGTTTGTGAATTCAAAGGATCAACAGCTATTTCACTATCTTTAAAATTGACATTTACATGGCCATTAATGTGTTGTCAACGGCTAGTTCACTATCCTAAATTTGACATCTTTAGGTGTGTCACCCCTTGGTCTTATTTTGACATTTGGATTTGTATTCTTCTAGATCAGACTTGCCCTTTCAGGCCTTAAGAAATGGTCTATGTCAAGTCAGAATGATCCTTCACTTTGGCTGCCAAAAGTTCCCCACAAGGGCACCTACCCTTCGGGGTCCTTTGACAACCCTTTGCCTTGGCAGTCCCCACGGACAAATATTTCCCTAGGATTTCTATTGTGAAGTTCCTTGTAGGCTATGCTTTGGGCAAATTCTCAGCTATTTTCTGCATCAGAAAATTCCCGCAGACAATTTTCCTAGGGAAAATTCCCACGAACAAAAAGTTTAGGGAAAATTCCTGTAGACCAAAAGTCTGGGGAAAATTCCCACAGACAAAAGTCTGCACAATTATTTGTTTCAGCATATCTTTGAACAAGTCTTCAGATCTTTTGAGCCTGCAACCACATCAAGAATTCTTTCTAACTTTTTGGCTGAAGGAATTCCTTTGAAAAAAAGTCTAAAAGAATTAAATGTTAGCTAATTTTGAAATGCCTTAAATAAATCTGAAAGAATTACCTTTTAGCTTCCTTGAAAAAATGACCCTTCAGAAGGGTGTTTTTATTGATTAAGTGTCCTCCTCAAGGGAACTTGTCCTTTGAGAGGTCATCTTTGGCATTGAACCGCCCCTTTGAACTTTGACATTGAACCAATTGGTTGAACCAAAAATGGTTCAAGCTGATGGTTTAATGAATTAAACTGACTGAATGAACTAAGCATTGAACTTGCCTTTGAACTTGCTTGTAGAATCTGACGTTGAACCAATCGGTTGAACCAAAAATGGTTCAATCTGATGGTTCAATGAATGAAACAAGATGATAAACTAAGCATTGAACCAAGATGTTATGAACTTGCCTTTGAACCAACAGTTGAACCTGTTCGTTGAACCAAGACGTTGAACCAAGTTTTGGTTCAACGGTTCAAATAAAGCTTTGAAAAGTGTCTTTGAACCTATTTTTGAACCTGTAGACATTGAACCAAAGGATGAACTAAAAGAATGAACCAACTATGTGAAATAAAGAGTTGAACCACTTGGTTGAACCGAGCCATTAAACTGTTCCTTTGGTTGAACCTACCATTAAACCTTGAACCCGTTGAACCTTTAAACCAAAATGGTTTAATGGTTCAATGGTTCAAGTCTCTTTTTACACTCAAATGCTTGCCGATGAAGATTTTCAAATGAACCAAAGCTATGAACCAATTATTTTAAATGAATAAGTGTGAAAAACCATCTTTTGACTGAAATCACCTGTAGAAGCCTTTGAACCTGTATAAATGAACTTGCCTGTAGAATCTGAAGATACAAACTTCATAGAAATCAACATGTAAAATCCATTGAACTTGACTTGCAAAGTCTGTAGATTTTCTAAGAAGCTTTGAAAATGAGGAATCTGATTGTCTAAGACAAATTTTTGAAAATGGAAGATACAATTTTGGTCTGTAGGACCAAAATAGTTCAAATGTTGTCCCAAAAATGACAGCTACTTTTGGGAGACAACAAAGTAATCTAGTGGTTTGATAAAATTTACTCTAAACAAATTTTCCAACTCAGCCTTAACCAAAAGGGTGATGTGTGGATGCATATTTTGTAACTTTTTCTTGACTTGTTTAGCATCAAGGTGAACAACAAGATGGTGCACAACTAAATCTAGGTCCAAGCCTAGCATCTCAGAGTATGGCCATGCAAAGATGTCTATATAATCCTTAAGAATGGATATAATATGTTCAAATTCTACTTTAGTAAGGGAAGCTCCAAGATAAACCATTTTGGGATCCTCATGACTTCCCAAATTCACTTTTATTGCACTCTCTACAAGGAGTGTGGATCAATCTTCTAAAATTGTAGGCAATGTATGGTCATGATCATTTTTATCTACTATACCTTCTTGTTGTTCCTCCTAAAGATTTGGATAATATGCATAATCAAAATTTACCTTCTCAAATAAAGGCTAATTAGACAAAACTTTTGCAAACTAAAGAGCAAGATGCTCAAATATTTGATGTTGTTCTGAAGAGATGCTTGTACTATGTATGGAACTTGGGCTAGATAGAATTTCTATGTCCTTAGGGGATGAGAATACTTTCTTTCCTAAGAGCACGTAAAATAGGTTTTCACTCAAAGGTTTGTCTTTTTATTTACTTTTTACCTAATCAAAAAGTGTGTCAAAGAGGTTTTCACCTAATGATCTTGATGTATGTTATTTATTATGACCAAGTAATTTTGTCTGCTCTCTAAAGTAGGTAGAAGAATTCAAATAAAAATAAAAACCTTGATTATGATCACCAATAAAGAATTCATCTCATAGGCCCATGTATTTTACAATTGATTCTTCATTTTGGAACTCATCAATGCATATGATCAAAAAAATTTGATCCTAATCTATGAGTTTAGGATGGCAAAGGCATAGGTTATAGTGAGGGTTTTCTTCAGGATGGGAAGCACCAATGGTAAAGATGTAATGTCCTACTTTAGGAAGGGAAGCACCACTAAGATGGGTTTCTAATTTAGGATGAGAAGCTTCAATAGGTGTTATGGTCAACATGGCATTTGAATCAAACAATTCTAAGTTAGCAAACTCATGAAAAAGGCTATAATGGGATGTTATGTCACTTCTAGGAGTCTCATTACTAATCACTTCAAAAGAGTCACTATCAAATGTCTTGAGATCATCCTTTAGTGGTTTAAATCTAAGACCATGATTCAAATTGATGAATCTAGCTAATAAGGGTTCTAAAATTCCTTATGCATATGGGCCAAGGCCTTTTCCTATATAGTCAAGATGATCCATTATCCTGTTGGGGATATGATACTTTGGATTCTAAAAACAATCAGTAATGCCTTTAAAATATAACCAATCTCCCTTAGTAAAAGCTTCTCAATCTTTCTTTGGTGCAATTGTAGGTATAAAAACCATAAGAGGTTTTAGTTATTTCTTCTTTGGTTACAAATTCTGATCGGGTTTCATAGGAGTCTAGGATGGTTTAGGCTTACCAAATGTTTTAGGTGATTTTGGTAATTTTTCAACATGGAGGACATCTTTTAGATGGTACATGGAAATGCCTGTCTTTAATAATAACCTTCTTGGCTAGAGCTACAAGAAATGGATCGGCCAAAGTGGAGGATAAATCACTAAGGTCTATATAATTAGATGGAGATGGATGAGAAATGATGGATTTGTTCTTCTTTATAATGAATTTAGAACCTAGGAAATAGTTATAATTATGAAACTCTACTTTAAGATGCTTGTAGTATTGATATGGTTGTTGATCAATGGGAATAGTAACCTCAATCCCATCATGGGGAAACTTAAGCCATTGGTGAAGAGTAGATATAATTACCTGTACTTCATGGATCCAAGGATAACCAAGAATTATGTTGTAAGGAAGCTTAATATCCATAATATGACATAATGTATGATGAGTAATAGACCCAACCATGACTGGAAACCAAATGAATCCCTCTCAATGTTGTCATAAGCCTTGATTTTAATAGTTTCTAGCTGAATATCTTTATCCAGGTAACCCAATCATTATACCAATTTAAGAGATGTGATGTTCAGGATTGAACCATTATCTATAAGAACCCACTTGATCTTGTGATCCAAAATAATTATCTCAATGTATAGTGGGTTATTGTGGTTTGGGTTGAGGGTTGACATGCCCTTTTGATCAAATGTGATTTTTCAAAATGAAGACAAATGCCCAACTAGGTTCTAAAACAAATCAAGGTTTATATCATCAGGCATAATATAATCTTATAAAAGTTTGTTGAATATGGTTATTTGGACATTAGATGTCCAATAGAGTTCTAATATGGAAATTTGTGCAGGGGTTTTATCTAATTGATCTGCTAGACTATAAGGCCTTTGAATTGTGGTTTGAACTAGTTTAGTCTTTGTTGAGATAGTATTCAACTTTGGAACTATTGGCACAATGTTCTCATTAGGTTCTATGGAAAAAGTGGGTGAAAGGCCCTGGATGGTAACTCATGGGCATCTAGTTATAACTACACAAGCTAGAGGTGGCAAGGAGTTATTATAATTAGAAGAATGGTATTGTTGTTTAGGATTAGTAACCCATGAAAATATATTAGAAACATGATGATGTAAACCCAACATGTTATTACTAGGGGGAGAAGGTGGTCACCTTATAATGATGGGTCCCATGTTGTGAGGAGAATGCAATTGGCCATGATGTTTTAAGTAACAGTGGTAATGTGGGTTGTAAAAATTCATCCCATAGTGTTATTATTGTTGTAAGGTACACTGTTATAATCCACATTATTAGTGTTAGCATTATGATCTTGATTATACTCATTATTATTTTGGCCTTATTGTTGGTTTTGATTCTACCTCTATCCTTGATTGTGACTATTTTGATTATTTATTGGTGGTGGTGGATCATGTCAAGGAAAGGGGTCTTTGTATATTCCCATATCTTGATTTGTGTCTTGATTAGGGGCCAAATTAATTTCCAATTCACCACTCTCAATAAATTCCTCAATAATATATTGTAATTAAATGCAATGATATTCACTATGACCAAAACATGATGAAAGTTACACCATTCATTCTCTTTGTACCAATCTGGTTTTGGCTCATCTTGAGGAAATGGCCTTAATACTAGCCATATAATTAAGATAGCTACAATGAGATTTTGTAACACTATTTCAATCAATTCTCCTAGCTTGCTAAAGACTCTAAAATTATTATGAAATGTCCTTCATGGAGGTTGTCTCTACAAAGTAGGTAGTGTATTTAGATGAGTTAATTGTACATTTGGAGGAGGCATAGCCTATACCATTTGTACATGTCTTGTTTCAATTACCTCATTTCCAACCATGTTCTTATATGTGTTAAAGCCCATAGGCTTATCTTTCATAACTATTTGAGCTAGTGATTTAGACTGATTATGCACTTGACTTTGTGTAAAAATATTAAAAAAGACCTTATCAATAATAACCTTCTAAATCTACACTCATTTTTCAATAATTTATTCAAATGAGTTATCACAAGCTAACCATATATTATACATAACTTCAAGATGCAAATTCTATGTAAAGATATCATCCAACTATTTGTCTAGTAAATTATGTTCAATGCAGCCTGCTAATGCTCTCCACCTTTGTAGATATGTAGTGAAACTTTCACCATCATGTTTCTTGACTTGCATAAGTCAATAATAGTTAATTCATGTTCTATGTTGTATGAGAAATGGTTAATGAACTTTTTTAATAAGTCATTCCGATCTACAACTAATCTTTTGGGTAGTTTAAGTAGCCAATCAAGAGTTTATCCTACTAAACTTCATGGAAATAATCATAGTAAGTACTCACTACTATAAGCAACCTCTTGACATAAAATGAATAATTCTTATATGTCCTCATGTGGATCTCCTTTTCCTTTGTATTTATCAAATTTGGGTGCCTCAAAATAAGGTGGAAAGGGATTTTGGAGAATAGATAAATAAAATGGATACGAGAATATCTCATTGAATTTGTACTTTTTGACTATATTATTCATTCCAATCTTTGAACAATTTTCTTCATATAATTCCATTCTTGTATGTTCTGTGCATTTGTGGATTGAATAAGATGTTGTTGGGGTAGAATGTGCCCCTAGTTTTATTGTTGTTTGGGTAGAATGTGTCCCTAGTTTTATTATTGTTGGGGTGGAATGTGCCCTTGGTTTTGTTGCTATTGGGGTAGAATGTACCCCTAGTTTTGTTGTTATTTGGGTGGAATGTGCCCCTAGTGTTGTTGTTATTGGGGTGGAATGTGCCCCTAGTTTTATTGTTGTTGGGGTGGAATGTGCCCCTAGTTTTGTTGCTGTTAGGGTGGAATGTGCCTCTATTTTGTGTGTATCTATAAGGGGTGTATACCTTTTGATTCATGATTTGGTTCTGATTTGCTCCTTGGGTTGAGAACATAGGTCATTGATTCTTGGATTGTAAAATATTCCCTAAATTTGGTTATTTCATACTTTTTTTATTTTTGAAATTTCTATGTTTATTTACCAATTTTTAGGTTGGTTAAAAAGAACTAGCCAAATTATCATGAAGGATTTCCTTAATTAGAATTGAATGTTTGGGTTTATAAGTTTGTAAAGTAATAGAAGGTTCATGATGATTGAAGAACGTATGTTCCATGTCAAATGGAATACTTTGTAAGGTCTCCTATGACTTTAACTATTCATTTAGATTACCTTAATCCACTATGGTAATGTCCTCATCCAATATTTATTATGTACTTTCAACCATATTTCCTTGTTCTTTCAAAGCAATATTATGAATTGAAGCGGCAACTAGGGAGTCAGTTAAGTCTGAGACAAGTTAAATTTCATATCATTGAGTTATTACCTTGATCTTAGTTAGAAGATTGGGATTTGTGGGTTTTGACTCTGCTTATATTTCCTTTCCTCTGTTAGAGGCAGAAGGTATGCCTATTTGTGCAAAATGTTATTCTTGCCATCATTGTTCTCCTTCTCTAACTAAGGTATGCAATTATTCTATAGGAAAGTTATAAGGTAGTTCAACACCTAATTTTATCAATCTAAGAAGGGATTCATCTTGATCTTCTTCGGGTTGATATTCATTTTAATCATCTAAAAATCCTAATATTGTGAGGATATCATCAAAAATAATGGGGTTATCTTGACCATCATAAAACTACTCATCTTCATAACTAAGGCCATAAGAGGCCCCGCTACGAGTGAACCTTTAAGTCATGTCAAAAAGAGTTATTCTATGTGTTTTAATAACTTTGGACCAAATGTTTGGAAACCAAATAAAGTATGCGTCATCTCTCTTTTAAACATATAACCAAGGTAAAAATTAGACTATAAGGGAGGGTTGTTTGAAACCTTGCACAATTTAGAAAATTTGGTTTATGAGTTTCTCAATATCTGATAAATTTGAAATCATATAGATCAGAAGAGAGTAAGGTAACTCAAAGACCTAGGGTGAAAACTAGTACACCAAAGCCTAGATCTTTGTGATATGCTCACAATGTAAAAGCTAGTTTCAACTTTGACAAGTTGACCCTAGAATTTTAGAAGAAAGATCTCTAGATTACGAAGAATAAAAATGAACTAAGCAACTCAAGATGTAAAAAAATAAATGAATCACTACATATAAAGCTAGGACCAAATTGGTAGCACAATGTCACCTCATGATTCTAGTCGAATAAAATATATTCTAGGACTCAAAGTGTGAGTGATACACAAGATGACTTGAGTCCACCAAGATGATGGCATAATGTGATTTTGAGTCTTAATAAATGACCTTCGATCCAAATGGAAAATTGAACCCAAGTCAAAACAAGCTTAGTGAAACAATGGTGAACCCACTTTGACACACCAACCCTTAGAACTTAGAAAGGTTCAATTTTGAATGTGGATCATAAATAAAGGATTTAAACAAATTAGGAAAAATATCAAGACTCAATTAGGTAGCATGACTATGCCAAAGTGGATGACATGACACCAAGTTTTTTATAACAATTTGAACAATGAAAAGGTGAATTTTCCATTTGGATAGCGTAACATCTCCCTTGCTCAATAAAATTGAGGACAATGTGATTTGGTTATGTTCTTTTGAGTTAACAAGCAATTTTAGACATCAATCAAAACCATGTAAGCTAATGATAAAAAATAAACATCTTAAGTCTAAATTGAAAAGGTATGGCAAAGTGGGGTCTATTAAAATAGAAAGGTTTTGATCATTCTAGGGGAATCAATTACACAATGACTATCATATCAAATGATGCAAAAGACAAGCACAAAAATTGGGTGACTATGGCATTGCTTAGTTGTAAAAAGGTCTAGTCCTTTTTACAACCACTACATCCTACTATTCACTCATTGTAGTGCGATGTCCAAATGAAGATACATCCCATGTGACACTCCAAAGGAGTCAAATGAAGTCAATGATGAGAGGTGAAACCTCAGGTTAAAGATTCCCTAAACAACTCATGGGAGGTAATGTTGTTCCACTTGAAAGCCAATTTTGGATGTAAATAAAGAAATCATAACAAAGAAATACTTTAGGGTCATTTTCAAGGTCGCTCAAACTTTGATGAGTTTTTGGGGAGTGCTTTAGATGACATTATTTCTAAGCCTTGGATTAGGCTATTTTCAATAGGAATGGCACTTTTGATTCCAAGGGTTCCCTATATGGGACAAATAGAAGAGCATACATGCAACATTCCTCTTTTTTCCAAACAAAACCTAAGTAAACAACTATTGCAAATAATAATTGACAAGTGTGTTCAATTTTAAGCCCAAATGAAATATTTGGTGGTGTTCATTTGACCCCTTGGTCTTAGTTGCAAACTTTTAAAACATTCACCAAAACATCTAAATTATTTGTTAAAACACCAAAATAAAGTTCCTAATTAATTTTTAAGCATGAAAAAGGTGATTTAAACATGTTTTTATCAAATGTCAAGATTGATCTTGCAGCAAAAATGTTAGCATGTCCTTTATCTTTGAAGCTCTTTTTAGTTTGAAACAATAAACTTTGGAAAAATAGCTCTCAGGTCTATGTTTTTGGAAAAAAACATAGTGACCAACATTGGTTATTAAAAATGATGATGGTTACTTTTGTTAACCGATGTCAGTTACCAAATCGACATTGGATAAGCTATGCAACTGATGTAGGTATTACTTATTGACATTGGTTACTGTGTAAAACTGTGGCAACCAAAAATGGTAAAATAAAGTTAGAAAATAAATTTACAAGAGTTTTAAGGGTCCAAATAAATATTTTATAGTTTCAAAATGATCTTATTTAGGTGTGAGATGCATTTAGTTGCATTGGGAAGGCCAAGATGTAAAGAGGATTAAACATAGAGTTAGTCAAGCATTAGTCCATAAATAATGAAAAATGCATAATGAACTAACTAACTAAGCCTATCTATTCTTATGAGAATTAAAATGGATAGAAAGAAATAAATGAAAGAGAGTAACATCATATTACCTTGCCAAATGGATTCACCATACCTATATGGCTCAAAAGCATGCTCTCCATTGATCAAGTAAACTTGTCTTTGTCAACAATAGTGGTAAGCTCATGATTCCAAATCACTAAACTAGCCTATAAATTAATCTTGAAAACAAAATCAAAGATCAAATGAAAAACCTAGTGGAAATAATTTAACATTATAACTTTGCAATATTCAAGCTTAACATTCATGGCCATGGCCTCTTTATTTATAGATTTTTGAGATTGGTCATGATCAACCATGACCATCCATCTCAAGATTGAGATGTGTGGCCATGGATAATCCTAATATTTGGAATTAAATCCATAATGACCTTAGAAGAAGGGTCATTGAATAGGCATAAGAGGCATTAACTAGGTATCGATGACCCATACTCCTGATATTTGTGGCATTTATGGCCTAGGGATGTCTTCCCAAGAAATGAGATCACCTAATGATACAGATAATAGGAATCAATTTTTAGAAGTAAATATTTAACTACTCTCATGGAAAATCCACTTAATCTCTTGATTTGGATTAATTAGCCTTAAACAAGGTTAATCAACATTTGTGCAATTATTTGAAAATTGGCCCTCAATTAATCAAAATGATTATAAAGTCATATTACTGAGTTGTAATTTAACTCAGGAAGAATTAGAAAGTGACGTTAGATACACCAAAACCATATTTCAATTTAGGATGTTTCCAATAGAAAATAAAAAATTTACATGGTGTCTACCAATGAATTTAGGAGAAAAGAGTGATCTAGAGCACAAAAGGCAAAATCATCATTTTGACTCAAAATTAATTGATCAAAGTTAGCTGACCCATGAATTTAATTTCCCTATTTAGGGATACCTTTACCTAAATTGGCACTTTTAAATGACAATTTTGAACCATTTATCACATTTTATGGATTTTTACCTAAAATGTGCATTTTAGTTCAATTTGAGTAAGATTGACAATTTCAACACAAATGGTGTTAATAATTGGATGTATACTAGTAGAAGATCATGTAGTTGGATCTTTAGAGAATATTTCAGCAACCCATTTATTTCAAGCCTCCTCCTGACCTATAATTTCAACAATAATGGAAGGGGAGGTTGAGTGATGTCAACCCAAAGGTCCTTCCTTACCTAATTCTTCACTTGGTAGGTGCACACTAGTTTCTATAATAATAATTCTTTCTCCCCCTCCCTAACATAGAATTCAATATAAATGTTCTCCAATAATATCTTCAAGACTTCCTACTCTTCCACTCCTATTTTTTGTAAGTTTCACTCACTTTCTATCTTTGAAACATTTAGATTTTTTATCTAGGACTTTATGTGACACATCCTCTTTTTAGGTAGTGGAGGTGAGGCTCACTATGTAGAAGCCTTTATTTTTCCTTTATCTCATTATGATAGGGTTTTTTTCTATTTTTAGTGGAGCCTATGGATGTGATTTTTATTATCCTTGTGCCTATTCTAGTGTTGGTTATTGTGTTTTTAGGGGAATAAATCTCAAAGGTGGCATCATCTACATAGATATAAATTTATACCTCCACACTTTTGCTTATGTATATAATATTGTGATGAAGAATGACATTACAACTTTAGTTAGAGTTGATAGCTTGTGTACTTCTATTTAAACTCTTGTATGTAATTTTGTTATTGATTCATGTTGCCCTAGATAATCCATGACATACTAAGGTATTCATGGGTGTGAATTGATTACGGATAGGGCCTCAATACACCATGTGTTGAATTTACCTAGTTATTAATAATATTGTCATGTTTTTATCCATGTAATGTTTATGAATATAGTTGTAGGCCAACAATCCAAAAAGTCATTAATTGGTCCTTTTGGTGATTTTCATTGCATGAAACACAAAATTAATACCAAGAATTGATATTGAAATATTTGGGAGATACCTATGAGTATATTATCAATGTTATGGGGTCAATTAATAATATTGTGTCCCACTAGAGGACAAAAAAATTAAATTCAAAACATAATTAAAAAATAAAATTTAAAAATGCTTAACAATTTTTTAAAAAAATGGAAAAGTGTATATGCACTTCATCTTTGTGTATATAGACTAAAACACATTTTTTTAATTAATTATTGATGACCAAAACTCAGTATATTCTTGGAGGATATTAAAAGTGTATGTGACTTATTTATGTCAAAAAGTGGGGCACACTATTATGCTTTGACTTAATGGTTAGATCTGATGCTAAAAACTTGGGTTAGTTGAATTCTTCATGTAGGCATATCATGTGATATACAATATCAATCACCACTTTTGTGGCCTAATTTTCTTGGTTATTTCATATAAGTGAGTATTAATGCACTGAATGAGGATGTACATTGAAACATCGTCAATCGAGATAATTGGTATCCCTATGCCTAACCTAGTCATATATTTTTACCTATTGTCAAAATGAATGGGTTGAGTGGTGGACTTGTACATAGGAAGGGATTTTCCACAATTTGGGAGGCTTGTATCTCATGCCATATCTTAGGAATTGATCTAAACTATGACATCCTAGAAAAATTGAAACACCCCTTCATTATACCTAATCATAAAGGTAATAATTACCTCATCAAATTATCTAAATGTGGCTAGTTTGATCAACCTTTCTATATATAAACCTTGAAATGGATGTGGGGATCATAGGCTCCATATTATGTAACTTATTATGGATCATGAGTAAACAAGGTGTAATTTTATTGATGGATGAAGTTAAAATGATTAGTATCATTATATTTAGTTTTCCACACACTCAAACCAATCCCCATCTCCTCCTTCTGTGCATCTATAAGTGGCATTAATATTTAGGATCTCTCCATCATTGTTACTATGGCATAAATCAAATAATTATTTTGATTATTCAAGTTCTAGTTTCTACATGGTGCATAAATTCTTTTTTTAAAGGTATAACATAGAATTTTCTCATTATCTAAAGTATGTAATGTTTTTGTATTGTCAATGCTCCTTATTATACGTATTTTTGGCACTAAAATGTGTCTCACTAACTTTTACTTCCCTCATTAATATTAATTGGTGAAATTTGATCTGAAAATGACCCTTTTGTATCTAAAATCCTTGATTTATCCCTTGGTAGTTATTTGATGTGATCTTATATCCTTTTGTTTATCCCATTTCTTTTATGACACCACCCATCAATGAGTTACATAATCTGTCTTGGGAAGAATGAAATATATTCAAGTGCCTTGTCATTAACTATCTTTAATAACCATTATCCATCCTTTCACCTTATTTTTTTTATCACCACCACCATCTTATACTTATTTCTCAACCTTTGAAAGTTCATTCTAGTTATCCTTCCTTAAGTTGTCTCTAGAATTTGATCACACCTTGTAATTGTAACTACTCCTTGTCATTGAAATGTGTTATGATATAAAGATAACACTATAAAAAAATACTATGCTAACAAAATAAAATAAAATAAAAAACAAATAGAATTAAAAAATAAAACTAAAAACATGGTTCTACTTAGCACCCACTCATCTTATTAATATAATGATAAAGATTAAAGGTGATAAGACTTAAGCCTATAGACATTTATTCATCTTGTAAGTATGGTTCCCTATAGATATTTTAACACAATATTACCTTGTTGTTATACTTCATGTATAATTTAGGGTCCCTTATTTCTAATACACATCTTTCTTAGGAATGCCTTAAACCTGATATCATGAAGTGATACCAGTTTCTCTTAATATAATTATTTAGTTCACAAATTATGATCATACCATACCTTATAAATTAATTTTTGTATCTCATGTGTCCATAGTGCCTATTTTTTAATTTATTTCATTTAAACCATGTTCATCAATCATTTATTCTGAGATTATTGATCACCATAGCCTCATAATCATTGTAATACATAAGATCAGAATCATATACTCCATAGGCATTACTGCTTCAATCTTATAAATAAGATGAAAGGGAGTGAAACTTGTGGCATGATTTTAATTAATTTATATTCCTAAATAAAAATAATAATGTGATCCTCCTAATCATCCCTCTATACATTACATATTTTTGTTAGCATTTTCCCCAAGACCTTATTTGATGGTACAACCTATTTTTTTTCTTGAGGGTGATAAGATATGCTTTTATGGTGTGATATCATAAAATATTTAGTGAGGTTTTTAATAGAATTATTGATAAAATGTGTTCCTCTATCATTTAATAACTTAATTAGACATCAAAACCTTGTAATAATATTTTCATAGAGGAATTTTGCAACATCCTTTGCACCACAACTTGGGTTGTCACCACTTTCACCCACTTAGTGAAGTAGTATATTGTAATAATAATGTACCATGCATGAATTATATTTATTAGGGGAGACATAATCCCAATAAAATCAATTCCTTATTCAAATAGTTATTCTAAGAGCATTGAAACTAATATCATCTCATCATGTTAATTTGGGTTTCCCATTGGCTGGTAGACATTGTACTACTTAGCTACTCTATGTACATATTGATACAAGTTTGTCCCCCAAAGACCAATATGTAAGATTTTTATTGTATTATATTAACATAAAAATTGACCTCCTACAATTCCTTGATGATATTATTGAATAAGAAGTGGTCATTCATGTTCTAATACTACTCTGTGTAGCACATCATCTTTACCTAACTTGTACAAGAATCCATTGATAAGGATATATGGTATAGCTCAAGTGACCACTTTTCTTTTTTCCCTTTTCATATATTGTGTAGGTAAATTTCCCTGATCCAATAATTTTTTAATGTCCTCCATATTATATTGGATTGTATTAATCCTAAATAAGTGTTCATCTAAGTAGTCATCTTCCATTTCTTCTGGTTCTTTACCATTATGTAACCTACTTAGATGATCTGGTCTGACATTTTATCATCCTTTTTTTTTATTGATTTGAGATTTAAATTCTTGAAATAATAAAATACACCTAGATATCCATCATCCATACATTGGCTTGTTAACAAGTTCATAATGCTTGGTGATTTGTAAAAAACTCAAATGGGGTAGCCAAAAAATAATGTTGAAACTTTTGAAATGTAAACACAATAGATAAGGCTTATCTCTCCATGTTTGTATAGTTATTATCTATTTTTTATAGGTTCCTACTAGAAAAATGTATTAGACGATCCAACCCACCTTCACCTAGTTATGTGAAGACAACTCCTACTATGGTACAAGAAGCATCCACATGTATGTGGATGGCTTCTTCCAATTAGGAAAAAATAGAATTGACATTGTTACTAACCTTTTATTGAGATCAATAAATGTCACTTCATATTTTATGGTCCATTAAAACCTTGTATCTTTTTACAACATTTTCTCCATTGTAATAGATATGGTTGTGTACCCTTTGATAAATTTTTGATAGTCCCATATGACAAAGAAAGGTGTGCACTTTTGTAGAGTTAGTTAGAGGTGGAAGGCCTAATATCAAAACAATATTTTCTATATCCACCAAGATACCATTACTACATATGACATGACCCAGTAAAACATAAAAAGGTGCAAATAAAAAACATTTATTTAGGTTCAAAATAACATGCAAATATTGACATCATTCTAGCATTGGTTGTAACTTTAATAGATGATATTTAAATAAGGATAAAATATCCTAGTAATCTAAATAAAATTCCAAAAATTCATGAATGAAGTATATAAAATAATTAACTACAAATATAAATAAAAATATAAGTGCATTATTTAATTCCAAGGGTATTGCCTTATATGTAAATAACCCCCATTCAATTTCAAAGGCAATTTTAGACTGGTCCTCCTCTGCAATCAAAATTTGGTGATACCCACTAAAGCCATATGTGAATTAATATACTTAATTTGTGAATTATGATAGACTAAAGGACTTAATCTATGAATGGTATTGTAAATGGGTCATTGACATATTCAATGTTGAGTGCATGATAGTCTCTAAAAACCCAAATTTCTCTTGTCTTCTTTGGTTTCACAACTATGGGACTTACTCATTCTATTTTTTCCATTGGATAAATAATTATAGTTTCTTTCATTAAATATAGTTCATCTTATAATTTGATATTCATTTTATGATTGAACCTTTATGGGAACTTTATAATGGGTCAAGTGCATTCTTTCAATTCTATATGCATTTCCCCTAATGATGGATCTACACCTTTGACTTTAGAAAATTTGAGAATGCATCTTGATAATCTTATAGTAGTTTTAAAGCTTCCAAAAAAATTTCTTTCTACCAATAGTCTCCCATAATATCAATCGTAGGAATTAACTCTATTCTAATTTTTCTTTCAATATTTTTAGTGGTTCTTGATACACTTTTATTAAATCACTAGGTAGAGCTTCTTGTAGAATGTGTTTTCTTTCTTGCTATGGAATTTTTATGTTTTATAGTCTCTTCTCTTCAACTTGTTCTACACTTTGGACTAGTATAATTTTGGATTCCTATTCCAATTCAAATAAACCTTCTAAAATAAAATATCTATCACTATCAATATATTATATCATCTCATCTATTATTAATTGCAAGGTTTAATATAAGATTGTTCTTGTTGAGTGGCCTTATAATTGTAAAGTGCCAGATTCAAATCATATGCTACCTCCTATTGGGATAATTATTGTGTTATATTTATTATGTCTTTTGCTCATCCATTGCACAAAAATAATTTGAGTTTATGTAATGCATTATGCACTAGTGAATTATCATCCTCAAACACAAAAGTCTGAATGAATTCACATTGCACTTGTGCCCAATGTTTGGTATTTTTCCTATGCTCTTTATACATGTATCAAGCTATTGGTAGGGACACTAATATATCACTAAAAAATTGTACCCAATATCTTAGATCAACTCCTTGTTCATTCCATATATTCACACATTATTGAATGTGTAACTTAGGGCATTGGCCTTATTGAAAGAATGGACATTTTAATTTTATAGTAGGTATTAACTAGAATTGTGCACATAAAAACTTACATGTTTCCTCTGAATGAATTTTTTATTTTATATGCGCAACCCACCAAGTCAAAACATATCCTTTTAATGTATAGGTAAGTAAATTAACCCTTTGATCCATCTCCAATACATGGTGTTTGAACCTCAAAATTAATGGATCATGGTCTTTTATCACAAAGTATTTAGGTATCTAAATTTAAACAATGAACACTTAGCCAAGTTCAAATTATGAGTGTTTGAATCAAAACTAATGGAAGATGCTTTTTCTCAAGGTAAAACATCTTCTAGGGTAGGTTTAGTATATTCCATCATTTTTACACCTATATTATGTAGAAAATCTACTTCAAATTTGGTCAAAATTATATTGAGGGGAAACACATCCTTTTATATGAACCTTTAAGGCTAGAGACTTTGTTATTAATGGCTTGTACACTAATTACTCTTTTTTTATGGAAGTTGTGGTTTCCAAAATTGATACTTTATAGGTATAAGATCACTTTGATTTTCATTTGTATTTAAATTGAATAAACCATTCCCAATATAGGCCTAAGAATACTTAGGCTCTTTTAGGATGATATATGGCTTCTACTAAGATTTATTGAGGGGTATGACCCTTATATTATCCCCATGGATGCACCTATAGCTGATTATGCATAGTGTTAATGGTAATTTGGCCATCATACGCCCATTTATTACTAATTAAGGTAGGATAACTAGTTTCTATTATCTTCATATCAATGACCTCAAAATTTCCATACAAATTGAGCTTGGCCACTTTAATCTCCACATTGTATAACATCCCAATGGACTCTACCATCCGATAATCCACAAGACTAAGAGTAACTAGTCTATAAATCAAATCAAGTCAAATAATAGCTTTTGAAGTTGATTATGGAATCATTTTTACCATGCTACTAAATTCAAATAATGCATTCAAGACCTCATATTCTACCAGCTCAATGTCCATATGATAATCCAAGTCTCATGGTTTCTTGGTCTTAACATAGCATACTACTTTGGTAGTATAGTTCTGACCTCATAGTACACATTTTAGAATATTATATAGTATATTAATAATATTTTATTAAATATCTTCATTGTGTAGTGTGTTGAGAAATTTTAATAAGTCTATTAGAGTGGTCACAATTCCCTCCTATATCATGATCCTTATAATTTATCCATACATTTGATTATCAATGGATATATAATCAATTTCTAATACTATTTGTTGTTTTATCTCTTATAGAACCTATTCAACTTGGTACATTAACTTCTTTTCAGTAACAAGATCAAGATATCTATCATGTTTGATTTTTATAATCCTATGATCCTATGGCATTTTTAATGGTAGTATTCCATGTTATACTCTTTATTTTCTAGTGACTTCTTGTATAAATGTATTATATTTTAGCTACACATTGATCATGTTTATGTTTCACACCAGCTTCTCCTTCTTTTGTTTCTCAAGAAATAAACAATCTTTTGTTTTATGTTGATCTTCAATTCTATAATATCCATCTTATGTCTATATTTTTAGATTGGTAGGGTAGTTCTTCACATAGTGATTACATTCTCCACATAAATAGCATTGTATATGTGGTCATGTTTTCCAATTTTCATTGTTATAACATCCTTGATATCCTCCATGATATCTTCCCTTATAAACTCCTTTGTAGCCTCCTCTATTTTTTTTTTGTATCCCTATCCTTGTGATTACTATCTAATGTACCACTTATTGGTTTGTTTTGTCTCATACCTACATATTAGTGTTGTGGTGAACTTGGATCCTAATTATATTGCTATGGAATCACATTATTCCAAGAAGACTGATATGGTTGTTTTGGTGAAGATGGCATCCATCAAACCAAACCCTAGGTTGGTACTATGGTGATGAAGTTATCCACTGGGACTACACTATGTCACACCTTCCATGTCAACATCCAATCTTGGGATAATCTACTTCATAGTTGGTAATTATTGTAAAGTAATTGTGAAGAATTTCTTTGTAAGTTATACTTATTTCAAGTATCTATAGCACCTTTCATCATGATTGGTTAATTTATAAAAATTAAAATACATGTTATGTGACTTATGAATATATTTTTGAAAAATATGGCTCTTTGAATTAGGATGCCCAAATACCCTAAATAATTCACAAAATTCCATTTTAAGTTTTGGATAATCATTCCTATGGTGGTATTCCCAACCAAATTCTATATGTAGACACTCATTTTTGTCCACTCTCATGTTTAAACCAGGATTTGGATCAATTTCTAATAAATGATGCAATTTAAGCCAAGAAATCATTAAATTGTCCAAATTCATCTGTGTAAGGTATTTAATTTCCCATAAATGTGCCAAGGTTGGCTTATTTAGGGTATTACCCTATATGCACCCATAACCTAGTTTAGATTCAATAATATTCAAATTTATGACCTAGTAAATTGACATTCTTATCCTGTTGATCCATTAATGTAAAAAATTTAAAATAGTTCATAAAATCTAAAAAGCCTAAGTAAGATTAATTAAAAATAAAATCTCAATTATCTTTCTTAAGTAGAAATTCCAAGTTAAATTTACATTTATCTAAAAAACTAATTTTTCAATAAACATGAGGTCAAAGTCAAGGGAGCTAATAAAAATGTTTTATTAATTCCTAAAATTTAATAAAAAATAAGTCACAACCTCATAAAAATATTTTATGAATTCTCATGGCTCATAAATATCTAAAATGAGTTGTCAAGCCTTCATAATTACTTTGACCCAACCCATGGTTAACCTAAACTCAAACTAGGTTATTTTAGACTTAACCAAAGTTTGAACTAAACCTAACCTCCTTAGAGTTAGAGTTAGTTTTGATACATATAAATACACGTGCCCTCACTCTACCCAAATAATATTTTGTGTGTAATTTTATTCTGTAGGATTGACTTCAAGAAGACATCAAAGTAATGTTTTAATGCCAAATTGATATCAAATCTTCACACCAAGCCAGACTAATCAAAGAAAGGCCACATGTGGCCTTAGAGAAATGATTCAAAGATAGATAATTCTTTGATCAAAGTCTCTAATTCCATTTACTGAGTAATAACATCTTATATGGAAACAAGTGGACATTAATTTTGACAAGGTATGTAATATCATTGTATGATTTTATCTCTTATTTTTAGTTTTGTTCATTGTGTTATGTTCCCCCTATTACTTAGGAAAGAGTCATTTTATTTCGCTAAATTTTTATACTTAAATTATCTTTAGATTCACTAATAATAAATTAATTAATTTTCTACTATTTATATTCATAATGATATATAATGGCATGCTCAATGGGACCATGCATTGTATATAGACCAGATGAATGATGTAGAACCTTTAAAATTCATAAAAAGAACACTCCAATATTCAAGTTTAGTGTTTTATGCCCAAAATTCCTTTCATTTTATTTTTTTACTAATGGGTTACTTCACCTATGTAATGGTGACTTCACCTATTATGTACTCTATTTACAATATTTTGTTTTGCATAAATTGTGACTTTGCATCAACAACTTTACCAGAAATGATGACATTAATTTATTGTGAAATCAGAGATATTGACCCATGTTACATTGACCATTATATGTAAATTATGATATTGACCTATTTTAAAACTCTATAATAAATGAAATCAATAAATGCATATTAATGACTTTGACCCTAAAACTTGGCAGCTTTGATAGGTAAATTTACTAGTGATTTCAGTGACTTTGCCTAATTTTAATCTATATTCAGTGACTTCACTTGGACTAATTGGTTAATTTTACCTTGTATAATAATGAATTTTCCATATACTTATTTCTCCCTATCTATTCCATAAATAAATTAGTGACTTCACTGAAATGAAGGACTTCACTCAATTACAGAATCAATGACTTTACTCTGTGTAAACCAAAACCTGAGAGTTTAAAATGGAAAGTTTTTTGTTGGTTATATTTTTCCATAAAAAAATGATCCCCATAATGATTTTTTAGGAACCTAAATGGAAAAATATAGTTATAAACACTTCTAAGTCTCATACACACTTTCATTTTAGTAGTTAAAATTGATCTAACACAACTTATCTTTTCATATTTCAATTTTACAAGAGAAACAAGGCTGAGGGGTCAAAACTTCATTCACATATGATTTGGTATTTTTGAAATGAACATTCAATTTATATTAGAGATATTAACATATTTTTATTAATTTTTAATATTTTTTTGTTAACTAGTTTCGATTTCCTAGATTAATTTTGTTTGTGGAAAACTAAACGTTAGATGTATACTCTCCCCTCATCCCCTATAGGGAACTCAGGTGATCAAAAGTGCCTTATTTATTGCCTTGTTTTTTTAAAATAGAATATAATAAATGTCATGTATTATCTCCAAAATATCTAAGTGACTTGGGTGACCCAAAAATGACCTCTAAAGTTCTTCTAATTTTCATTTGTTTATTGTTTTGCATTGCCTTATGGGAAGAAGTTCATCACCTCCTCACAAGTTATATATGGGTGCATTAACCTAGGGTTTCATATCTTATCATCATACCAAATAAACTCCATGCTCATGTATATTAATTTTGAAAATGATACTAGGATTGAATAGTGGTTGAGTAGTTAGCCTGCCAATCCTAACAAAAACTTGGATCAGTTCATGCTAAACATCAGACTTCACTAAGAAGTACACAACTCAAATCATTATGAAAAATAATAGACCTTTAAAATATTAATTTAATTAGTTTAAATATAATTTAAATTGTGTTCCCTTATGTTATACACACTTGGTACCATTTAGAATCATTTCAAAACTTATATATTTTATTCAACTCTACTTTGTTGTAGAACATCTTGCCAAATGCTAAGTACTTTATACTCTAAGTTCATGAAACATACCAATGCTTGAGAGATAGAGGAGGGATTAAAAAATATACCTACATGATCGATTTAAACTTTGGATTAACACTTAATTTATTTAGAGCATTGCTATATTGGTGGAAAATTTGGCAATGCTACGCACAACTTGTCAATTTTAGGAATAAGATGTGCATGTAGTGCTTTTTCTATTTTCTTTTATTAGTATTTATGTTTGGGTCTAGATTTATTTGTTTGTATTATAAAGTCTAAATGAGTCTAAACCTTCATGTATTGTACACCACTTTGAACCAAGAGGTGTTATTCTACCCATTTTGTTTCAAACATTTTCCTTCGATTTTATTCCAAAACCATTTATGTGTCACTTATTTAATGGAGTGTCATTATGCTTCTAATTTTTTTTCAAACATTTTCCTTGAGTTTGATTCCAAAACCATTTTTGTGTCACTTTTTTAACAGAGTGTTGTTATGCTACTAATTTTTTTTAATCAAACATTTGCCTTGGATTTCATTCCAAAACCATATTTTTTTTACCATTTATTTGAAGGAGTGTTGTTACGCTACCTAAATCATTTCAAAAACTTGATTTGATTAAAACCAAGTTCCAAAATCATTCATAGATTTTGTTTTAAAATTCATGGTTACACTATTTATTTTGGTCTAGCCTATTTGCTTTAGAGAATCTATGTTTTTTACATTAAATTTGAAATTCAATCTTTTGAAATGCATATCTTAAACTAATTAGGTGTACTCTGAAGCCTTACCTAATTTGGGCTTAGGTGGTCTACCTTTTGCATTTAGATTATGATAGCTGGATTGATTTCTTATTTTTTCTAAAGACCTCTTACCTATACTTAGTGGTTGTTTATTATCATTTGCTGTCATGTCCCCTTTTTAGTTGACATGTGAAGAGTAGATGATTAGCCTATTATGCGACCCTCGTAGGCTGATGAGATGGATAGAGGGTCTTGATGGAGCTGGGCTTGCTTTTCGTTTGGGCTCTTTCGGACATGAATTAAAAGAGATATTAATATTTGATTGATTTAATCAAATATTAATTATTTGGTCCAATTTTAATTAATTATTAATTATTAATTGATTATTAATTATTAATTGATTATTAATTATTAATTATTAATTATTTATTATTGGGTCTAATTTTAGGATCCTCATTCTAATTTAAGAATTGGTCTAATTTTAAGACCCTAGTTCTAAATTAAGGAAGCCCCAGTCTAATTTAAGGAAGTCTAATTTTAGCAAGCACACCTCTGGAGGTGTATAAGAATCTCTCATGGGAGAGAGTTTGTATTCATGACTATTATTGATATTGATTCTTGTTAAGAAATTCTTCTGTGAAGACTGAGCCAAGGGTTCCAGGATTCCAATTGCATTGAAGAACGTCAACTCTTCATTGTGTGTGATTCAGAGGTTGTGAAAGATCAACCAATCTATTGCCAAATTGAGAGATAACTTCACCCAGAAGTTATCACAGTATTACAGGTATTTGAGAGACAACTTCACTTAGAAGCTATCACAAGGGTTTACAGGTATTTTCATTAATTTTGGGCTTTGATTCAAGAATTATCCAGATATAGATCTTTTGTGTTAGCCCATAATTCTATAGATCAGGATCAAGCATACAAGTTGGGTGATATTAGCAGCCGTACGACTTCCATACAGATTCATGAAAATCCGTACGCATCTACAGAAAGTTTAGGCACCGACATCGGTGAACAGAGACCTACAGAGACTGACATCGGTCAACATATCACCGATGTCAGCAAGTTAGCGACTACAGGTCGACTGACGACGGTAGTATAACTGACGTCGGCGACTGTGTTTTTTTACACAGCAGGCCGAGACGAACCAGAATCAGATTTCTTTCCTAGTTTACAGAATATTTAGGCTATTCAGGCCGTACTTTCAATATTCTTTGTATACTTGACAGAGGATCTCTATTGTAAGCTTATGAGCAAATAAATAAGAGTTTATACTGTGATTTATTTATCTAATTGAAGATATTTTGCAGAAATTTAGATAAGCAATTCAGAGCTTTTGTTTTGATATTTGAAGGGATATTACAGTGGTATCAGAGCTAAATCCTGCCATCCTGAGAGGTTGACAGTCTTATGAATCCACAAGGGTTGGGACCACACGGGTACTTCACACATAGTAGAGCTTTGCTTGAAGGCACTCAAGTTCTAGAACAACTGCCGGAAGACATGGGTGACGATATTGGTAGGGCCCGTATTCCTCACCATCCTAGAGATCAAGATGATGCAGAGGTTTTACTTACTCTTAGAGAACTATGAGAAGGGCAAAGGCAGAATAACCATGTATTACAGCAGTTGGCAGCAGCACTACCGAGATTGGGTACTCCAAGGAGACATTCCCCACACTGTGAAGATGTCAGGAGTGATGCAGGATCACAGAGAGGCCATGGGACTATTTCTCGTACAGTGAATAGGCCTACTAGGCCTATCTTTGTGAGACAGGAAGTAGAGGAGGTGATAGCAGGTGAGGAGCATGAGGAGGCATTTACAGACACACTTAGGGCAGTGACTGAAGAGTGGGAGTCATTACCACCTATGGTCAGGGAGATGATTACATTTGACCGATTCCTCACACAAAGGAAAGAACATTATCGAGGTCGACAGAATGGGAGACCAAGACCCCAGAGCAATGATCTGAAGCATGCTATGAGCAGGCTCACACTAGCGACGTTTGATGGTAGTGGTAAGGTGACAACACAGGCCTGGGTTAGTAAGCTGGATACATTTCTCACATTGCAACCAATGGGTGAGGAAGATGCTATCAGATATGCGACACTACATATTGAGGGAGTAGCTCACGATTGGTGGCACCATGGGATGGTGACACTCCATCATGATCGGATCACATCTTATCAGGAGTTTGTGGATAGGCTGGTAGAGCGATTTGACAAGAGGGATCCAGAGTCCTATTTTCGAGAGTTGGCACAATTGTGCCAAAGTGGCAGTCTAGAGTCTTATATTGGTGACTTCCAGAAGTTATCAGTTATGGTTCCTGACATTTCAGAGAGGCAACTTGTAGTACTCTTCATGGAGGGATTGACAGAACCATTGAGAGGTTGGGTCAAAGGCTTTGATCCTCCTTCATTACAGAAAGCTATGAAGAAGGTGCGCAGTATGGAGATGGCAGCCCCATCAAGTAGATCTAACTCCAGAGGTACTTCTTCATCTAGAGACCATAAGCACTCCAATGAGGATACAGAGAGACTGGATTTTAACATAGATAAATCCGGGGTTTAAAATGATTCAAAATCCAATCCAGTAGCACCACCTTTGGATCATGAGGCACTTAATGATCTATGCAGGAAGAAGCTTTGCTTCTACTGCAAAGGTCCATATGATATCCATCACGATTGCCCTCTGAGGCCTAAGGGCAAAGCAAATCATGTGATGTGGGCATATTATGAGGTAGAATCAGAAGATTCCAAATAGCAAGATAGTTCTAAGGAGGCAGAGGCTTCAGAGCTTAAGGCAGATGCAGATTTAGAGCTTCATATACAGGAGGCACACCTATCCAACATTCAATCGGATGAGTCATTCAGACTCTGTGGAGTTTTGGCAGGGCAGGATGTCACCACCCTTCTTGATACAGGAGCCACACATAATTTCATAGATGCTAGATTTATGGAGAAGCGTGGACTCACTACCGAAGATTTTGAGGGAATTAGAGTTAAGGTAGCTGATGGTCACACTCTTAGGTGTGAGCGCATGATTAGAGACCTCCCATTGCGCTTGAACAACTATGAGTTCAAGGATAATTATTTTGTAGTGAACATGGGGGACATAGAATTAGTCTTGGGTATGAAGTGGCTTCATTCATTTGAGGAAGTTACTCTTCATCTCAAAGATATGGAGGTTCATTTTGAGGTTGATGGGAAAACACATATTCTTAAGGCAATATGGGGCAGCAGCTTCAAACATATGTTTTTCATCAGATGGAGATGCCTATACTACATGACATGATAGAGTGTGATGATGAGTGCACATTGGCACCAACACAAGAGAGATATGAGGATGAGCTTTGTCTTGAGGTGAGTTCAGTTCAAGAGTTAGCACATGTGGTAGAGTCTCAGCTTTCTGTTGCAGGTGGGTCACATGTTGATGACGATATGCATACAGGAGATAGAGGTGTTGTGATGCCATTAGATGAGAGTGGTGATGGACAGGGCCTGGAGTTTGTGTTGGTTGACATCACTATAGATCGAGACTTCATTTGGGATCTAGGTGGATTGATTGGTCTATCATTCAGCGATTGCTTGAGGGCAAGCAATTTCAGGAGGGGCGGATTGTCATGTCCCCTTTTTAGTTGACATGTGCAGAGTAGATGATTAGCCTATTATGCGACCCTCGTAGGCTGATGAGATGGATAGAGGGTCTTGATGGAGCTGGGCTTGGCTTTTGTTTGGGCTCTTTCGGACATGAATTAAAAGAGATATTAATATTTGATTGATTTAATCAAATATTAATTAGTTGGTCCAATTTTAATTAATTATTAATTATTAATTAATTATTAATTATTTATTATTGGGTCTAATTTTAGGATCCTCATTCTAATTTAAGAATTGGTCTAATTTTAAGACCCTAGTTCTAAATTAAGGAAGCCCCAGTCTAATTTAAGGGAATCTAATTTTAGCAAGCACACCTTTGGAGGTGTATAAGAATCTCTCATGGGAGAGAGTTTGTATTCATGACTATTATTGATATTGATTCTTGTTAAGAAATTCTTCTGTGAAGACTGAACCAAGGGTTCCAGGATTCCAATTGCATTGAAGAACATCAACTCTTCATTGTGTGCGATTCAGAGGTTGTGAAAGATCAGCCGATCTATTGCCAAATTGAGAGATAACTTCACCCAGAAGTTATCATAGTATTACAGGTATTTGAGAGATAACTTCACTCAAAAGCTATCACAAGGATTTACAGGTATTTTCATTAATTTTGGGTTTTGATTCAAGAATTATCCAGATATAGATCTTTTGTGTTAGCCCATAATTCTATAGATCAGGATCAAGCATACAGGTTGGGTGATATTAGCAGCCGTACGACTTCCGTACAGATTCGTGAAAATCCGTACGCATCTACAGAAAGTTTAGGCACCGACATCGGTGAACAGAGACCTACAGAGACTGACATCGGTCGACATATCACTGACGTTAGCAAGTTAGCGACTACAGGTCGACCGACGACGGTAGTATAACCGACGTTGGTGACTGTGTTTTTTTACACAGCAGGCCGAGACGAACCAGAATCAGATTTCTTTCCCAGTTTACAAAATATTCAGGCTATTCAGGCTGTACTTTCAATATTCTTTGTATACTTGACAGAGGATCTCTATTGTAAGCTTATGAGCAAATAAATAAGAGTTTATACTGTGATTTATTTATCTAATTGAAGATATTTTGCAGAAATTCAGATAAGCAATTCAGAGCTTTTATTTTGATATTTGAAGGGATATTACATTTGCCTTGTTTTAGCATCCTTTGGTTGGGTTTTATTTCCATGAGCCTTGTTTAGAGTTCATTATGCCAAGTTATAAAATATCCTCATCCCATGTGTCAAAGAGTCTCTTTGTAATCCAATTATCGAGTATTTTATGACCCAATTACTAATTGTCTTTCCAAGCTAATTACCTTATATTTATATTATTTTTTGAGCTAGACTAATTTATTCTACTTTTGCCATAGGCCTAGAATAATTAATTTAATCTTTAGAAATATTTTAAAGAGATAAATATTTTTTGACTCAAACCTTGGGTGTTTTCCACACTTTATACTTTTCTTTTCAAGAGACTTAGTCATAGATCCAAACATGCAAGGCTATACACATAATGAGACTATGTTTAATCCAGACTATGAGAACTTTGTTACTAGTGACACTTTTTTTCAAGAGTCATATGGTGATGATATATCATACGATATGGATCCATTATCCATCTTATAATATTACATATGAATAACAAAGGCAAAACCCACTAGCATGGTACTTGGTGAGTGCACCATCCTTTCTAAGAAAAGAGTAAGAATAAATGGATCAATATATTTTTCAAAAGATGCTTAGTGTTGAAAAATTCCAAAAAAAACAAACCTAATATGTAAAAATGCCAAAAATTTATAACCCATACTTATTTGACCACCATTTGGTAGAAAATAAGGATGGAATTCTAGTTAGGGGAGTAGAAGAAGAAACCAAATTCCTGCCAGACTTGCCATAAGAAAGCTTTTCTAGTTTTATTAGAATACCTAGTAATGTACTTTGTAACTAATAATTTAAGTAGGCATCAACTAGTTATAATCAAGATTTAGTATAAATACCTCAATAGAGCAAAAGTTTTCTTCTGAAAGGGAAATATTTGATGGATGATCAAGTAAAATAGGTATAGCAAGCGTACTAAAATTACAATAACCTAACTTATAATTTCAATTCTATAGATGTTTTAAACATGCCACTTATATACCTAGATCCTTCAAGTGGGACAAAAATAGATTCTTTAGGATATTTAAATCATAACATAAACCCATTTAGCCAAAGCACACTAGTAGGATACATGTATAATATCCCAATTATAATATAATAAACTACCACTCAAATAGAAGACTTCATAAACAACATGATGGATAGCATGTAAGTGCATTATAATTTGAACCAAAGTGGGTATAATACACTACTAAACAACACACATTAAATTCTTCTAACCAATACTTCAAGTGGTTTTAAAAAAATAAGGGACAAGTTTGCCTAGTTCCCAAACACAACAACCAACTTCCACACCTTGACTAGTTGCTTCCCCAAGAGTGTAATAGGGGAAATTATACAAAAATAATAGATCAACCTACCACCTCAACAAGTGTATAACACTATTCCACCTCAATAGGTGGCAACAAATGCTCCACCATAACAAGCATAGACCAATATACCACAAACATCACAAATGTTGCCTAATACATAATATGTTTCTATTGGTCAACAAAAAGTGTTAGTTGGTCAACAATAAATGCTAAACCCCTAAGAAGTTACCAACCAACAATAGGTGTTTAATCAATAGCAAGGTTCTAATTTATATTAGGTACCAAGTTCTAGGCATGGTTTCCTTTTACCCAATGGGTAAGACACATATAATAGGGATATAACTTTCAACACCTTCAATAGTAGGGTTTTAGTTGGAAATGTGTCCCCTTCATATAATAGGTTTTAATTAATATATAACAAGTTCTTTCCCAAACTTAGTAATGCCAATATATTTCACCTAGCTAAATTCCATTATCATAATCATAATTTTCCAACCTTATCTAAATTATTTACCAACAATAATGTATTATGTATCAACACTATAATCCTAATGCAAAACTACATATACTTGGTCATCTAACCAAACAAATAAACATTCCATAGTATACTATTCCTTCTTACCCTAATAAAAGTAATCCTCCCTTGACCACACAACCCCCCAAAAAATATGCCATGACATCTAAATTCTTATATCATGATCTATAGAAAAATAATTATGCAATTCAATTGATTTAGACTAGGAAGAAAAAAAAATTCAAACTCGATGAAATATGTTTATATCCATTTAATATGGATTATCTCCAAATACTTTTTCCTTTAGGTTATGAGCTACAAAAATTTGATAAATATAAGGGTAAAGGCAACCCCAAAGAGCATATATAATAATTATTTTTTGATTTCCAACTAGTGGAATATAGTGACATATATTTGCTTCTCCTCTTTCCAAGAAGTCTAGATGGACAAGCCTTGGATTGGCTTCTAATATTTTTGAAGAATTATGTACCAGACTTCAATGACCTTTCTAAGAATTTTTTATAAAATTTATAATATAATCTTGAACATGATATTATAGTTGTGGAATTGTTCCAAGTAAAATAAAAAAATTGTGAAAGCTTTGTTTCTTACTTGCAACAGTGGATAGCACTTGTGAGATGGTTCACTCATAATTTCTCAAACAAGAAATTGGACATGATATTTACTAGGATCTCACATAGTGAGATATCTTATAATCTTGAGTTGTAATGTGATCACAAATCTGAAGAGGATATTAAGAAAGGGATATAGATTGATAATTCCCTTGTCAACAAAGGGATTTCAAGCTATCTTATTCCAACTAGAGCCAAAACTAGCATCAAGGCTAATTATAAAACTAGAACTAAAGACAACCAATTATAAAATCCTATCCAAATACCTTCTTTAATACTAGATGAGGATATTAATAATGAAATACCAAAGACCTATAACCACAATTTAAATTTTATTGGTAATGGGGTCAATGAATTACATTATGTAAAAATGGTGCAAACACCTTCTATTCATTTACCTCTACCCATTTAACAACCACCACCTCCATTTATTTAGACAAGAC
This sequence comes from Torreya grandis, assembly GCA_037957365.1. Lineage (NCBI taxonomy): Eukaryota > Viridiplantae > Streptophyta > Pinopsida > Cupressales > Taxaceae > Torreya > Torreya grandis. Next base: position 1,746,514 of record JARHVA010001572.1, read on the forward strand.
CTCTACAAAACTATCCATAAAATCAATCCCAATTGCAAGCACCTCCTCTAAGGAGAATACTACCCATTATCAAAGCATTTAGTGACCTTGAAGAGCCTATTGAATTTGTATTCCATAAATTGGCTCAAGTAAATATGATTAGTTAGCATGTTCCAAACCTATTTCTTGAAGGAAATCATTTTCTAGATTGGTACTTTTTTTACATGAATTTTGTGAGTATCATTATGTCAATGGACATTCTATATGCTAGTGTATACAACTAAGGCATTTGAATGAGAATATGCTTTAGAATAGAGAGATACAAAGAGATAGCCATGTTCTTATGACTAATCATAACTTGGGCATCTATAAAAATCCATTTACTCAACATAACAACAACCAATAGTATAAACAATAAAAATAATGGTAGATAACACCACCACAACATCAATAGAAACAATGTTAGCCTTATCAATAAACAAATGGGTGAAACTAAGGGAAAACTAACTAATCTAGCTAAGTAGTCCATCATGGCATCATGTATACTTATAATACTATTGTAGTACATGTCTCAGGTGGTAATGTTACCATAATTACCATTAACCCTTGACTAAATACCAATAGACCAAGAACTTAACCTAACAATTCCTATTATCCAAATAATGTCTACTAACATCCTTATGTTGATAATACTTATTCAAACTGTGCTAGCATCCAGCCTTAACACCACCTAAGAATTACCATTCTAAGCCCTTTTACCACTCCATCCAATTATCAAGGCCCTATACCTAATCAATATTTCACAATCACAACTTAATGAGCTAAGATTATTATCAAAATATCATATGTAAATGACACAAATGAGGCCAGTCAAACCTTCATGCTTATAACAATAATAAAATTACCAAAATTAAAGGTAAAACTTATGACACTATGGAAAAATTATAGAATACACCTACATAAATATCTATCATGGATTTTCTATGTATATTTAATATTCACAAGAACATATTGAATTAATACCTAAGCTAGTCCTTAGTACCCTATGACATCATGCCAAATAAATTTCCAGCCATGTTAGGACATTTGGCCCCTAGCCAATAGTTTACATTTAACCAAAGAAACATGTAATCATTAGGACCATTGAATAATAACAACTTATAAATTAATTCAATTATAACAAAACATAAGGTTGAATGTATCCTTATAGATAATGGTTCAAGCCTAAACATTGTGTCTCTAAAGTTGGTAAATAATATTGGATACATAATGGCTGATCTACAACCAGATAGTATTATCATCAAGGTGTATGATAATGAGGAACAAGAATCAAAGGGAAAAATAAACTTACTAGTTGTCATTATGTGTTTGACCCATGAAACTCTCTACCATGTTCTCAATCTAGATTTATCATACAAATTAATCTTGGACTAACCCTAGATTCATGAAATTAGGGCCATACCTTCCACACTACAATAATGTATTAAATTTCCCCATTCAAGATGAAAGTGACTATACCAACCAATCTCCAACCTTATCAATATTACAAACATCTTGAGGTAGAATACAAGAGTTATAATTATCATTTTGGCCTACACCCTATGCCTAATTTTGATGGAGGAAAAGTTGATAAAGACAAAGCTATTAAATTGGGACTTGAAGCCAATTATATTGACCCTAAGGTCCTAGCTTCTACTTCATCTACAACTCCACCAAACATTTCCAATCACTTTTACATATCTATGATTAAAATACCCATGATTCCTTCTATATTTCTAAGTTATTATAAAACCCAAAATCCTATGGGAAACCTAAATACAACATTATGTGCATGGAGTGGCATGCTAAGGGAAATTATCATCTGACCAAATCCATTATTTTCAAACTAGCCTTTGGCCTAGAACATAACCCTTTATCTTAAGATGAGTCATGGATTTATACTAATGAGCTAGTTGACTATTACCAGAGTGCCAAGTATCTTATTCCTAACCATATTATGGATAACCTAACTTCTGAAGGTAGATACCTAGAGATACATCAGCAAGGAACAATCAAGATTATTTAAATGATCAATTACAAAGGAACCCATGGTATTGGATTTACACCATATAGGGGTGACCCCACATACCTTATTCAAGTTCTTACAACCTAGCAAAGATAATGCCGACAATGATATAGGTTTTGATTATAGCATCTACGATAACCTTGCCAATATGAATTTTCTTAACCCCTAAGAAACTTGTACCATTAATTCTATTTATTTCCCTTCACCACTAACACTTTATCACCCATAATTTATAGAATTTGACTAATAATAGTCGATAATGTCACTAGACAAGTTTGAGAATGATGAGGCCATTTGCGACCTTTTGGGTTTGAGGGATCGTATTCCTCTATGAGATAAAAAAATAGATATTTTATATTATATTGTATCCTTTTTCCTATTTTAGAGAGTGGGTGAACTTCCTTAGACAAAATCAAAAATAAAATAAATAATTGAGGTCTAAAATTAAAAAACTCTTTGAGGCACTTTTAGACCAAGGTAAAAGTAAACGTTATCAATTAAATTTTACACCCACTATGATTTGTATGATTTGTATTCCATGAAAATATAATGACATAATGGGATCACCTCCAAGATTTGGGACCTTAGAAAATTAAGGTAAAACTATGGAGAAGGATAGCTTCCTTTCACTAATCTTAGTGTAATTGATACATGACCTATTCACTTCTAACTAAAACTTCTTAGTGATGATATATATCCTTTCCTTCTTCCACTTTCACCTTGATCTAAACTCCCATTAATGAGGTGGAGATAGATAATCCCACTAACACAACTATGGCTATTCAACCCACTAGTGGGTTAAAGATAACCAAATCATCAACCAAAGAATTAATGACAATGTTAGTGGTAGATATGGCACTTATTATAGTAACTTCTAGTGTGACACCTTCAGTTAAAAATTCATAGATAATAGTGATCATTGGGATAACATAATATTTATTGGTATCCACTCCTAGTTGGATTACACAATTATTGTCCAAGAAGAGGAAATAAATGATATCTCTTAACACCTTAGGATTTTTTCTATTAGAATCATCAAAAAAACCAAAGATAGGTCCCAATACCATTTCTATAGGATCTAATGATACAACAATGGAGAAGTATCTAGAGAAATTAGTTCTCCCACTTGAAAAATAAAAAGAAGATTTAGTGATGTGGGATAATCAGGTATCCAAGGTACACCTTGGTCATCCAATGAGAGAGGGACTTAAACATTATGTCCAAAAAGACATAAGTTCTCTCTTAGAGAAAAAGGATAGTGACAAGGTCACTAAAGATGAGCTGAAAAACAAGGTAGAGTAGTTAACAACTACCTTAAGGATGGTTATATACCTATCCCATCCACTTGAAGCAACCCATCTAAATCAATCTCTCTCTCTCTCTCTCTCTCAATTACCTGATAAAGAAATATTTGCTATAATTATAGAGATTGGTACAATGGGTAGAGTTATAAATGACTACTCCTATATGTGTGTGTGTGTGTGTGTGTGTGTGTGTGTGTGTGTGTGTTTATAAAATAAAAAATTGTCAAAGTCTAAGAGTTTCCAACTCTTATAAATACACCATGATAAATATCCCTAAACAACACATTCAAGCTACTGCATAAAGCAGTTGGCCAAGATACTTGGATGGGTGTATTGGATGTGCTTACAAGGGGTGTGAAAGATAGAAGTGACATAGGTAGAGAGGTAGGCATGTTTGGAGGTAACAAGGGAAATTGTGGAAGAATGGTGTCTAAGGAAACAAAATAATATAGAAATGTGGTTGGAATGGATAGGTAAAAGTAATGGGTAGTGGGATGGAATATGAAGATGGAGGTATTATCAACCTAGTGGTTATGGTGAGTAAAGGGAATGTAGTGAGAATGAATGAGTCAACAACAATATATTAATGGGTTTTATTGGTGATCAATGGAGTTTTAGAGGACATAGGGAATGATTTGGAAGTGATTATAGAAAAGGGAGGTGAAGGTGGAGTTGGGATATCCAACTTTACTGACTGGCTCACTACCAAGGGGATCACTTGTACTCTTAGCATATACCTAGTCTTATAATAAATATGTCTTACATGATTTCACTCTTTCTTTGATTAGTTAGATGTGATTATATCTTTTTAGTAATTACATACTTTCTCTTCTTAATTAGCATAGCTTGTTAGATTATATTTCTAATTCTTTCTTGTCTCCTACATGTGCCTTAGGACATTTGTCAATGTCTTTTTCTTCTATTCATGTGTGTACCTTAAGACATTTACTAATGTCCTCTACTTGTACTTTTCTATGTCTGTGGCCCTTGTGCCAACTTTACTTGTCCCACTTGTATGTGTATGTGGCATTTGAACATGCCTTATATGCTTGATTTCTAGTTTGAATGGCATGTGCCCATGCCCCTTATTTGCATGGCCCCTTAACCACCCTTATATGCTTCTTGCTTCTTGATTTATGTGATTGTTTCTCAATTTTTGCAATTCCATTAGCTAGATCAAGCATTTTCCTATTCTCTTGGATGCCATGCTGGACATCATGCTCTATCCCTCTAAGTAACAACTAAAATTTTTAGTTTCAATTCAATTCAATAACATTGCACATGAAATTACATTATTACATCTATCTAAGAATACCTCTATTGATCTAAAAATATCTCAAATCAAACCATGATATATCTTGAGATATCTTGTTGATTATCATTTCTATATCATGTATATTTCTAGCTTAACATAATTGTAGCAATTCTTCTTCTTAGGGCAGTCATTGCAAAGTACCTATTCCTACCCTCAAAAGAGGGGGTAATAAATAGGTTTTTTGATACAAAGATCAGATATCCTAATCAATAAAAAAATATAATTTCAAAACAACCAAAATAGTAACTAATCATCAAACCACTCAAAACAAACTAGGAAAATAGTCAATATTCTAGAATAGTGATCAGTTTTAGCCCAAGACAACAACATCAAGGCTAGACTATAGTGCCCTACACCAAGGTGTCTATTTTTGGTGCTCTTATATAGAAGAAAAAAACTAGGTTTTTTATAATTAGGTATAAAGGTAGGTTCAACTATAGTTTTACATAATTAGACTAGTTTAGATCAGTAATTTTTAGTACAATTTTCTTAGAGATTGCAAACATAGGGGCATTATGTGTAGTAAAAAGAGGGGGTAATAAATAAGGTTTTAGCTACAGATATCAAATATCCTAATTGATCAAAAAATCCAATTTAAAAACAATAAAAATAGTAACCAATCATCAAACCACTTAGAAAAAACTAGGAAAATAGTCAATATTATAGAATAGTGATCAGTTTCAGCCCAAGACAATAGCATCGAGGCTAGACTACAGTGTGTTGGGTGAATATCTTGTCACCAGCCAATTGATGAGAAAATAGATGCATCAACCACAGCATAAGGATATTTATACATCAAAATGGATGTGGTGGCCATAGCTAGATTGAGACAAATCTCTCCTCTCAGCAAGGGGAGGCTCCCTATAAACTATAGTATACTATAGATATATATATAAGCTGAAAATACACTCAAGGGTGAAATCATACCATCCATTTCTCTTTTTTTAGAGATGATGTTCATAGAATAGAGGATAATTCTAGTGTAATTACTAAAAAGGCACTTCTCTTCTTTCAGAAGTGATATTCAGCAAACAACAGGATTCTTCTTGGGTAGTAATAGAAACAACAAGAAACCCATGAAAGCACAAAGTCTTTCATTATTCTTCCCACTAATTAGGAAAATGTAACACATCAGGATTAAATTCAGCTCAAATTTTTCACCTAAAACTACAACAAAGTAAAGGATAACGAAGGATAAAGAGAGCTCAAAGTCTCTCTAGTATCCTTTACATAAAACACAAACTGAAGACAATTATGGTAGCACAAAGTCTCCCATAGTCAGCTTCAGGACATCTCCTAGCTTACTTCCACTTGTTCTACTTATTTGATTAAATGGACAAGACTATATTTAGGAAATAGACATAAGAACAATTTCCTAGATGACACAAGTTTATTCCAACACAAAGTTTGAAAGGTCACTTGCTTTCTCATTCATTCAAAAAAATATGATTAATAGTATGAGCTCAAAGTCTCAAGATTGTATTTCAATTTGGGTAGATCTTCAATTCTGATAATAGATATATCTCCTTTATACAAAATGAGAGATTAAAATATATAACATCACAAAAAAGACTTAGGCACTTGTTTTCATAAAAATAGAACATGCTGAATTGAATGCATTAAATATCTATAAAAGGGCCATGCTAGAACAGGTTATCATCCTTGAATTTTGGTGATCTAAATTATCTCCAATGTCTCCTCCTAAGCATGGGTTGTCTGGTCTTCTTTATGATGCTTACACGGCTGTCTATTCACCTTTATTTAATGTAGAAAAATAAGTCGCATCCTTGAATGTTCACGCTCTCTAATGTCCACCTGATGGACTGTTCCACCTACTGGAAATAACTCTCCTGTAGATATTTATAGATTTCTTGTAGTTGTTCTCTCTTTCCTTGCCATGTTTTGTCTCTTCTTAAGCAATCTGAGCTCTCAGGGCTACCTTCTCGCTTTCTGCTGGTCTTTTGATTCCTTTCTGGGCTGGTCGCTGAGCTTGTTCTTAGGTCTTTTGAAAATCAATGGCTATTCCATTTCCCTAAATTTTATGTCCATAGAGATGTCATTGGTCACTTTAAACCTCTTTGAACCTTGAACCTTGAAATCTTTTGGATCAAAGTTTTAATGGTTCAATGGTTTAATGGTTCATCGATTCAATGTTTTGTAAAGGACCACATTCGCTCTCTTTTTCTTCTTCGGTTGAACTATTTCTTTGAACCATTTGTTTAAACTTCTTTCTTGAATCTTCCACTTCCTTCATTCACTCGAAGCTTCCTTTCAAACTTTGAAACTTTGAACCCTTTGAACCTTTGAACCATTTCAGTTTGAGGTTTAATGGTTCAATGGTTCATTCTATTTCTTTGAATCTTTTGAAGCTTCAAACTTTCTAGATCCTTTCCTTTTCTAAGTCCATCAAACTCTTTGAGCTTGTTAAACCTTTGAACATTTGAACTCTTTTGGTTCAAGGTTCAATGGTTCAATGGTTCATTCTTCACTCTTCAAAGCCTTCTTTTCTCTAAGTCTTTTGAGGTTGTTGAACTCGTTGAACCTTTGAAACTTTCAAAGTTCAAGGTTCAACAATTCAAAGTTCAATCTTAACTCTTCAAAGCCTTCTTTTCTTTAAGTCCGCTAAAGTCTTTGAACCTTTGAACCTGTTAAACCTTTGAACTTTGTGGAGGTGGGGTTTAATGGTTCAACGGTTCAAAGTGGTTCATTCTATTTATTTTAAGCCTGTTGTTAAGTTTTTTAATCAAACCTTTATGTTGAACCATCCTCAAAAACTAAGGAAAAGCCTTAAGTGTTTTGAACTTATTTTGAAGAAAGCCTGCCTATTGAACCTGTGAATTCCTTAGCTGAAAAGGATTGAATATTTGAAAAACTTAACTACTCAGAACATTTTTGAGAAAGAAAAGAGAGAGTTTTGGTCTGCAAGACCAAAATGGTTGGTATGTTGTCCACTAAAACAAGTGACAGATTTTGGGAACAACAGCTAGCTCTAGTTGGGTACATTCCCTTGATTGAAAATGAAGCAATCGAAGGGAGTAGAAACCAGAATCTTAGTGCCTTCATCTATGCCATTGGGATACAGAGTCATACCAACCCAGCCAAAAATAAATGGTGTTAAAAATAAATAAAAAACACAAAACAAAAAAATACTATACATATATAAAAATGGACTTATCTGATACTTCAAGGATTGAAGAGCTTCAAATGCTGCCCACTATGAGGCAGAGTAAATGGTGTTCCATCTTGATATTTCAGCAAGAAACTATTTTCACCATTTAAATGATGAATGGAAAATGGGCCTCTCCATAAGGAATTGAATTTTCCATGTATTCCTTTTGGTTCTCTCCTCTTGTCCCACAACAAGACTTGATCTCCAATTTGAAAATCACATATTTTTGCTTTTTGGTCGAAGAGTCTCTTCACCAGACTTTGATGTGCAGCAATTCAGCCCACCACCATAGTTCATTGATCATTAAGCTCAATTAAGCACATGATCCTTTTGTTGATGTAAATTTCAAAATTTGAATCTTCCACTACATTTACTAACTTTAATGATGGTAATTCTAGGGTGATTGGTATCTATACATTGAGACCATACAAAAGTTGAAATGGGGACATACCAATTGACCTCTTGGGTGTAATTTTATCTACCCATAAAACATCAAGCAATGCTTTATGCCAAGGTCTTTGATTTTCATCTACCAGCTTCCTAATGATGGTCACCAGGATCTTGTTGCTTGATTCTATTTGGCCATTTCTTTTGGGATAATAGTCAGAAGAGTGGGAGAGAATAATGATCCAAAGTTTAGTTTGGAAAAAGTTTCCAAGTTGTGATGAAACTAATTTCATAGAATATAGCTTGTCGAGAGATTTTTGATGCTTTTCACAGTTTGCAAAATGGACACCGTATGCAAAATATATGGTCTACTAAAGTTTTGATGCGATAAGGAAAAATGTGATGTCGTAAGAGACGTGGCATTGTTTACACACGCCAAGTGGTCCAATCAGGTGGCAACACGTGGAAGTCAATGGGAGTCCAAAAATTTGGAGTTTGGTTTATTTTTGTCTTTGACAATGTGTATGGATAATGCATTGTATTTGAATTATATGTTTTTAATATGCTTTGTAATTCTCCTTAGTAATATTTTACTTACCATGAAGGCCCTGCCAACTCATATTGCTGAGTCAATACATTGCCACTATTGGTTCGAGACCGAAGGGACCAAATCCCAAGTCCACCATGCCACATCTGAGTATTATGATTAGTATCCAAGATTGGCTCAAGTTCCCAGTTTGGAAATGGCCTGGACAAAAAGGAGTGTGGCGTGATCGAAGCCACAGCCATCTGTCCTCATCTTAGGCTATATTAAGCCTATTCTATCATTTTGTTTGATGAATGTGGGACAAAAGATGTGGATAAGCTCAAAATCATAGGTAATGGTTGGAATGAAAGAACTTTTAAAGCATGGTAACCTTCCCCACCCACTGTATGTGGGATAAAATATATCATTGACATTTCAAGATAAACATTCAAGTCTATTAAGAACCTGACAGCTTTCATAATCCCATCAATGTGGGACAAAGGATAAGTCAAGTGCCCAAATAGATGGGGAAGAGACATGAACCACAGACCTCCCAAGTAAAAGCGATAGGTCTTGATTGACTAAGCTATGGATTTTGAAGTGTTTTGAAAGGAGCGAACTTCTATTTAAATGTAAGCATTCAGCCGACTATGATTGAAAAATATAGACCAGTTTTCTGTATTTAGACATTTTGGAGCCCTTAGAGGCCAAACCAGAGCTTGGAGTAAACTACAAAGTTGTTTATAATTTTGATATGCTATGTTCAGTATATTAATTTTCTAATTTTGGATAATTGGTGATGCCATTTTTAGCTATATAAGTTTCCAATTTTGATTTGGAAAAGCCTCTGTGTGTGATTTAGGAAGGTGAAGGACGTCCTGAGTCAACCAAGGTCTTTCGAAGGTCTAAAACACTATTTTTTCAAAGAGATATGATCTTTTGTTGTTTGTAAGTATTATTTTAGCTTGCAATTTTAGCAATAATTAATGGATCGATTCGATAAGAACCTGGGGACATATGAATTCCAAACCCCGTAAACAATTTCTATGTTTTGATCTTTGGATTCATTTTTACATTTCAGTTTTAGTCAAATTGCAGATTTAAATTAGAATGCAAAATTTAATCATTTTATCATTTATGGGAAATTGGATAAAATTGGGAATTTGTAAAATCTGATGGTTTCAATGGAAAATGGATGTGAACTTCCATTTCACCTTTATTTCAGTTTTGAAACTTGATTTGGATCAGATTTTCATTAGTTTATAATCATTCAAACATCTTAAAAGTTGAGAAATTTTTGCTTCCAATTTAGTTTAATTTTTGGAATTGAGAATTTAAAAGATCCATTTAAATGTTTTAAAAAAGTAGTGAAGTTCCTACTAGTGTTTATGGATCAAATTTTGGTATCAGAGTAATTGATCAACAAAATTTAATAGTTGGTTATTTTTTCTTCTATTTTGGCATTTTGTTTCAATTTTTGTTATTTGAAAAATGTAATGGGCAAGTTGTCAAATAGAGCCAATCTTGATGAGCTTGAAGCATATAACCAATAGATCCAAGAAGAGAATGTTTTCCTGAGAGCAAGATTGTACTCCTTAGATGAGGAGATTGCCCATTTGAAAATGGAGTTATGAGCCAAGGATGAGCTCATGGAAAAACTACAGAATGGTGGACAAGAAAAGGAATTGCCTTCCACTATAGATGCAGGCTCTATGATGGATGAAAATATTGTAAGTGCATGTAAGTCATCAACTGATTTTCCTTCCCATGAAGAATCTAGTAACAATGATTTTTGTAAATTTGAACAATATATAAAAGGAATAGGTTAAAAATTACTTTTTAAAATGGGATTTAATGGAAAAGGCCTAGGAAAAGATGGTCAATGTGATACTAATCCCATTCAAGTAGATAATAAGCCTAATTTTGTAAGGTTAGGATACATATCTGGTATTCAGAATGAAACAAGTGAATGCTCTAAGAAAGTAGACGCAAGATGTGTTATGGAGAAGTGTAAACCATCTGGGATGGAAGGTAAAACACATTCTTTTTGCCACACTTGCAATAATGTTGATTCTGATTCTACTAGACAACATAAATATTCCAACATTCCTTTTAATTATGGTAAAAAAATTTGTGGCACATTTATCCATGTAATTTTTGTGGATCATCTAGTCATTGTGTAGCCAAATGTTGGAAACCTAAATATTTATTAGGAAAGATTTTAAAATACTATTATCCTAGATAGAGTTCTGAGAGTAGAAATAAGAATATGTTTTCTAAAAGAGTGGACAAAAAGTTTTGTACTCACTGTAACAGAAGTGGACATCATATTGAAAAGTGTTGGAGACTTCAACCATCACACCATCCTAGTAATGGTAAGATTAATATGGTTTATAGACCTATCAATAAGGTAATTAATGAAGTTAAATCAACCCACACAAATTTTACTAAATCCACTAAATAAATCTCACCAACTAATCAAGAAAATCTGATTAAGAGGGTTGGTAAACAATTTTTGACTTTCATGTTGTCATGATTAGTGGATTAATAATGCACTTGTTTGCCAAAGTATTGTTAAGAATTCTGTTAAGGGAATAAACAAGCTTTGAAGATGCATTAGTAGAGTTTATGAGAAAACTTTGAGATAGGTTCATCATTTGAAGTATTTCAATTCTCATGTTGAATATCTCTATGTTTTGAAACTCCTATTTATGTTGTGTGAGTTATCTAGAGGACTTGAACTCATTTGATCAATTGGAGATAATAGTAGAATGCATGTTGTAGGTTGAGTTAATTCTTTACAACACTTGTCTCATATTTGATTGCTATTTTGGGAATGTATCTATTTTTGACACATGGGTGTATAGATGCATTGAAAGACCCTATGAGCATGTTTGAAATGTTAGGCAATATACACTTGGTGTTGTTTGCATTTGCTTAGCATATAAGTCCCATACCAAGGCATTGTATTGCAACATGTCCACAACATTTATTGTATGTTCTCAACATTAACAAACTTGTTTTTCAGTTACATTGTGAATTCTTTTAGTTATTAACAATTCACCACTTTATAGGATGTGACATGGGCAGACAATTTTGGTATGTTGTGATCAAGATATTGGTAGTTGCAAATTCTTTTACTCATGCCATGTGTAGGCATTTTTAGTTGAGTTTTGAATCATTTATTTTTCCAATGTTTATCTCTTTGCTATGATTAGGTTCTGTGTGATGTAATGAAATAGACCATTTATAAGATTTTAGGTGATAATAGACTTTTGGAGACCAAAAGCCTCTTTTGTAGGAGGTGTGATCCGGAGTTCAATTCAAAAAAAAATTCCAAGTTGTGATGAAACTAATTTCATAGTGTATATCTTGTCGAGAGATTTTTGATGCTTTTCACGGTTTGCAAAATGGACACCGTATGCAAAAGATATGGTCTACTAAAGTTCTGATGCGATAGTGAAAAATGTGGTGTTACAAGGGACATGGCATTGTTTTCACATGCCAAGTGGTCCAATAAGGTGGTGACACGTGGCAGTCAATGGGAGTCCAAAAATTTGGAGTTTGTTGATTTTTGTCTTTGACAACATGTATAGATAATGCATTGTATTTGAATTGTATGTTTTCAAAACACTTTGTAATTCTCCTTGGTAATATTTTACTTACCACAAAGGCCTTGCCAACTCATATTGTCAATTCAATACATTGCCACTATTGGTTCGAGACCGAAGGGACTGGATGCCAAGTCCACCATGTCACATCTGAGTATTATGATCAGTATCTAAGATTGGCTCAAGTTCCTAGTTTGGAAATGGCCTAGACAAAAATGAGTGTGGCGTGACCAAAGCCACAGCCATCTATCCTCATCTAGGCTATATTGAGCCTATTCTATCATCTTGTTCGATGAATGTGGGATAAAAGATGCAACTAAGTTCAAAAACATAGGCAATGGTTGGAATGAAAGACTTGTTAAATCATGATAACCTTCCCCACCCACCATATGTGGGATAAAATATATCATTGACATTTCAAAATAGAAATTCAAGTCTATTAAGAACTCGATGGCTTTCATAATCCCATCAATGTGGGACAAAGGATAAGTCAAGCGCCCAAATAGATGGGGAAGATAATTGAACCGTGAACCTCTTGAGTAAAATGTATATGTCTTGACCAACTAAGCTATAGATTTGGAAGTGTTTTGAAAGGAGCGAACTTTTATTTAAATGTAAGCATTTAGCCGACTGTGATTGAAAAATATAGACCAATTTGCTATATTTGGACATTTTGGAGCCCTTAGAGGCTGAACCAGAGCTTGGAGTAAACTAAAAAGTTGTTTAGAATTCCAATATGCTATATGAAGTATATTCATTTGTCAATTTTGGAGAATTATTGATGCCATTTTGAGCTATACAATTTTCTAATTTTGATTTGGAGAAGCCTCTTCATGTGATTCAAGAAGGTGAAGGACGTGCTGAGTTAGCCAAGGTATTTTGAAGGTCTGAAACACTATTTTTTCAGAGAGATGATCTTTTGTTGTTTGTAAGTATTATTTTAGCTTGCAAGTTTAGCAACAATTAATGGATCGGTTTGATAAGAACTCGGGGACGTAGGAATTTCGAACCCCATAAATAATTTCTATGTTTTGATCTTTGGATTCATTTTTGCATTTCAATTTTAGTTAAATTGTAGATATAAATTAGAATGCAAAATTTAATCATTTGATCATTTATGGGAAATTGGATAAAATTGGGAATTTGGAAAATCTGACGATTTCAATGGATAATGGATGTGAACTTCCATTTCACCTTTATTTTAGTTTTGAAACTTGATTTGGATCAGATTTTCATTAGTTTATAGTCATACCAACATCTTAAAAGTTGAGAAATTTCCACTTCCAATTCCATTTAATTTTTGTAATTGAGAATTTAAAAGATCCGTTTAATGTTTTAAAAAACTAGTGAAGTTCCTACTGGTGTTTATGGATCAAATAATCCCATAATAGTAGTAGAATTGGGTGATCTCATGAGAAGAGAAATAGGCTGTATTATCTGTTACAATCTTGGTTGGGACCCCAAACCTAGAAATGATGTTTTCTTTGAGGAAATTACATACCACTTCTGAAGTGGCATGCTTGATTGGAATGGATTCCACCCACTTGGTAAAGTATTTAGTGGCTATAAGGACATAATCATGTCCACCACTCAAGGATGGATTTATAGTGCCAATGAAATAAATTCCCCATTACTAAAATGGCTCTTCTATCACCACAAGCTTGAGAGGTAACGCAACCAGCTTGGATTTACCAATGAACTGTTGACATATCTCATATCTACGCACCCAAGTGTATGAATCTCAAAATAGAGTAGGCTAATAATACCTAGCTCATAGAATCTTATGAGCAATCACAGGTGTAGAAAAATATCCTCCACAAGCCAAATTGTGGAAGGACTCTAAAAGTTTGTTATGCTGCACTTTATCCACATAGTAAAGGAATACCCGATCAAGGTTCTTCTTATATAGATTGTTATCTCACATGACAAGATTGGCAACTTTCAACTTAATAGTCCTCTTTTTTTTATGAGACAGGTGAGTGGGACACTCACCATAGGTAAGGAAATGAGCAATATTCGAATACCACTCATTTGTAGTGGTGACAAAGAGAACTATTAGCGTGTCTTAAACTTTTATTTCTTCATTCCCTGCTTCTTTTAGTATGTTATCAGTAATTAATTGGTAGGGACCCCTTCCCCACACAAGCTTTATTGGTTTGATAACAAGATAAAAATCCTAGATTTTAGTAATCTAATTGCCCCTTTTGGTTCCAAAATCCTACTGAGTAAATATATACTTTACTGTTGTATCAGGAACTAAAGCAATAGTGTGTCATTTAAAAATGGAAGTGTTTTACCACCTTTACCATAGCATAAGCATGCTTTTCCATGTTTAAATACTTTAGCTCATGAGCTTTGAGAGGACAACTCATGAAAGATGTGGGAGATTCCACACCTTCTTCATTCTTCTAAACCAAAATAGCTAAAAGCATATGTTTAAAAGCATAGTTGTATATCATGAAGTATTTGGTGTAATTAGGACAAACTAGAATTGAGTCATGGGTGATAGCTTCCTTGATGTCTTAAAATACTGAATTTCCTTCTTCAGTCCAACTGAAAGTGGCTTTGCCTTTCATCATATTGACAATATGGCAAGTCTTCTCTATGAATTTAGGAATGAACCTTCACAAAAAATTTACCTTCCCAAAGAAAGAGTGAACTACAGTCTTACTAGTAGGAAGAGAAAGCTCTTGAATGGATTTGACCCTTTCTGGGTTGATCTTTATGCCTTCTCGAGACACAATGTGACTGAGAAGTTTACCTTCTATAACCCCAAAAATTAAATTCTTGGGATTAAGAGAAATACCATTCTACCTACATCACTCTAGCACTTGTTGTAGATGATACACATGATCAGGATGATGCTTAGAAAAGACTGTCAAGTTTTTAAGGTATACCACAATGAACCTACCCATTTCATTTTTGAAAGCAAGATACATTGCTCTTTGGAAGGTGGCACCAGCATTAATCAAGCTAAAAGGCATTCTGTAATATGCAAAGGTGCCCCAAGGTGTTGTGAAGGTGGTCTTATGTTGGTTTACTTCACCAACTTCTACTTGATTATATCTTAAAAAGCCATCTAAAATTGATAACATCTCAGCGCTAGTCACTGTCTATAGTAGCTAATCCATGATGGGCAGGGGATAGTTGTCCTTTAAAGATGACTGACTCAGATTTATGAAATCAAAACATAAGAAAAATTTTCTATTCTTCTTTATTACAGGGATTATATTCCCAACCCAAGTGGTATGATGGTTTGGAAAAATAATCCTTGCATTCAGTATTTTCTATATTTTAGACAAAATTATGCCTGATATCTTAGGATTGTACTACCTTTGCTTCTACTTGTGAGGCAACGACCCAATCTTGAGAGGAATTTCATGCTTGATTTCTTCAGGTCTGAGAGATTTTAGATCATCATATGAATATGTCAAAACATCAATGTAATGGTGAAGCAAAGTGATAAATTTAAGTTTTTCATTAGGGGTACAACAATTCTCAATGTTAAACATTTTTAGATTGTCTTCTGTACTCAAATTTATCTGATCAAAATCCTTGGAGGATTTTGAATCTATTTGTTGTTATTTGATAAACATATCATGTTTATCAAATAGTTTCTCAAGAGAAACTAATCCTTTGGGAATTTTATTCTCTTTGAGCTGAAAGAACTCTTCATCAGCTTTTGAATTTGTTTCAGGAGTTGATTCTCATTGTGGAGATTCACTACCTTCAAATTGAAGCTTTTCAAAGCTATCTCTTTATTCCAAAAAAGTAATGATTTAGTTATCACCATTGAATACCTATCAATGGTCAGCATTATTAGGTACACTTGGTCAAAAGACCAACTTGATAGTGTACCTATCTTCTTTGAAATCTTGGTAAGGGACCAAGAAAACTGTATAGATGGCTAATGCATCTACATGATTGTTGAATTCTCTAGGCATGGGAAAAATATTGAAAGCATCAAAGATTTCAATGTAGTCCCACACCAGATTGTGATAATGTCACAATCTCTCATTCTTAGTTTGATACAGTTTCCTCACCCAATAAACTACTAGCTCAGTGTCTCCTTTAGCATGAAGGATTTTAACACCTTTATCTTGAATAACCTTTAAACTGAGCAACAGAGATTCATACTCAGCAGTGTTGTTATTGTTGTTAAACTATAACTTATATGCATATGGAAAAATATATCTTTGAGGAGATATCAAAACAACTATAGCTCTAGAACTGGTAGAAGAGTTGAAGCCATCAAATTCTAGAATCCAAATATCATCAGAATCTGATCTTCTTTTTTATTTCTCTTCATCAAGAAAGGAAGACCCTTTTTCATGTGTATTGTGACCTATTAATTCTTCTGATGTCTTATCTAAATATTTTGGATTGTCACCTATGGAAATTTCATCTACTAAAATAGGAATGTCTTTAATTAACAAAAAGTAATTACCCATGCCTAAAGACTCAAACAAAATTTTATCTTTAGGGGCTGAAGTTTGAGTGACTATGTACTTAGATTCCTTCTCAAGAAGTAGCCTTTGCATGATGCCCTTGACAGGAATCCTCACCTTAGATAGGTTCATGCTCAATTCTCCACCAACATCCTTACAAAAAAATTTCCCAATAAGAATGCCATAGGAGGCTGGGACGTCAGCCACTAGGACTGTCATTTTGATTCTCTTATCTGAGAAGGCCACAAATGCAAATTGAGCATCTTTGATATGTCCCAGTAGAGGCACTTATTTATTTTCCATGGAGAAACATCTCCCAAAAGTCTTAGTCAGCATGTAATGCAGGAGCATCTAACAAGGACTAGTTGAATAAGCCTTCAATAGGCATTAGACTAAGCAATTATATAAGTTTCCCTCCAAGTTATATTTTCAAATATTCATATTTGTCATGTGGAGGAGAAATAAGGCCCAAATATATTTTGTATGGATTTATTAGTTGTCAAAGGATTTCAATAATCCTATTATTGTTGTAATCATCCACAGATGGCGTGGAGTCAAGCATAGTTGAAGAATTCCCTTATTAGATGAGTAGTTGAGCCTTTATATGATAATGCAAGATTCAAGGAGATTGAAAAGGATTTTGATTTCCTTTTTGAAGAAATCCATTAGACCAGCCATAAAACAAATTAACTACAAGTCAGATTTGTGGAAGGGGGAGCTTTCAAATTGATAAAAGCCATTAAAGGATCTCGATTTGGCAGGGAATCTGTCGAAATGGCTCATCAGAGTTGGCTATGGAAATAATAAATAAACCGTAATATCATTACGAGGTTACAAATGAAAATGGAGATGGATGCGAAGGCAAAGGATCCATTGGCATGAGCATGGTCATTTTTACAACAGACCTAGCCTGGCGTTAATTTTAGTTTTATAACATGAAAATGTGGCTTTATGTTTATGCAGCTCAAGTCCATAAGATTTATTACGGATATACAGGTCTGAAAAAGGATGAACACCTATTTACAAAAGCCATTAAAATGTATACACTTGTTTAAAGGCTTTTTGAGCCATGAGCGAGATCGACTCAGCAAAGGATATATGCAGTCCTAAATGGGGTCAGTTTCTATATAGCGAACCGAACCATTAATCAATTTTAGTGAGAGATCCAAAGTCTGTCACCTATAGTAGAAGGTTTTGAAGTTTGGTCAAACATGAATGATACACGGTTGTAAACCCAATACTGTATATGGCTAAAATAGTCCCAAGCTAAGGATGATGCATTCTTATCTACTTGGTAAGATGTTTGTAACCATGGAAAATATACATGAACGCTTTAGATGCAGGACTTGTAAATGCAGATGTAAAGATGATGGATGGGCTTATGAAGTCATGGCATAGAAGTGAATATGTAGAGTCAAGCCGTGTTAGTGATCCAACATCAATCTGGCAAAAATCATCATGTAGGAGGTGTGAATATATATATATATATATATATATATACAGAATCGATCCTGTAGGGCATCTATTTTTAAGTATTTATACTTTGGCATATGACTGTATGTAGGCATACACAGAACTGAGTCAGAAGATTGAACAAGAATCAAGCTTGGGGATCCCTATTTAGAAGACTGTTGGACCAAGAGGGAAGTTCATGTTGTACAAACCCAAGTTTTTAATTTTGATCCATGTATCTATTTTTTCAGGCCCTTGGTGTGACACATGATTGTTTAAATTGTAGACATGGAGCCCACATGATAGTTACTTTGTAGACTGAATCACAATGAAGGTACTTTTTTATTTTACAGGGATAATCTTTGTCAATTGAAAAGATATAACTCATAGGTATTATACATATAGCCTACAACTTATATAACATAGACACTTTGTTTGAGGATGATACAACTATTCTATAAATCTGTTGGTCGAATTAGATAGCTGTGCATTTGTAATCTCTGGAGCAATCGTTAACAAAACTTTGAAGTTTATAGATTGTACCATGTTTATAAGGTAGGAAATTAACATTCAATTTTAGAGGGGTCAATATCATTGTTTGCAATCTGATGACAGTGCATCATTTTGGTATCAGAGCTTGAAGCTCTTTCGATTTGGTAATTGAGCATGTTTGCTAATAAGTTGCTGAAGGATTGAGAAAAGGATCAAAATACTAGGATGCAAAAGGCCTAGGTGAGATCAAGGAGATTGTCAAAAGACCAGTCAAGGAGAAAGGCTTGGGTGAGACAAGTGGACCAAAAGACTAGGGTGTAAAAGACCTAGCTGAGGACCTAAAGGGATCAAGAGACCAAGGTGGAAAAGACTTGGGTGAAGATCTCAGAAATGGAAGTACTGTTGAAGGCACTACAGAGTAACAAGGTACATGAGGGCACCAAGAAGAAAACAAGCATCCAAAAGAAGAGAGGTATGAATAGTAATGGAATTGATAAAGAGATTGATAGTTTTCAAAGAGATTTAGCTAATTTTGCAGATAAATATGAGTCTTGGATGCATATGGACAAGCAAGAATGGGTATGGCCAATGAGGAAGAGGTTGAAGTGGCCAATAGATCTCCTAATGAAGAGGAGAAGAAGACAAAACAAGATTGCCAAGAAGAGAGAAGCCCATGGAGGCAAGAGGATGAGAAGGTTGCCATGTGAGCAACAAAAAGAGGAAGAGATTGTGAAAAATGTTCTCATTGTGGAGAACAAGAGAAGAGAAGAAATAAAAGATGAAGTGCTAGGAAGAGCACTTGAAAAGATGAGAGTGTTGATGAAGAAATCACTCATAGGGACCTTGTGGTCTCTTGTTTTTACATCTAATGTTGTCTTTGAATAGGTAATTGCAGGTATGACCAGCTTTGTGCAAAAGATCCAGAGAAAGGCCTTGAAGACTGAAGAGATTGGTGCAAGAAGAGACACCAAGTGCACAAGTGAATGTGCAAGAAAGAGAAGAGAGCTTGTTGTTGTTGATAAAGAAGAAGAGATGCATTGGTTAATGCATGAGGGAGGTGTTGAGGAACCCATACAAGCAAGAGGAGAGATGGAAGATGAAGATGACTTCCATGATGCCATTGAATGCCAAGAAGAGGAAAGAGAACAATCAAGTATAAAGGAAGAAGAAAGTACAAACAATCAAGATGCTATGCAAGTCAAAGAAATAATGGAGCAATGCATTAAGGAGGTAAAGGTGAATTCCAAAATTGATTTTTCTTATTCTTATAAGCATGAAACTATTGATATGCATGTTAGAGAAGCAGAGAGAAAGGTGAAGTTTCCAATTAACCATGGATATGTGATGCTTAAATGGTGGAAGAAGAAAGCTCCCAAGCAACAGGAAATGTTGGTACAAGAGCATGGATGTAGGATGCCTACATGGTTTGAGAAGACAAATATAAAGAAGGACATAAAGCTCAATCAAAATAAAGACTCAAGCAAGAATTAAATACAAAGCATGAAGTAAGAGGTAGAATGCAAAGTGAGCAAGGCCAGCTATCAAGCAAGACAACATGAAGATGTCAAAGAGAAGAAATTGGTTGGTGAATTGAACAAGTGTCATCCTAAAGCTATGAAGAAGGTATGGATGGCTAAAGGTGAGAAAGAAAACTTCTCAAAGAATAATGAGGTAGAGCATGAGGATACAAAGATGAAAGGTAAGTCAATTGCTTGCAATGAATGGAATAATAATTTTTTTGAATCATTTAATGATATTTTTATGGAAAATGAGGTATGGAAATCATCTATGAGGACTAATATTCAGCAAGAAGAGATTTCTAAATGGATGGATGATGAGGAAAGGGGAGAGTATGCAGCAAAGCAATGCCTCATTAAAAACAAAGAACAAACAAGATGGCTTCAAACAGAGATTGAAAAGAGCAAGGAGACACAAGGTAGTATTGCTCCAATTGTTTTTTATGAGTATATTAATGAAGGATTTGATTTGTATGAAAACAAGCCAAGAAATAATGAAATGAGGTACACGACAAGTAAAGGACAAACAATCTTTCAAGTTGATAAGCCCAAGTTTGATGAAGTGAATGGGGAGATAGATGAGAGTTCACTAAAGGAAGAAATGAAAATGTTGGAAGAGCTCTTTAGTTCTTCAAGAGAGCTACATACAGGCACAAGCCATGATGAAGACACCATTGGGAAGAGTGAAGCAATGAAAGAGCAAACCCAAGAGGCAAGGACAGTTTTGATCAAGGAACAAGAACATGGAGACAACCAAGAGGCTTCATGGCCTAAATATTTTTATTCTAAGGTGGCTTTGAATGTTTTGTATGCAGGTATGAAGGTTGCTAAAGTGAATGATAGACATGAGTCATTGGAGAAGCTCATGAAACAAGAAGAACAACAAGATCTAGAAGACATGTATGAAGATGAAGAAGCATGGAAGCGGGAGATGGCAGCTGAGAAAGAAATGAGAAGGACATATTTAAAGAGGAAGAAAAGCAAAATGAAGGACAAAGACTATTCCAAACAAAGACAAGCATTGGTATTGGCAAAAAGACCTTGGGATCCAAGTATATAGTGAAGACTAATACATGGAGGAAGTAGTTCATTTGAACTAAGGTTCAAATCCTTTCTAGAGGGAGAGTATGATGCAGTAGCATCTAGCAAGGACTAGTTGAATAAGCCTTCAATAGGCATTAGCCTAAGCAATTATATAAGTTTCCCGCCAAGTTATATTTTCAAATATTCATATTTGTCATGTGGAGGAGAAATAAGGCCCAAATATATTTTGTATGGATTTATTAGTTGTCAAAGGATTTCAATAATCCTATTATTATTGTAATCATCCACGGATAGCATGGAGTCAAGCATAGTTGAAGAATTCCCTTATTAGATGAGTAGTTGAGCCTTTATAGGATAATGCAAGATTCAAAGAGATTGAAAAGGATTTTGATTTCCTTTTTGAAGAAATCCGTTGGACCGGCCATAAAACAAATTAACTGCAAGTTAGATTTGTGGAAGGGGGAGATTTCAAATTGATAAAAGCCATTAAAGGATCTTGATTTGGCAGGGAACCGGTTGAAATGGCTTGTCAGAGTTGGCTTTGGAAATAATAAATAAACCGTAATATCATTACGGGGTTATAAACGAAAATGGAGATGGATGTGAAGGCAAAGGATCGATTGGCATGAGCATGGTCTTTTTTACAACAGACCTAGCCTGGCATTAATTTTAGTTTTATAACATGAAAATGTGGCTTTATGTTTATGCAGATCGAGTCCATAAGATTTATTACAGATATACAGGTCTGAAAAAGGATGAACACCTGTTTACAAAAGTTGTTGAAATGTATACACTTGTTTGAAGGATTTTTGAGCCACGGACGAGATCAACTCAGCAAAGGATATATGCAGTCCTAAATGGGGTCAGTTTCTATATAGCGAACCAAACCATTGATCGATTTTAGTGAGAGATCTAAAGTCTGTCACCTATAGTAGAAGGTTTTGAAGTTTGGATGAACATGAATGATACATGGTTGCAAACCCAATACTGTATATGGCTAAAATAGTCCCGAGCCAAGGATGATGTGTTCTTATCTACTTGGTAAGATGTTTGTAACCATGGAAAATATACATAAACACTTTGGATGCAGGACTTGTAAATGCAAATGTAAAGATGATGGATGGGCTTATGAAGTTATGGCATAGAAGTGAATATGTAGAGTCGAGCCGTGTTAGTGATCCAACATCAATCTAGAGAAAATCATCATCTAGGAGGTGTGAATATATATAGATAAAATCAAGCCTACAGGGCATCTATTTTTAAGTATTTGTACTTTGGCATATGACTGTATGTAGGCATACGAAGAACTGAGTCAGAAGATTGAACAAGAATCGAGCTTGGGGATGACTATTTAGAAGACTATTGGACCAAGAGGAAATTTAATGTTGTACAAACCCAAGTTTGTAATTTTGATCCATGCATCTATTTTGTCAGGCCCTTGACATGACACATGATTGTTTAAATTGTAGACATGGAGCCCACATGATAGTTACTTTGTAGACCGAATCACAATGAAGGTACTTTTTTATTTTACAGGGATAATCTTTGTCAATTGAAAAGATATAACTCATAGGTATTACACATATAGCCTACAACTTATATAACATAGACACTTTATTTGAGGATGATACAACTATTTTGTAATTTTGCTAGTCGAATTAGATAGCTGTGCATTTGTAATCTCCAAAGCAATCGTTAACAAAACTTTGAAGTTTATAGATTATACCATGTTTATAAGGAAGGAAATTAACATTCAATTTTAGAGGGGTCAATATCATTGTTTGCAGTCTGATGACAGTGCATCATCATGATACCAAGAGAGTCTGCCACCTTGGTGGGCATAACATTGTCAGATGTGCTAGAATCAATAATGCAATTATTCAGCTGATGACCATTTATCAGCAGGGAGACATAAAATGGTTTTGTCTTTCCAGGGGTAGCTGGAGGAGTGATCACAAGATTATTTTAGGTGGATGTGTTTTTGGGGGAATAGGGTTTACTTCCAAAATTTCTTGTCCTATAGGGATGGTTTTATTTTTGATGCATTGAAATAACCTATCCAACTGCTCAAGGTTAGATTGCAAGAATTCAAACTCATACATTTTAATTTTGGTCTTCTTAACATGGTCAATTTTATAAAATGATTGAAATGAATTAGAGATAGAGAGAGGTAGTCCATCAATCTGGTTTTTGCTAGGTGTAGGACTAGTTTGTGAATTTGAAGCAGAAGGTGAAGGAACATTTGAGGTACTTACTTTTTTGTTGATTACAAGGTCCTTTGATTGGAAAGGTAGTGAAGTTCCTCACTTATCAATTAACATTGTTGGTTGAGATTCTTCCCCTATTTTTTATTTATCCTCTTGTTGAGCTAACTGGTTCTGGGACCTTGTAAATATAGCATATGATCCATCAAATGCTTCACCTTTACTTCTAGGTTCATCCCGGTAATTTAAGAAACTAATGTTGGAGTCACTAGCTGATTCTTCTTGGCCTTCTGCAAAGATATCAGTGTCATCTTCTTGGTTCAACTTAGGTTTGAAAGAAAAATTAGAATCAATTTCAAGATAACCAACTGCTAAGTTAGCTAGTGCTGCTTCAATGGCAAGCTTTCCTGGTGGAGGAGGGAGGCAATTTGGTTGCCCTTGATTTTTGGCAACATTGCCTTGATATGAATGGTTGGGAAACATCCTCCTTTGCATATCCTAATAAGGAGGAGCAAACATCCCTTATACCATTTTTTTTAGAGCTAGCAATTCATTCACTAGCTTTTGCACCATAGGATCAGTGGTGCCTGTAGAAAAATATTTAGAAGATGAAGAATATTTACGTCTATTAGGATATCTTCTTATCTTTCCTACCAAGATAAGGTCATCTTTAACCTTAGTTGCTAAAATTTGAGCTGTAGCAAGGTCTATTCGACCAGCCTACCTCAACAGGAAACTCACTTTAGGAAGCTGAGAATTGATGAAGAAGCATTTGAGATTCTCAGGTGCCGGCTGAGCAATTGTGGGAATCCTATTCTTCAACTTTTCAAATTTAGCAATGAATTCCCTCATGGGTTCATGAGGCTCCTTCTTCATTTATTTAAGCTGAGCTAGCAGGGCATGTGCATCTTCTGTAGGTTTGAACCTGGTCTCAAATTTAGCTTTGAGAGTGATCTAGTCAGTCACTATTTGTGCGTGTAGATGATAAAACTAGTCTACAACTACTCCTTTCAATGTCTCCACAAATAGTATAACCAAAATTTCTTTATATTCTATGCCTATTACACCATAGGCTATGCAAGAGGTTAAAATATGTTCATCAGGATGAACCTTCCCATCACCATAGAACTTGGGCAAATTTTTCCTTGAGCTACAGGGTAGCTCATGTAGAGGTGGGGTTAGATTTAGGGGACCAAAAGTATTAACCTAGGGGCCTTAGACTGCCATGATATGGCTATTGAAAGGAGGGATAGTAAATCTCTATGGAATATGTATAGACAAAGCTCTATTAGCAGAGGAAAGAGCAAATTTGCCTAGTATTGGGGACCTGATGTTTGTAGGAGAAAAACTCCTAGTTCATTAAAGGTGAGTTTGTGGATGGGAAATATAAAAATTATTTTTCTGCACAAACTCAAATATAGGTTAAATAATACCTTGAGCTCTTTGGCTTCGCGTGTACGATGGATCTACCAGAGTGTAAAATGGATATGGAATAGAACTGGAACTACTTCAATTTGAAGCTTGAGACTTCAAACTGTGCATTCTTCCCTAGCAGAGTCACCAAAAAATATTGGGTGAATATTTTGTCACTAGCTGACTGATAGCAAAATATGTGCATCAACCACAATATAAGGAGATTTATATAGCAAAATGGATGTGGTAGCCACAGCCAAATTGAGACAAATCTCTCCTCTCAGTAAGGGAAGGTTCCTTATAAACTATAATATACTATATATATATATATATAAGTTGAAAATACACTCAGGGGTGAAATCATACCATCCATCTCTCTTTTTTTAGAGATGATGTTCATAGAAAAAATGATAATTTTGGTGTAATTACTAAAAATGCACTTCTCTTCTTTTAGAAGTGATATTTAGCAAACAGTAGGATTCTTCCTGGGTAGTAATAGAAACCCACAAAAGCACAAAGTCTTTCATTATTCCTCCCATTTATTAGGATAATGTAACACAACAGGATTAAACACAACTCAAAGTTTGAACCTAAAACTACAACAGAGTAAAGGATAACGAAGGATAAAGAGAGCTCAAAGTTTCTCCAATATCCTTTACACAAAACACAGACTGAAGACAATTATGGTAGCACAAAGTCTCCCACAGTCAACTTCAAGACATCTTCCAGCTTACATCCACTTGTTCTACTTTTTTGATTAATTGGACAAGACTATATTTAGGAAATATACCTAAGAACAATTTCCTAGATGACACAAGTTTATTCCAACACAAAGTTTGAAAGGTCACTTTCTCATTCATTCAAAAATATATAATTAACAGTCTGAGCTCAAAGTCTCAAGATTGTCTTTCAATTTGGGCAGAGCTTTGCTTCTGATAACAGAGAGATCTCCTTTATAAAAAATTAGAGATTACAATATATAGCATCACAAGAAAGACTTGGGTGCTTATTTTCATAAAAATGGCCCATGCTGAATTGAATGCATTGAATATCTATAAAAGGGCCATAATGGAATAGGTCATCGGCCTTGAATTTTGGTGATCTAAATTATCTCTAATGTCTACTGCTAAGCATGGGTTGTCTATTCTTCTTTATGACACTTACACGGTTGTCCATTCACATTTACTTAATATAGAAAAATAGGCCACATCCTTAAATGTTCACGCTCTCTGATGTCCACCTGGTGGACTATTCCACCTACTAGAAATAACTCTCTTGTAGATATTTCTAGATTTCCTATAGGTGTTCTCTCTTTCCTTGCTACATTTTGTCTCTTCCTAAGCAATCTGAGCTCTCAGGTCTACCTTCTCACTTTTTGCTGGTCTTTCAGCTCCTTTCTAGGTTGGTCACTGAGCTTATTCTCAGGTCTTTTGAAAATCAATGACTATTCCATTTCCCTAAATTTGACGTCTATGAGGATGTCATTGGTTGTGTTGAACCTCTTTGAACCTTGAACCTTGAACTCTTTTGGTTTGAAGGTTCAATGGTTCGTCGATTCATTGTTTTGTAAAGGGCCACGTGTGCTCTCTTTTTCTTCTTCGGTTAAACCATTTCTTTGAACTAGTTGTTTGAACTTCTTTTTGGAATCTTCCACTTCCTTCATTTGCTCGAAGCTTCCTTTCAAAATTTGAACTTTTGAACCCTTTGAACCTTTGAACCATTTCAATTTGAGGTTCAATGGTTCATTCTATTTCTTTGAATCTTTTGAAGCTTCAAACTTTTTGGATCCTTTCCTTTTCTAAGTCCATTGAACTCTTTGAACTTGTTGAACCTTTAAACCATTGAAATATTTTGGTTCCAGGTTCAATGGTTCATTCTTCACTCTTTGAAGCCTTCTTTTCTCTAAGTCTTTTAAGGTTGTTGAACTCGTTGAACCTTTGAACCTTTTGAAGTTTAAGGTTCAATGGTTCAAAGTTCAATCTTAACTCTTTGAAGCCTTCTTTTATTTAAGTCTGTTGAAGTATTTGAACCTTTGAACCCATTGAACCTTCAAACCTGTCAGGCATCTAGAACAACAAACATGCTCTGATACCAACTGTTAGGAACCCAAGGAAGCACAATTGATTACCATATACAAGCAATATACATGCAGAAATACCCAGAATCACAAGTAACTAGAATTTAGAAATAACACAGAATATGAGAGACAATACACAACTTGTATTAATACTCTTCTAGAAAAGAATTACAACAAAGAGACGCCACACTCTTCCACCTTATAGGGTCGCCACACCAAGTGTTCAGTAATTCACCTTCAAGAGCTCACTCTCTCTCTTACGGTCCCAACACACAACTCAAACACAGAGTTGGTGTTCACCTCCAACCAGTCAGTATCCACTACTGCCAGTACACTGAGTATATGACCATACTCAACCGAGTACACAACATACTCCAAGTAGATCTCCCATGAAATTGTAACAACCTGCAACTCAAATGTTCTTACTTATGGAAGGATCTACCTTGCCTTCCTCTTTGATCAATAACCAAGTACACACTGTACTCCAAGTAGATCCTACCTGATCTTGCTACCTGTTGTGTTGTTGTCACCTTGATCTTACTGCCACCTACAAATCAACTTGGTTCTACACACCTGTAAACCTAGACCATGCACACACATACACCTGAAGATCAATGATCTTACTTACCATGTAGATCTCCTAATGTGGCCTTGCACACTTGCTGACTAAGACACTACATACATGAAGAATCCTTCTGATTCTCCAAACCAGCACCCATACTTGGCACTGTGGCACTAGGAGGAACACACCTTGCTCTCTTCACACACAAAAGGAGCTAATATTTTCTCTCTTACTCTCTAGCACACCTATAGACCAACCTAATCATACACACTCGGCACCCCTATGGAACTAGGAGGAACACCCTTGCTCTCTTCACACACAGAAGGAGCTAACTTTGCTCAACTCAACTAGCACAAATTACAACACAGCCCATGAGTCTATTATATAGATCTCATGCAAATAATAATTAGACACCTAATTACAATAATTACATCTACAGCTCAAGACTAAAATTATCCTTCTTCATGCAAACAATTGGTTTGTTAACGAACTATCCATGGAACTCACAGTTTGAAACCGTACAGGCGACCGACATCGGTCCCTGTGTGCCTGGGGGTGACCGATGTCAGCCGATATCTAACCATCATTGGTAGCTTCCTGTCTCCACCTGACTAACATCGATTGGCCTGACCAATGCCAGTGACTGTGACACTCAGCACCCTCCTCCAATGTCTGCATCAGTGAAGCTTTTAGCTCCAAAACCTAACAATCTCCCAATTGGAGATAAACAGCTGCACTGTACCTATACCTATACACTATCTAATCTGTTTCCTGGCTTGTATCCCTCTTCAAGATCAATCTTGAAGACCACCCACCACACAACCTATGGTGCACCTCATGTCATCCAAGTAACCTACCACATTCGCATCTACAAACACATGTAGAAAAGAACTTGACCCTACATAGCATGTGCACCTACTACTGGTCCCTCTCAAATACATGAGAATCCACTGAACTACCCTCCAGTGCTTCTTTCCCAAATCAGCTCCAAACTTTCTGATAGCACCCACTACTTGGGCAACCTCAGGTCTAGTACGCATGTACTTAACCTCATCATGTGAATCAGGACCCTATTCTATAAACTGTCCAACCATCGGCATGCTAGCTGGTATCACACAATCATCTAGAGACAAAATCAACCTGTGATCTTCCATGTCTCTAGAACACACTTATGCCAAAGAATTTCACTCCTCCAAATTCTTCATGACACACCACTAAACTAACTTTACCTTTAGTTCAACAAAACCCTGCATGTGTAACCCTACATCAAGCAAACACACAACATACAGTAATAGGATGATGTCGCGACTCATCATCCACCTGGTAAATAAACCACAGTAGTTACAATGACATTTACTAAAGCCATGCTTTGTCATCCACCTGTCAAACCTTTACCACTGTCTTGGAGCTTCCATAGGACCATATGACCTGGCCTTCCATCTCACGTGTCCATTCTCTCTATTATTTAACTAAGGAATCCATTTGTCTTTCAGTGCTTTTATACTGGCTGGCAACCCTACCAAATCTCCCGTTTGGTTTTGCATCCTGTTCATGCCATTCTCCCACTATTTCATGGATCCTTCCTGCTCTACAGTGAGAAATGAGTATAAAGAAGAGGAACAACAAATTTGAGGCTTACTTACACTTTCAGTCCTCCCCATGGGAATTTGAGACTCCTTGATAGCTTGCTGTCTATCCAAAATCCATCTCAGTGACCGACCTCGATCACCACACAGTCTACATCCGACTGACGTCGGTTCCATGTGACTGTTTAGGTCACCAACACCGGTTATGTTGCTAATGTCATTCTCCACCTGCCTGACACCACTGACTCCTTTGGTCTGCACATGACCGATGTTGGCACCTGTCTATTCGACATCGGTTACCCTTGACCGACGTCAGTACCTGTGTATGGCTATGAGTGATGATTTTTTACCCGTGAGCTCTCCATGGATCAAAACCCTATCCAAACCACCCTGCTCAGAGATGCTCAGCCTTCTCCACTGATCTCTTTCCATCATCTCCTCCAAGAACACCAAGGCTTTCTAGTTCTTAAGTTTGTCAAACACATCTGACTTCCTCTTAAGAACATGCATCTCCTTCTTGCTCATGTGACCAAGCCTACAAAGCCACATCCTTGCAACAGAAGAAGAATCAGTAATATAAGTAGATAGATAAAGGATACCTACTTTCTTACCACCAGCTAATTCAAGTGCATCCACTGTGAGAGTTCTTGTGCATCTCTCATCACCCAACTTTCTTGAAGTAATTAGCCGCATCTTCAAGACTGGGACCTGCATGACCTCCTTCAACACCCATGTGTTGGATGCCTGCAATTTCAGTAACACTTCCCCTTTTCCAATACTATGACAAGGCTCACCAACCCCTCTACTTGGGGCTGCATGGAAAGAGGTAACATAATCTATTAACCAAGATTCAAATTTATCCAAGAAACATCCCAGAGCATCCTGTGTAACAACACCTGCAACATCTGCTTCTTCAGTTTCTTCATGCTAATCTTCTACCAACCAACAATATTTCTTTACCTGATCTTTCTTTCCATAACACCGTAATTGACCATTCGTGCTTTTCAATTCCTCCATTCTTAGCTTACTTTCTTCTACCATTGCTATACTCCCACTCAATCAAAAACCCCTGAGAGTGACATGTAATCAAACACAAACCTGCTCCTTGCAACCTTAGCTCTGATACCACTTATCAGGCATCTAGAACAACAAATATTCTCTAATACCAACTATTAAGAACCCAAGGAAGCATAATTGATTACCATATACAAGCAACTTACATGCATAAATAACCAGAATCACAAGTAACTAGAATTCAGAAATAACACAAAATATGAGAGACAATACACAACTTGTATTAATACTCTTCCAGAAAAAAATTATAACAAAGAGATGCCACACTCTTCCACCTTACAGGGTCGCCACACATAGTGTTCATTAATTCACCTTCAATATCTCACTCTCTCTCTTATGGTCCTAACACACAACTTAAACACAGAGTTGGTGTTCACCTCCAACCAGTCAATATCCACTACTGCCATTACACCGAGTATATGACCATACTCAACCGAGTACACAACACACTCCAAGTATATCTCCCATGAACTTGCAACAACCTACAACTCAAATGATCTTACTTATGGAAGGATCTACCTTGCCTTCCTCTTTGCTCAATAACCGAGTACACACCGTACTCCAAGTAGATCCTGCCTGATCTTGCTACCTATTGTGTCGATGTCACCTTGATCTTGTTGCCACCTGAAAATCAACTTGGTTCTGTACACCTACAAACCTAGACCATGCACACACATACACCTAAAAATCAATGATCTTACTTACCATGTAGATCTCCTAATGTGGCCTTGCACACCTGCTGACCAAGATCCTACATACATGAAGAATCCTTCTGATTCTCCAAATCAGCACCCATACTTGGCACTGTGGCACTAGGAGGAACACACCTTACTCTCTTCACACATATAAGGAGCTAATATTTTCTCTCTTACTCTCTAGCACACCTGTAGACCAACCTAATCATACACACTTGGCACCCCTGTGGAACTAGGAGGAACACCCTTGCTCTATTCACACACAGAAGGAGCTAACTTTGCTCAACTCAACTAGCACAAATTACAATACAGCCCATGAGTCTATTATATAGATATCATGTAAACAATAATTAGACACCTAATTAAAATAATTAGATCCATAGCTCAAGACTAAAATTAACCTTCTTCATGCAAACAACCTGTTCGTTAACGTCGCAGTTCCTCAAAACCACACAGGCAACTGACGTTGGTCCCTGTGTGCTTGGGGGTGATCGACGTCAGCCAATCTCTGACCATCATCGGTAGCTTCCTGTCTCCACCTGACTGATGTTGGTTGGCCTGACTGATGCCGGTGACTGTGACACTCAGCACCCTCCTCCAATGTCTGCATCAGTGAAGCTTTTAGCTCCACAACCTAACAAAACTTTCTAGAAGTGGGGTTCAATGGTTCAACGGTTCAAAGTGGTTCATTCTATTTATTTTAAGCCCATCATTAAGTCTTTTGATCAAACCTTTACGTTGAACCATCCTCAAAACACTAAGAAAAGGCCTTAAGTGTTTTGAACTTCTTTTGAAGAAAGCTTGCCTATTGAACCTGTGACTTCCCTAGCTAAAAAGGCTTGAATATTTGACAAACTTAACTGCTCAGAAAAATTTTGAGAAAGAAAGAGAGAGTTTTGGTCTGCAAGACCAAAATGATTGGTATGTTGTCCACAAAAACAAGTGATGAATTTTGGGAACAACACAGTGCCCTACACCAAGGTGTCTATTTTTGGTGCTCCTATCTAGAAGAAAAAAAATAGGTTTTGTATAAGTAGGTAGAAAGGTAGGTTCAACTATAGTTTTACATAATCAAACTAATTTAGATTAGAAATTTTTAGTACAATTTTCTTGGAGATTCTAAACATAGGGGTAATGTGCAGCATGATTTGTTATCACTTTTAGTTTTAGATATAGTAGTTGTTATAACTTCAAGATCAAAATCCATGTTTCAAATACCAGTGATTGGAGGTAGATTACACAACACTTTTGCTTCTTTTCTTTTAATTTTCAGCATTACCTAGGCATTCTTAGTAGTTGTCTGTCCTATTCCATTTCAAGGTGGTTGGTATAATTTTCAAGTGGCTTTAATACAAGCCTAACCTCTAAATTCCTGAGTACCTGAGTTCTTGAGTGGCTTTCACATAAGCTAGATTTTTAGTTTTGGATTGGCTTTCATATAAGCCTAATCTCCATATTTTTCAATTTGGCCAACATTAACCTAGTTTCTAGAACATATTCAATTATCCATGCCACATTATTAGATTTATAGAGTATTCATGGTTTTCATTAGCCATCTCATATGACATACTTATTCATATCAGTATCATTTCATAGTTTCACTTCTTGAGGCAATGACGGAGCTAAAGGACCAACCTTCATATTCTTGAGCCACCTATTCAAATGGATTGGAAACATAGTCCAAACATTGATTAGAATATGCATGACCATATAGCGTCACTCATTAGGTGATGATGCAACCAAAGGGCCATCCTTTGCATTCTTGAGCCACTTTCTAGAGAATTGAGCACTCAGTTTCATTCATGATATAAATTTTGGTATAGCATCATCCAGTATATCTAGCCTTACTCAACCTTACTTAGTATCATAATAGATTCACACTTACACATTGTTCTCTCTATGCACTATCTAGCATTACTCAACATCACAAGATTCATGGGCTTCACCTTTATAGGTAATTTTAGGTATGCTTTATATTTTCCTTTATCCTAATATTTCACTTTGTTACATCACTAGATTAAAGGGGGAGAAATGTAGTCATATAAAATTCAAAAATTGATAACTTGAGCATGAATAATGACACCCAATCCTTAGGTCCCTATTGCTTACTCTCTAAACCCTCTTAGGCTTATTTTCATTAATTCTTAGTCATTCTTGGCCTTCCAAAATTGACCCCAACTAAGCTAGGACCCTCTCTTCATGACCAATCCATCCACTAGGTCTTGTCAACTCATGACAATAGCACTAAAGTTGGAGTATAGCATTTTACCCTAAGGTGTCCCCTTTTTAGTGCTCATATTTAGTCATAATTCAAGCCCATATTACCATTTTTCCCTAATTTCTCTTATTCATTGTGTGGGCCTAGACTGTTTTCATCTAACCCATAACTAATAGATCCATATATAATCCCATTCAAATATCATTTGAAAAGGGTTGGAAAATATCATTCAATAAAACAATAATACAAGAAAGACCACTCAAGTAATCTTCCCTATTCTCTACATACATCTATCCTATACACTTTCAATCCAATTCAAGACCTTACACCAATCCCTAGTCATCTCAAGCTTACCCAGTTTTAGCATTTCTTATATTTCATTCACTATCGTACCAAGCACTCTTGAAGGGAGAATTACATATGGCTTGATCCCTCCTTGGAGTACTGGTATATAATTATCATGCCCACACATGGGGTGTGAAGCATGTCCAGTGCATATTACACACACTAACCATTTTTCCCCATTTACCAAAGTTTATTTTAATTGCATAGAAGATAAAAGTACATGAATAATCAGCTCTATAGGGAGTAACTCTATTGATGGTGAGGACCTAAAATTTGGTACACAGGCTCACACTAAATAGGTAAACAAAATCCAAAAATCTTAAATCCTCAAGATAATAGTATAAAATAAGGACTATAGCGCCAGATCCTATGGTGTCCACTTCTCACACTCCTATCTAATCAGAAAATGAAGTCTAGGATCCTGTTTGTGATAGTGCCCCAGTCCTACACACAAATTTATGGACCCTATCTTAGTTGGAATAGTCCATAAGAATCTAAGTTTAATTTTCTCTCTCTCACTACTATTTTTAGAAAAGGTCTCATTGTAATTTAATTTCACACGTTAGTAGCTTTAATTAGAAATAATATTTATTGATTTCTCTTACTCAAACTTGTATATTTAATAGCAATAAAACTTCATTGTTCCCAAAAATAATTAACTATGAAGGTTTATTTGGATGTGAAAAACTATTTAAGGTGACCTATAATCATGGGAATCACCTACAGGTGGTTATACATACAAGTATGTAGTCTAAACCTATTAGGCCTAAATTAAGAGTGAACCCTAATAGTTTCCAATCTCACTTATAGCATCAGCTAACTTTTCCAAACTAATTGATTACTTTAAAGAGAAGTATAAGGTTGATTGAAGCTATTGGCTTGTAGGGAGTTATAACAAGTTGGTCATTTTGACCCAATTTTATGGTAGACCTTCTCAAAATGTAAGAAAGAGATTGATAGGTCAACTTCATTAGCTAACATATATATAGAGGGATTTCATGGTGCCCCAATGAGTTGGGGATAGTTGAAGGGGGTCTCTAGCTCAAACTCAGTTGCATTGGTTTAGTGTTTTAGCATCTAGTTTTTATGAACCATTGCTAAAAGTCTAAAAGACTAAAAACCCTCTTAAAACCCTTATCTAGACCTGATGGAGAAAATATGAAATGAGATACATTTAGGATGATTAATTTGGTCTAGAAAGTGTTTTTTACTTTTCAAATACTCTCTCATGATCCTTGAAAACTATTTGGTCCTTACTATCACTTATATGAACATGCTTATTTTAGGGTTTCTTTTGGGTTTAATTGTGTTTTACATGTGTAGAGGAAAATTGGTCTATGAAGGCCATTAAAAGAGGCATGTAGGTACTTATTATAACTCCTTATGCTCATTTATATCCTCAATTATGCATGAAAGGCCCTTTGTTAC
The DNA here is from genome assembly GCA_037957365.1 of Torreya grandis. Taxonomy (NCBI): domain Eukaryota; kingdom Viridiplantae; phylum Streptophyta; class Pinopsida; order Cupressales; family Taxaceae; genus Torreya; species Torreya grandis. The sequence goes on from JARHVA010001572.1 coordinate 1,781,425, forward strand.
ACCATTCATCACAAGTAATCTTACATAGATAGTGAAAATGACAAGTGTGTACCCAGTGAGAAGAGGAGAGGTCTAATTTGGGATCTTTTTAAGGTCTAAATCATGGATTATAATTCAAAGAGACTATAAACATTTTTCCTAACACCTCTTCCATGGATTTTCTTGAGAAACTACAAGTCATTCTGATGATAGGTGTGAAGATAAACCTAGAGGACTATTGATGGATGAATGTAGGCACTAAATACAAGTGTCAAGAGGAAGGCTATTAGTTAAGGAGGCATATGATGACTGTCACAACTTATTTCCAATCTTCCTAAGATAATTCATATGTTTCAATTCTTCCTATTCTAGTTTCAAGTAGTCAAGAGATGCTTCATCATGAAGGTAGTTTTAATAGGGCTAGTTGAAGAGTCTCTATGCTAGCTTAAAGAATTTTTCATGCCTTAGATGGACACTTTAATAAGAAGACCTTCATGGTATATTCCTTAATTAATTATTCTATGATGTAACTAGTTTTCAAAGCTTTACACTTATCTTTATGACCTTTTTGTTCCCCTTCTTCTCTTTCTTATCACAAGATCTATAAATGCAAGCCATTTTGGCTTTTGTAAAAGAATCCACACATGGTATGGTGAAGCCCAACTAGTTTGAATACTATATTTTCTTTTGAACTAAATATTTTCAATCTAGTTTTGATCTCATAAACTTCTTGTCTAAGTGTGTGAAGTGATGCATAGTAAAGTGCCTTGTGATATGTATATATCCTTGCCTTATCTTTAATATTCCATGTTTGATGTAAGTATTTCTCACTCTAACAGGTCACATGAAGTGTATTCAAGTGTATTTTTCTATCTTTAAGTGTAAAATATTATCATTAACATCTACAATCTGACCTTCTATTCACTCACCCTAAGTAATGTAATACATATCACCTCCATGTTTGAATTACTAATGTTAGAGCATTCTAGAATGTTGAGACTAGTATTGTGAGTCATGTTTCTTAGTAAAAGTTTATGGTATTCTAGTGGAGATCATTCTAGTGACTCACCTCATTAGATTAGTTTACTTTCATGTCTATTTTTATCCCTTTTCATCCAAGTAAGTAGTGTAGGTGATAAGCAAGTAAAGAGAAATCTACGGAGCTATCACTTAAACCTAAAGGTTTACCTCTACTATATCCAACCCATAGGCCTAGAGGTAATCCAATGTTTACTCAATCTAGAGTAGGCTTGAACAACCATCTCTAGGGTACAATATTGAGTGATAATAAGACACCCTCCCCCCACCCTCCAGTTTTATTACTTTATAAAATTAATGACTTTTTACAATGTAATGACACCAATGGGTAGATAATTAAAAACAATACACTTTTCAAAAAAATAGAACTCAAATTTGAGTTATGGTTAAAAAGTTATAGGCTTTATGAATTCCTATAAATAGATCAAATACAATAAAAATTACACTAGAAATGGATTTTGGTGACCAAAATGGAATTTAAGGTAGGCATCCAACCACTCGTTGGAACTAAAATTGAAAACTAGACTTAGAAAATTAAACCAAAGTGAAAAAGATCATTCAAGTAACCCCTATGCTTGTGTAATCAAAACTAACTTCATTTTAAGGGGGAAAAAAGCTTGTAAAAGCAAATAATTAAATATTTGGTTTTTTTTTAGAGGTGAAATGAGTGGATTACTATTGATTTTGGCTGATAGGGGTGTTAAGATTATCTTATAACTCCTTTATGATCCTCTAGCAGTAGTTCTCTAGGTCTAACGTAGTCCAAAAAAGGAACAGATCTTTGAAAAAAACTTTTTAAATTTCCAACATCATCCTCCTTGAACTATATATCAAATTGTGACTTTGGAAAACACCACGCTATTCTCTCCACTGATATTTCACATTGACCACTCAATCTTATCAAAATAATGTAGTAAAAAAGATATTTTTCTTTAAAAAATAATGCTCAACTTCTAAGTTAAGTGTGGAAACTTGCAACTCCTCCTCTCCACTAATCTAGCACCCTTTATAGACCCCAAAACTTGTATGGAATGATCCAATGCACTTAGACTTGTCTAAAACTCAACACAACTATGTACTCCTCTCTTTGAGTAGATTTCTATGTAGTTCTTCTAGTTAGACTAGTGCACCAAAGTGGATAGAATGGCATCCAAAGTAAAGTGGCACCTATGTTCTATAAGAAGAAACTTCTAACACTACCAAATCCTACTTCCAATGCCTTCAATTCCAATGCCTTTCCTCTTTTCTAAAATATGTTTCTTCTTCTATGCTCTTTACTTCTAATATAGTTATTATTACTTTCTAATGTGCATATCCTCATTACATCATCCTCCTAGGAAAGAAAAAAAAACACATAGGCCTCTAATATTTTTTTGTAAATAAAAACCCTTGTCTGAAAAAGACAAAATAAAAAGGTCCAGTTCTCCTCACAATCCTATGCAAGGAGCTTCTTCACACCACTTTTCTCTTTTTCCCAATGTTCCACACACAATGTAGAGGTCAATGGAAAAGAAAATGATTTCTTCAAAAATTTAATGAACTTAATTTCTTCAAAACTTCAATGAAAATGTTGTAGATTTGTAAGAGGAAAAAGTAGGTTTGACAAGGGAAGTAGAAGTAAAATAGAATTATCTGAGAAATTGTCATAATAGAGGATGGTTGAAACCCTTTAAGGCTCAGGTACCATATTAGGAATGGTAAAAACATTTAAACCTCACAATATAAAGATTTGGCAACAAGAACACACATGAAGCTATAAATAAATGAGATGCAAAACAAGGCAAGCTAAATAATTATTCAGAAAGAGATGCTAGTACAATAGGAATCGCTTGTATAAGTAGGCATGGAAAAACAAAGAATTAACCTAACTAGGTAATGTCGGATATATCCTCACATAGGATAAACTAGTAAAAAGATAAAATACCTAGCTAATAGACTAGAAAACATGAGAAATACATACTCTAACAAGACCAAAACAAGTATTAATGCCTATGAGAATTCAATTGAGATCGTATTTAGATAGCCAACCACCATGTCCTGTATAGTTAGATTCATGCCTCCTCATGGCATATATTTATCATATGTCCTCTATTTTTGATCTTGATGCACATTCCATGCTTTAGTTAATGATGTTGTTCACATCCACATTGAATTATATTATTTTCCTTAACCACTTCACTAGTTGGGGCCACTTTGTAATTAATTTTGTAAATTAGATTGAATACATTATCAAATCTTGGATTATGATAGTTTTGATGGGTAGGCAAGTCATAAAATTTAAGCTCATGCCTTTATGGTTGCATCTCCACTATGTATTTTATTTGCATGCTCCTAGACACATGGATTATCCTCTTATTCCCTCTACATTTCCCTCACTTTGTAGTTGACTCTACCTTTATGGGTCATGGTTTACCACTTGGTAACCTTATCACTCTTCTATTGTCTATATTGGGGGTTTGAAGCACATGTTGATTATTCTTTTGACTATGAGGTGATATTTATCCTTGTGTCATAATTTCATTTACCCAAGATATAACAAACTATAACACCTACACAAACTACCTCACGGCTACAAAGTGGTGAGATTTTGCCACATGACATCATCTGGCTCACCCACTCACCTAAGGATCTAACATCATTTCTAGATTGTATATAAATCTCCAAGAGAGCAGGTAGTATTATTATGCCATGTGGCATTATCCCATTCACATGCTCACTTATAAATTTGCTAATGTGGAAACTCACTGGGTAAATGTCATGTAAAATTAACAAAGTCTTTTAAAGACTCTTGAATGCATCAGGGAACATTTTGTGAAATCAGCTAAGTACCTAAAGTCTTTAAAGAATCATGGGCCATTGGAAGATCAACATGTGGCATTGGGTAATCTTTGTAAAATAAGCTAAGTGTTTTAAAGAAGCAAAAATGTTCCACACGGTGTCATCTTACTCACGTACTTCCCAAAGGCTCCACACTTTATACGAATATATTTAGGATAATAGAGTAGTAAAATGATGTCATGTGGTACCATCTCGCTAACCCTCTACTTCAGAGGAATTTCATTGGTATAGACATCTCTAAGAACGTGGGGTAGTGGTATTAGGCCATGTCTTACTCAAAATATCATATGGAGTGTTGTCGACATCATTACTTCATCAAGAAACCTTAAAGAAAATTAAATAAGTCTTTAAAAGAATTTTGAATAAGCCTAAGATTGATATGGAATCAACACATGGTGTTAGGAAAGATTTGTAGAATTGGTTATGTCCTAAAAGGCTTATTGAATAGATTTGGGCCACTGGGAGACTTAGAAAAGTGTAATGTAGAATAAGAGAAGTGGCAGGAATTACTTTAAGTAACTATAGACATAATATAAAAAGGTACAATTAGTGAAACTCAATTTTAAAATCAATGAATTTACTCTAAAAATGAGTCATGTTGTGAAAGCAACAACACTATATAAGGATGATGGAATCACTACACATATTGTGGATGAATTAAAAGTTCAATTCTAAAAAGTGGTCAAAGAAGATCTTCTCAATGAGATAAAATTCAATAAAACTTCAATAATAACACTCAATGAAATCCATGTTTCATTATAAGAGTTGAACACTCAATTTATAGAATTGTATAGGGTCCCAAGCACCCTAAGGTTTATCTTCTAGTTATGGTTCACATGTTATCGACACATGATAGTTATCAAGAGCAATGAAGCCTTCGAGGTAGTCAAAAGATTCTAGATATTCAAGGCTATATGAGACAAATAACAAGCCAAGAAAGTTTTAGTTACTATCAATCCATCCACAACTACTTATACCTCATAAAAAAACCTCCTGATAAGGTTCGTAGAACTCCTTTCTATATTTTTTAAGCATCTATTTTTGGAAAATTAGTACTTTCATTTTTATAAAATCAAAAATATAAAATAATATATAACACAAAAAAAAGAATATGAAGATTCACTTTGGAATGTGAAGGGTCAATACATTCCCTTTTGTTATATATATAATAAATGAAAATTGTAAACTAGCTTTTGACATCCATGACTTGTGAATCTTGAAGATAAATAAGAAAACTTTGTGTTCATTATTTTGTCCATGAACCAAGGAAATACCAAAACTTTGTGTCATATTTTATTAATGGGTATGTATTTTTCTTATGTTAATGCATAACTCATTATTCCAAGCACTAATTTCATTTGATATCCTGAAGTACTTATTCTATTTTAGTTTTCTCATTATGTAAGTGGATGAAATATGTGTTTATTTATCCACCCATGACTCTTTGCTTTATTTCTTTCCATTTTTTATTTTCATTTTATGTCAATAATATAATTTCCCAATTTAACTTGTAAATGTTATAAATGAGTATATTAGATCTTACTTCTTTCAATAAATGAAACCTCCCCTTATAATAGAGGAGAGACTTTTCATCTCCTATACTATTGTGAAACTCATATTTATTACAAAGTACCAAATATTTCACCTATAGTTTTTTACACCCACTATGGGGTGTGTTTTGTGATTTTCATGCAACCCACAATATTTCAATTGTATTCATTTATATCACTATCCTTGGAAAATATTACCCATTTATCCAACCAAACCTCATTTAGACATAAGTTTCACAAGTAGATATTTATTTTGATTTATGACATTTTTCTTGGGACAATAGGGTAGATAATTCTATATTTTAATTAGTTATAACCATGTTAGATGAAGAATAACATTGTGTCAATTTTTATCAAAGAATCATTGCTTTCATTATTAAAAGAATGGTGATCAGAGCTCTTTGATATTTTTCAATATTCTAGCTGATAGAAAGTACACAAGGTCCATAAAAAAGGGAATTTTTTATTTGTTGTTTGATTTTCAAGAACAATTCAATTTTTATTTTTCTCCTGAATGGATAAAGCAAGTATAGCCTAGAATTATAACTTTATCACATATAGATATATTTATTCTAGGAATAATAAAATTTCATAACATGTTTGTCATTGTACCATGGGGTGTTTATATAGTCCATTTATATTTGGATGCTCAAATAAACGAACTCCTAAAAGGTTTAATAAATAATTTCCCCAAGTTTAATGATGATGGTAGACAATAACCTAATGAACACCTGAAATATTTCTTCTCTGCATTTAGTATTATTGGTATCAAACATGAAGATGTGTTAGTCAAGTTGTTCATGGAAACATTGGCCAAACGAGACACAAAATGGTTTTTCACCTTCCCATTATTTCCATTCCATATTGAAAAATAATGAGGGATAAACTCAAGAAAGGTTTAAACCAGTTGAAGATTAACACTCATTATTAGAACAATTATCTAAAATTAAAAAATAACCTCATGAACCCATGATATATTTGATGAGATCAAAATATGGCTCATTATTGACATGTTATTTCCCTCAATTCATCTCTCAAAGGATATTATCTTATACAAATCTTAGATTGTTAGATAGCTATTACATGGAAAATAGATATTTGTCTTGTTTATATTGAACCAAAGATTAAACCTTTACTTTGGAATTAATGTCTAATACATAGCATGTTTTAGTGATTTTTTATTATGAAGAATGATCAGGAAGAAGACACAAGCAATGCATAGTAAACATTCAATTTTGACCTCCATCTAGCATAACTATGGACTCCGCAGGCTTGTTTTTACAAACTCTACAGGCTTGTTTCTATGGACTCTGCAGGCTTGTTTCTATGGACTCCATAGACTTGTTTCTATAGACTCCATAGATTTATTTCTACAGACTTTGTAGGATCATTCCTCCTGATTCTACAGGTCAATTACATGGATTCTGTAAGGATGAAGCTACAAATGGGAAGCTAGCAGCTAGATAGGATAAGAGAGAATCATTCTAGCTGGAATCAAATAAGGAAAATAACCACCTGCTATTTTGTAGGATTTTCTTTTGATAAAGTTGTATATATATTTATATCTTAGGAATATTATAGGATAGGATATCTATTTCATCAAAATAATTAGATCTCTTGGAAATCCAATCTCCTATCTTTAGATGAATGGATCAACCAAGGAATCCTATTTCTTTACATCCTATTTTGAGTTGATTATTTTAGTATAAAATGTAACATTTTCATATATAATATATATTAGATATCAGATGATAGAGAGTAGATAATAGAGGAAAATATTTTTACAAGCATATTATAGGGTTTAGCCAGATTATAATCATTTCAATTTTTTAAATTATCACTTCAGTTTCCAGTATTGATTAATCTTTGTTCTTGAGTCCGAGAGGAGCAAGGGCCCACTCTCCTTATAACTAAGAACTATGTACAATATTTATGTTATTTTTTATTAATTTGTTTTTATAACTAATTAGAATCTTGTTAATGTTTACATTTATTCATAAAAATATCAAAACAAATTCATAGTCTTAAATGCATTTTATTATTCCAAAATCATTTCCTTTCTAAGCAAAAGTGTGTTTTCTTTTACAGCAGATGTGTGAAGAAAATTTCCTTTTGTTAAATAGGAGTGTGAATTTACTTTCCATGCAAGCATAAATAGGAGTGTAATTTTTACTTTCAATCAAAAGAGTGGATTGATTTTATTTCTTTATTTTCAACAAAAGAGTGAATCACGTAGTTTAGGACACATTTATTTCTTTATTCAAAGTTAGAATAGGATAATCAAACACCCCCATAAGAAGTCTTCTATATCTACCATCCTATACCTTACTGCAAACATATTTAGACAGCAGCCCTAGTTGATAAGACATCAATTGAATATTGATTAAATGAGGATTTAAATGACACTCATCAATATTTTGTAACCTAATTCAACAAAATAATACATAAAATCCCAACTACTACAATGCATATGGTAGAAAATCATAAATGTTTATGTTTAAATGCACAAGTGCCTAGAGTAAGTATATTTATACGTAGGAATCACCCTATAATGTTGATGTTATCAACCAAATTTTCACCCTTAGAAGGTAGTTTAAACATTCTATATTTGGAATATAATAGAGACAATCCTAGGTTTTAAGTGGCCTAATGTTAGATTAAATCTCTAGGTTAAAAGACTAGCTCCCCTTGATGAATCACTTAGACTCACAACCTAATCTACCAACTAGATAGGAAAAGAGATATAAACCTACTCTAATGGAGGTGATACACCAAATAATTTTGACCAAAACCAACTATTTATAAATGCATTTCAACCATGAGACTAACCTAAAACAAACACTACTCCTAATTTTCCTCTCTACATTATTATTTCATTGTGGAAGTAGTGAAAAATGTTTGGACTAGGATGAATAGTCAAGAGGTCATAGTATGGCACTAGTGAATAGACTACTCATTTAACCTTCACACCTCACTTAGACACTTCACAAGACCTATAAATAAGTTTCAAATTGAATATGAATTCAAGAAATGGACAAACATTCTAAAGAATCTAAGATAATCAATTAAAAAGATCTACTATTCATGTACACACATTGAAACTAGTTAAATAAGGATGTAAAAATAGACTTTTCTCATTGATCAAATACTTACAATAGGTAGGGCTTTTCCATACCCAAGTGGATGACACTAGCATAGCCTATCAAGGCTCAATTTATAAAAAAGATAGAGAAGAGAAGAGAAGAGAAGGGCATAGGAAATAGGGAGTGACAAGTGTCCAAAAGAGAATTAAAAAATACTAATGATTTATGAAACTAACCATCAGGTCCTCAATGCATTTTTTTACTCCCTTGAAGATTTTCTTCTCCTTCAAGTGGTATAGGATTTAGCAACTTTGATTGACACCTTGCCTTGTTATTCAAAACTACTCTTTGCCTTAGATTGTGATGGATAAATAACACTCTTGACCATCAAGTAATTTTTAACTAATACATTTCTCTAATATTAACACCTTTCATCTTCTTAGGATCTCTCTAAACTGACATCTTAGTGGTAATCATCAAGTAACTCTTTAGGTGTCTTGAAACCTCTTTGGTTTCACTAGGCCTTCCTTGATTACAAGTGTCAGATCTTGTAATTTCCTTCATAAAATCAATATATCTCCATGTATTTATTACATGTATCATATCATACCTATAAAAACTCATTTGGAGTCATCAAACTCTCACTAAAACCTCACTTTACACCAAAATCTCTCACTTGGTCTCAAATCCTTGTAGCCTTGAAAACATGAAAACCTCCTTGTGTATAATAATATATGGAGTTTATTAGAAAAATAGTAATAATTTCTGAGGACCTAATATCCCCTTACAGATCTATGCTAATTTTTAGTATGTGAAACCAAGTGGAAGTACACTATTTCTACTATTTTCTCTCCTTAATTAGGCCTCCTTAACTAGAAATTAAGATTTGGCCCAAAATAACTCTCACAAGTGTGAAACCCATAGAAAGTGTTTAATTTATTTTACCCATTCCCTTACTATGTTCCATGTAAAATTTCATGTTTTGAGACCTTGTATGGATGGGCAAACCATGAAATGGCCAAAATCCTAGTTTAAGTGTTTGAATAGGCTTGAGAGATAGTTGGAGTGTTTGTCAGCAAGTTTTCAAGATCTAAAGCTTGTAATTAGTTTTTTTATGTCTAAAAAACCTTATTAAAACTCAAAATGTTGAATATATATCTCTTGAAGTGCTCAATAATTCTACATATGGGCCTTTTAGCTTGTAAAATAACGCATTTCTCCATTCTTGGCTAATTTGATGACTTGATTGGTTCATATACCTCTATATCAGACTTGAATAGGTGTTTTTATGGTTTTATAACCTTTATTAAGTCTTTATATACCTTTTTTATTTATTTTAAGGTTAATTCATACCCTATTTCTTCATAAATGTGCTTATAACCATTCTTATAAGCCTATTTTGTATACTTATGTACCTACATATGTGCCAAACATTATTTGAGAAGGTTTTAAAAGTACATATAGAGGTAACCAAGTCCACTTAAAGGTTTAATATATCCATTATATTCCATTATAATTCCTATCTCTCTCATCGAGCTATTAGGAGGGGTTTAGGAGGGTTTAAGGTATGATGGGTTCTTAATGATTGTTCATAGAGGATGATGCCTCTTCCCCTAAACCAATTCCATAATAGGGAAGTGGATAATAATATATAACACCTAAATAATCCTTTTTCCACCATGTACCTTGTCATGAAAGATATAATCAAGTTTTGAGAGTCTCATGGGTGGCTAAGTGTGCATTATATGCACCTTGGTGATAGTTTTAGCCTAAAATGGCCAATTTGGGGCCTTATTTTATATACCAATACCTCAATAACATCCTTAAATCCCTTAAAAATACTATTAAATTTTAACTCATGCTTCAATATATACCCTTTCCTCATATAGGTTGGGTTATCCAAAGGTAGGGCTTATAGGCCAACTGATTCTAGTGACTCTAGCTGACTATATCTACCCCTTTTTCACTATTATAGGGTTTCAAATATTCATGAAATGATTTTTTTAATTCAATATTCATATTATCAAGTTCTCTATGCTTCATATCACCTTTTATCAAACAAACCTACAACACAAGACTACATACAAACCTGTGTGTATAGTTTTAGGCCTATTTGGTCTAATTAGATCTCTTGGTTGTAAGATCTCTAATTGAGAATTTTTTATTTAATTTATTATTCAATAAATTCCTTGAATATATATACCTTATACTCACTCTCATTATAATTCTTATTGCCTCTTGGTTCCTTAATACCTTGGATGTTCAATCTTTATATCTCATGACCTCCATATCATTAACTTTTTGAAAACCTTGTAGGTGTGTTTATGAGGTTATTTGATTGTAATCTTAGATTGTATTTTATTTAGAGTTCCTCCTAATGATATCCAATAAATTCAAACATTTTATTATCCCCCCATTGTCCTCATCAATGTCATAGAAGTTTTCACCCTTCAAATTCAGTTCAGACCCTATATGCTTCTTCTAGGCCTTTTACTTATCAAAGCTTAAAAGACATATATTTAATGGTTTATCTTACTCTAATAGAGTCAAATATATTATAAATTTCATCAAAGACCAATCATATCAATTTATTACCTTTGAATACTCATTTTTTATACAATAATTATATATTCTCTTCAAAAGTTGAATACAGGCACGTAGGTGTTGTCAATAGTAGTTTGTATGGCTATTAGTCCTGAAAAGTGAGTCTTATTTGGCATAGATTACCTTTTTATGACAAATAAACAATTATAAGTGTCCACACATTAATCCAACACATATATTGACCCCTAAAACTCATCTTTTAATGTTTACGTCATTGCATTTAGTGTGAAAATGAGACCTACAAGTTTATAGATGTGTGGGTCTACATTTGCAATGTGTGAGGCCTTATATGGTGTATACCTTATTATTATTAACCTTATGAATATTAATATACTATCCCAAAACTTCACTCATGAATTTTTAACCTCCATACATTACTTTTAATTCAATGTCTATAATTTCTTGGTACATTCTTGTCTATGTAAACCTTTAACATAGTCTATTGAGAGGATGAAAAGAATAGCATTGGGATTACCTTGATGGATTAGTGATGAGATTTAAAAAACCAATTATAGTTATTATTGGCCTATTTTTTCCATTTAATCATTTCAAATAATGTATCCATGATCATGATTTGATCATATGTTTCTTGATCATGCAAAATGTATTTTGCCCAACCTATATCGTGTTCTTTTCAATGCACATAGCCATTAGCATATTTCTTGAGGTGATTATGAATATTTATTTGATCATTAAAGATTCATTATGGATATACATTTCTTTATTCAAACCATCCTTTCATGATAAAACTCCTGCAGACCCCATAATGTTGCCTATAAATTAATTGAAGCCTGCACCAAGCATAAACGTGGGTTTTACTCACTTTATATTGACACAAGTTCCAAAAAAATGGTGTAAGATGATTTTAGGATACTGAATAAGTTATAAAAATTATTTCATAACCTTTTTTCATTATCAATAGTTCACATTTTCACTGAAAGTGCCCAAAACTGAGCCTATAAGATTTATAGACAGTTTTAAACAACCCTGCCTTCTTCATGATTATTCATAAAATAAAGGGGATGTATCTAAAAAAAAATTCCATAAATTTTAAGATTACTAGTACCCACTACTATCGAAAAAATATCAAACCCTAATTTTCTCTCTCTCTTGGTTATACCATCCACATGAAATTGACATTTATGATCTTGTGAAGAGATTGATGGGGGTTATGGAATAACTTTTTCATTTTTATGACCTAGAACTTAATTCCAATTATGAATATAACATGTGAAAGCTAATGAAACACTTATTAACTCTTTTCACCTAAAAATGAGTTTCTCAAGTCTATACAAGTGAGTGAAACTCCCTTCTTTGGCATTGAATTACAAAAATTGATCACTTTTTGGTATCTTGGCATATATGATAGCTATATGACTCCTCCAAGAACCTTTTAAAGTATATTTTATGTATTTTTAATCTTGGAATCTTTTATATATGTTGGATTTATCCAAAAATATATTTTTCTTCATTAAACTTTACCTTAAAGTTTGCATAACCTTAACTTATCCAAACCAACATTAAATGTCTGTATAAGTTGATTAAAAAATGAATTTATTTTTATAAGAAATTAAGGACCCTATGACACCATATCTACCCACCCTTTTCTCACCATGACATAACTAGGCTATTCTAAAAAAAAAGAACAACTATTACCTTAATATTGTCAAATAAACCTTAAACTATGCTAATAAGGTTTTATAAAGACCTTTTGAAGACCATTAAGGCATGGAAAGGACTATAACAAAGCTATTAATACATGAAAAATCATGTTTCAACCTATAGGAGTTGACCTTTGGGTCAAAATTGGTCAACACTTGGTAGTTACATAAACCCAAACCACTAAAATTGAAGATGACATGATCATGCTTGGGAAAATAAAGAAAATGCATTCAATAGTAAAGAACACATTTTAGTAGATCTTCTGATTCAAAAATTGGCAAATGATGCATTGGCTTTAAAGAAATAGATTCCTCAATCATATAACACTACATATAATGATATACATAAGAGACCCTTTATTCCATATCATGGTAATGTTTGTCCTATATTTCCTCCTCCAACTCCTCAACTTGTTATAAAAGAAACACTTGATACCATTCACTACACATGAATTTTTCATGCCACAAATGACCATGATGGTTTAAACTACTCACGAATGAATATAATGCTATAACTTTACATTATTTAAGAACCACTTGAAGAAGGTGTTTTGCACACCTCTGATCCTAAAATTAGGAACTTGATGGCAACTCCACTCTAGGTTATTTTGAATATGAACCTAAATGTGATGATTATGAGGAGAGTGTTGATGATATGAACAATTATTTATATACAATATTCACCTGAGCTCAAAATGAGAGGATGAAAGCTTCTGAGAAGAATAAAGAACTTGATAATTAAAAGGTGAGAGAGACCCCTCAAATTGTAGTTGTTCCCAAATTTGTTCTTAATAGAGGTACCCCTTTTCCAAATTTCTCAAATGATAAGCAACCAAAAAATTCTAGTAACTTGAACTCTCCTCATTTTTCTACCAATTAAGATCTAAAAAATTCTTCTTTCGACATAATTGATCATATGAATAAGACTAAGGTTCAGATTTATCAAACTAAATATATTAGGAACAACCTTGAAAAGTTAGATAGATAGGTCAAGTTCATCAAAGGATGAAGTTATAATGCCCCTATTAAGGAGATATATCGAGATGGCTGATTGACTTGTAGAATAATGTATCCATTACTTTTCCAAGTAATTTAAGTCTTTAGCATTTCTATGTGTCACTTTTTGTTGGTGGCTATAAATTAAACAACTACATACTTGATTCATGAGCTTTAGATAATGTCATGTTCGCCAAAGTTACACATGCCTTAAGACTAATTTATATTAAAACATTTGGTCAATGCTTTAACATAGAAGCAAAAAAAGTTCAATTAGTTGGATAGATAAAATATGTACAAGTTACTCAATCTAATTTTCCACAAAAGAGAGTAAAGATGACCATACTAGTAGCAGACTTGACTCCCAACTATAGGATGCTTCTGAGCAGTTATTTTTGTAGAGACCTCAGAGGATAAATTAAACTAGATTGGAAACATGAAATGATTCCTATGAAATGATTTAATGAGATATTACTCCTAAATCCAAAATATAATCTCTTAGTGCAGAAGTCAAATGATCCTCAGGTAGATATGAGGAAACAAGTCCTGGGACTTGTATTATGAGAGATAAAAAATATTTAGAACTTCTCAAACTAGTGGAAGGTGATTCCACTGACATATAAACTTTAGATTTTTATGGAGGTTGTTCAATGACTTATTTAGGTGCTAGCATATTGCTAATTTCTCCACATAAAGATTAGTTTCCTTTCTCATATAAAATCCACTTTGAGTGAAAAAATAGTATAATTGAATATGAAGTGATGTTACTAGGATTAAAAGAATTAGATTATATGGACATTCAGAATCTTAAAGTGCAAAGTGATGCATTATTGATCATCAAACGGGTATGAGGTAAATATAAAGTAAAAAATGATAGACTTAAACACTACATAAATAGGATATAAGACTTATTGAGGCCTTTTAATCTTTCTATATAATTTTTGTCGCAATAAAAGCCCTAGTTATATCTACTTTTTCTATGATTCTTCCTCTAAAATTTGATATTAATTGGTATGTCATTGAAATGTTATATCACCCTAGTGTTCCAAATAACTATGGACATTGTAAATTATTCAATAATGATGAACAAATCATAAGTTTATTAGAACAAAAGGATAATTTCATAAATCTATGTTTTTATGGAAGCTCCACTACATATAGAGAGTATTCTACTTTAGAAAATAAAGAAGAACATAATTTACAAACACCTGACATGAAGGATAATTAATTAGAAGGTAATAATATAAAGTTAATATGAAACAAGATTCCTAAATGGATAGTCTCTTTATAATAAATGTTTAATAAACATGATAGGTACATCAAGGAAAAGATTTAAGTAAATCCCATAGGATCCCCTGAATATAAAAAGGTAAATATTGGCATGGAAGATAAACTGAGGTATGTTAATATCAGATAATGTTGTTTTAAGTAATAGTGTATAAGCTTCACTAATCTCTTCAAGTTATACATATATGTATTCACTTAGTGCCACGTTGATTTAAATTATTTTAGACCAAAACGTATACAACATAGCATTCCGTTGAAACCTACTGTCAATTAATTCAGGCAAAAGTTGAGGCACTATAATCTAAAAATTGTTGGCACTATCTACGAAGAGATCAATGAGATGTTAGATGCCAAGATTATCTTTCCTATCTATCACTCTACATGGGTGGCCAAATTTTTACCTATTCAAAAAAAAATTAGGAAGTTAGGATTTGTGTATATTTTGCAATCTCAATCAAGCTTCACTTAAAGATAACTACCCCTTGCCAATCATGTATAAAATCATACATGTCATCATAGGATATAAAATGATGTATATGTTATATAGATTCAAAGTATATAATCAATTCCAAGTGGCTACAAAATATCAATTCAAAATAGATTTCACTACCCTATGGGGAACTTTTACCTACAAAAAGATGTCATTCAGCATCATCAATTAAAGGGAAACATTTGAAAGGGTGATGGATTTGGAACTCAATGATATGAATAATAATATCATCATGGTTTAATTGGATGATCTCATAGTCTTATCAAAGAAAAGATAAGAACATTTTGATAATTTGAAAAAGGTTTTCAAAAGGTGCCACTCTCACGGTATCTCTTTGAATCCAAAAAAATGTATCTTTGCAATAATGGAAGGCAAGCTCTTGGGACATGTAGTTTATAAATAGGGAAAAAAAATTGATCTAGAAAGAGTAAAATCCATCCAAAAACTATCCCTACCAACTAGAAAACCTAGCACTCACTCATTTTTTGACAAAGCTAATTTTATCAGAAGATTTATCCCCAACTTTGTTGAGTTCACTAGGCACATTGTACAAATGATGAGTGGAAAGAAATATTTCAAATGGAATGACAATGGGAAGAAAGTTTTTAATGATATCAAGGAATTAATCCCAAAGGCACCAATTTTAACTTGTCTATTTTTTCAAAAGGACTTCATTATATATTGTTACTCCTCCAACTACGCTCTATTTGCCATTATGTTGTAGAAAAATGAAAATAAAATTGAATCCCCTATTTATTTTATGAGTTGTGGATTTAAATAAAATGAGCTCAAGTATTCATATGTATAAAAACATGCATACACTATGGTTAAAGTGATAAAGCATTTTATATTTTATATCTTGAAATCTCATACCATTTTAATGGTCCCATATTCAATGGTGAAATCCATTTTACCCCAACAAGATCTTAGATCAAAAATATGTGGTTGGATCACTAAGATTTAGGATTATGATATGGATATCAAACCCATGAATCTATTAAAAGGACAAGGCATTTTCCAATTAATTGTTGAAGGTGTTGATTCTCAAAGGGAAGGAAAGGAATAGTTATCATTGGTGGTCTTCATTGATTCTCTTGAAGAATAGTATTATGATATATCATTTTTCCTCTCATATGGAGAACTCCCTTATTATATGAGTCCAAAAAAAAATGAACTCTCAAGCTAAATATAAATAGATACATGATTTGGGACAATAATTTATTCAAGAAGTTTTTGGATGGCACATTCTTGAGATGTGTAAACAGAGAACAATAGAAGAAGATTTTGGAAGAATTTCATGACAAAGCTTGTGGAGGATATTTCTCATTTTTAGTCACAACACTAAAATATTTAAAGCTCACTATTATTGGCCCACTCTTTTCAAAGATGCACAAGAGTGGGTTTTCGAATGTGAAGCTTGTCAATACTTTAATAGTAGGCCTAAGCTCAAAGCAATACTCCTTCAACCAATGGTCACTGAGGAACCACTTTAGTAATGGGGATTAGACTTCATTATGACTCTAAATCCTTAATCCACTGTAGGATAAACTCATGTATTGATAGCCACTAATTATTTCATGATGTGGGTGGAATCCATTCCATTAAAATCCACCACTTCTAAAGTCATGTGTAACTTCATAAAGGAAAATATTTTTTATAGGTTTAGTGCCCCTTAGAATAATGTGATGGATGTTTATTTGATTATTTTTTTTATGAGTATGGCATCTCAATTACACATTCTTCATATTACTACCCTCAAGGTAATGGGTAGGAAAAATCTAGTAACAAAAATATAACTACCATTATATGCAATTTACTTGACAAAAATTAGAGAAATTGGCATAAGAACTATATGATGCACTTTGGTATGATTGATTCACACCTAAGAGAGAACTAAAAATATATACATTTCATCTACTATATAGAAGAGATGTTATGATCCCAATTTATTTAGAATTTCTTACTTTGAAGTTGGCATAAGCTATTGAAGATTAACAACTCAAAAATGCTATGGAGAAGAGACTCATGTACCTAAAAAAGATAGGAAAAAAGTGAGTCATAATAATTGATAAATGTTATATACCTAGGGATTTGATATATTAATGTATATGGGTTTATGGAGGTGCTAACATGTGGCACACATCCCCTTAGTAAGTTATATGGGTCAAATATATTAGGATAATGGATTAACTTGAAGAATTAGTGCATTGGGTAATGGTAAGCCTACATTGGTATTAGGAGGTGACCCATCCATTATTATTTAGATATAGGTCTATCTAAAGGAGATGGTTATCATTCTAAACGAGGCAAGTAAGCATTGAGTCTTCTATTATAAGAGGATATTGGAGGTTGTCCCCTCAAAGAGACATTATGGATTTATTCCTTCCTAAAGGATTATTATATGGTGTTGACCTACCTTAAGGGTATTTTATTTCTACATATACTGATTATTTGGGCATCTTGTCCCACCTATATATATTGTGTTATGTTGATCTATATTATATTCTACATATTTATAATTATTATAAGTGTGGATCATAACAAGTGGTATCAGATCTTCGATTTGGGTAGTTTATGTGTGGTAAAACCCTACTTTTATGGAATCATCAATATCTTTCAATCGGTTGTAAATTTATACAAAAAAAATTAACTGGAGATGAAAAATATTTTAAGTCACAATAAAAAAAATCAAGCCTTTATGATTAGTTTTTAGAGAGTTATTGATATTTTAGTGTGTATACTAATTTCATCATATTATCCTAATTATAAGGAATTTATTTGTGAATTTTTTAATGCTACTATATGAACATACAATAAAAACAAAATCAAAATTTTAGAATTGTCTGAATTATTTTGAGTGATTTATTATGATTTTTCATATATTTACTCTACAAGCCAAAATTTGTGGAATTTTTTGACAAAACATTTATTAAAGTTCCAGTATTATAAAGGGAAGATAAAGTCAAAATTTATGACTATTTTGATTAGTTTTGAATGATTTATTGACATTTTATGGTATTTTATTAATCCTAGTTTTTTTGGATCATGAAATTGCATGTATTTTTAGGGGACATTGATATTGATGCTAGAGAATGGTGTCTCCTTTTTAAGAATGAAACTCAAAAAAATGGAAAACATCATTATATATTTCTTTGTCTAGTCTTGTAAAACATTGGTTTAAATAGTTGAGCTTCACACAAAGGTATTATTCATGGGAAGAAATGGAACAAGTCTTCTTATATCGATGGCATATAAAATAAAAAGAGGATGAAGAAGAGGAATAAAATAATTATGGTAATAAATAAGAGAATGGAGATGATGAATAATAAAAATTAGTGGAATAAAATAATGATAATGAGGAAGAACATAAAAGTGATGATGATGAAGAAGAAATGAGCATAATGATAATGATGAGAGTATATATGGTGTAGAAGGAGAGGTAGATGATCTCAAAGAAGAAGAAGAAGAACTGGATGATAAGGGTTCAAATAATTTGGCTCCAAATAAATCCAAGTCAATTTTTAAATTTCATATATGCATTCAAAAGAAGAAGGTTATTGTGTCCATAAACCCTACCAGCACGTTTAAATTCATCAACATGAATGTGGATAAGCATCTACATGTTGAAGAAAAGAATATCAAGGAGGTTCATGTAGATGGTAAGAATATTCTAGTGTTTGAATATTTGAAGCTCATTATGAAAAAATATATTTTGCATTCATATTTTTATACTTTGAATATGGATGATGTGGATATGGTTCTTGGATATCTATGGTTAGATACTTTGGGACCAATCAATATTAATGTTCACAATAAGCTCATGAATTTTTTATATGGGAAAAAGAAGGTTACTTTATAGTATATCCTAGTTGTAAAGGCACAAATAATAATAAAGGTAGATCATGAAGATGAGATTAAATTAGGTGAAGAAGAGCATGTGAAAGATTCAGATAAAGAAACAATACAAGCAAAGAAAAACACTTCATCTACTCAAGAGATAAAGGAACCACCAAATAAAAATGTGGATGAGGTATAATAAAAGGTTGATAAGGTAAAATTATCATAAAATATTGAGTTATATAGACACCCACATCTTGAGAGGAAATTATATATACATAATATTTTCAAAGTTTTATCGATTGTTGACACTTTGTATCTTGTAAGAATAGATCAAGTCTCAATATCTCTAAGCACACACCTTAAAGGGTGTACTATTGGTGATTCACAATAATTTTTTCCCTTTTTCAACTTATTATCTACACACTTGTCTCCTAAACCATTAACCATAAGCTTGTTCTTCTCTGTTGTAACCATTCTAGGAATTTGATATATTTTATCCTCATATTCCTCACCTAAATCACATTTTTTTGGTCAATTATGCTACATTGACCCTGTACAATTTTAGTTTATTTTTCACTTAGGAGCTAATTAACCTTTGCCTAACCTAGCTCATGACCTAGTGAATTATTATCCAAAACTATGCTCGATCAACTAGGTCAACCTTGTCTGCTGGGATTTTTGGAAGGGTTTAGGGTCAACTCCACCTATAAATATAAGTTCATTTCCATAATTTAATAAGAATAAAAATAATAAATAAGATAAAATGATCATATACTTATTAACCATTTTACTTGAGGAATAAATCTTATGGTTTCATACTTTCTTTGGAGATACAGATCTTATATTTTGGATAAGTCTTTTAGATAAATTGATAGGTTGTGTATCCTAGAGATAATTTGTCTTTGTCATCCTTACATACCACAACAACATATTTTGAAACACCTTGGTCAAGGGAGATATTGAGGTTTGAGGGGTTCATCTTCAAATGTAAGTATTCCTAACTTTATTTATCCTTTGTAAGAGTAGACAGATATGCATTTGTGATTCTCTTCCATGTATTATGATTTCATATACATTGATGTGAGTATATGTATTTTATGCATGCTTATATTTATTTTTTATAACCCCCACTTTTTTCCATAAGCTTTCATGAGAACTAGATTAGATTTACTTTACTTGTTATTAATTTAGGTGAAATATCAAAACCTAGGACCCCCTTAGGGTTATTGCGTGATTGTGTTAGACTAGAGGCTTTGTAACCCTCCTTAACATGGTGTATTATGAGAATATATCCCCTAATCAGGTCTAT
This sequence comes from Torreya grandis, assembly GCA_037957365.1. Taxonomy (NCBI): domain Eukaryota; kingdom Viridiplantae; phylum Streptophyta; class Pinopsida; order Cupressales; family Taxaceae; genus Torreya; species Torreya grandis. The sequence continues at coordinate 1,802,100 of JARHVA010001572.1, forward strand.
AATATCCCCATATTGGTCATGTTCTTGCTTAACAAATGAGTTCCCAATCAAAAGTGTAGTTATGTTCTATCTTCTCTGAGTTAGTATTGATTTATAGACATGATGAATTTTTTATTACATACATTCTGGTGAACCAAATGTGAATCTAACCTTTGTAAGGTTTGTTTCACTTATTTATTTATTTTATCATTTTTATTATCATATATTCATAATATGAGGTTGACTATATTGATACATTTCTAAATTATGTGTATAGGTTTAACACACAGTCACATCCAAACAACTTTATTCTTTCTATGTAGGTTCTTTTTAAGGTACAGACTACTAGATCGACTCATTTGACATAGTATAGTTTTTCAAACTTTTAGACATCTAGTCTAGACTACTAGTTTGACCCAATCAACCCTATACATTTTTAGGCATCTTATCTAGCATACTAGGTCACCCTAGTCGACCCTATATATTTTAGGCACTCATCAATAGGATTCTGCAAAGATAGGTCCACCCAATCGACCCTGTTAGTAGGATTTACAATCATTTAACAAGGTTTTTTTATAGTAATCTCACTTCTCTACATCTTCATAACCACCAAGATTCCTTTCTCTCTTTCCTTATAGCCTTTCCTTTCATAGTTTATAGTATTTAAAACTAACTTTGTATAGTCAACTAGATCAACCCTATCGACCTAGTTTTGTATTCAATGTGGTATCTAAATGGCTAGGTTGACTCTATCGACCCTGTTCATTTTTAGACCTTTGCCTCCATAATAAAGAGGTAACACTTCTGACCCTATTGTATATTTTATGCATACATTATCGATTTCATTGATACTATACCATATTTAAAATCTAGAATTTAGCCTTATATGTTAGTAATTATCTCACACTTTCATTTCTTATTGCCTATACGCTTAGAATAGTTCACATATTCTAACTAGGTGGTTTTTAATATACCATTTAGTTTTACTATTTTCTATTTTATGCACACATGACTAAATCACAAAATCTTAAAATAGCATTTTAACAATTGTCTACCCAAAGCCAACCTTCTTGGATTTCATCACCAAGGGAGAAGCTGATTTGGTTTTCTAGCCATGTATAAACATGTGGTTAATGGTATATTTTGTCTAATCACTATACACCCTTATCACTATGGTGTGTGAAGTGAGGGGGTAATCCCCAATACTAAGCCTGTACCATTACTAATATAGATATTTTTCATCCCAAACTTACTAAAACAATCCTTAGATTATTTTCTAGATCCTTGCTTATAGCCAACTTCCTATCACATTTAAAATCATATTCTAATAATCTAACAACATTTATTTTGAGCATCTAGTTATCTTTTAATTCAAGTTGATTGCTTGATCTTTGCTTAATTGTGTGTTGTATTACAAAAATTTGAATTAGCCAGTGTTGGTGCAAGGTTTTTTGTCATGTGCCTTAATTGGATAACCCTCATTGATATAATTGACTATTTTTCCCTTTAGTTCTTATTTTTCAAAATACTTGTAAAATTATAATTATCTTAGTGCACAATCATTTTAGTCAACACATTCTATTATAGGCTATTTTATTTTACTTGTTTGTTATACTAGGTTGACCCAGTCGACCCTATACACTTTTTTAGCCTCTATTTGCTATACTAGGTCGACCTAGATGACCCTGTATAGTTTTTAAGTCCTATTTCTTATGCCAAGTTGACCCAATCAAATTTTTACAATTTCTTACCACTTCCTATTTCCTTTTATGGTTATTTAATCTTATCTCATCATGATGACATATTTTCATCCTTCTCTTAGTCAATAACATTGCATAATTAAGGATTTGGATAATAACCTCACTCATTTTATTACTTCAAATGAAACTATCCACTTTCTTCCCTCCTCTTATCCTAAACCAAAACCAACAACTACAAAATGTAATGTATTTTAATTAATTCATCCTAATCCTCCTCCTAATACCAATGTTGGGAATCCTCCGCCAAATAATCCCCCTCTTATCAACACTAATACCCCTCATACAATCACTAATCCACCTATTGATACAACTCAACTTCTTACCCAAATCATACAACAAATGAATTTAATGCAAACTTCTAACACCTCTCAAATGATGAACATACAACAACATTTATTACACATGACTAGTCAACCACCTCAAGTCATCATGTATCAACCAAATAAAAATTGTGTCTCCCCTCCTCTTAGAGATGTCAATGGGAATATCAACCCTCAACCTCCAATGAATGAAAAAATACTTCAACATCTTCAAACAAAACCTTTATCCCCATTCATTACATCCATAACTATTGGAAACATCTCTCCCACTATCACATATAATGGGACTAACGACCCTACTATCTTTCTGAATTATTTTGGTAATCTCTATCAGGAATGGGTCTAAATTAACACTGTTACTATCACCAAGCTCTTAGAAAAAAACCTTTTTTGGTGACAATTTAATGGTACAACCAAATTCCTAGAAAATTCATCTCACAACTAGAATATTTATTCAATGCTCTAGTGAAGGAATTCCAACATGATGACCTTCCTAAAAATTACCTTATCCATTTCATCAGTGCCAAGCAAATTCCTAATGAATCTAGTCATACTTTTATCAAATGATGGAAGTATCTCACTCATAAAATAGACCATAACATGAATGATGATAATCTTTTAAAACTATTTATCACTACTCTTAACCTCCCCTTCAATACAAAGTTCAAATCTTTTCACCTAAAACACTAGAAGAAGCCTTAGACTAAGAAAAAAGGTAATACATTCTAATGACTCAATTTGAACCATCTCAAACAACTACTAAAGAACCTTTCCAATCATTTTTTCATAAAATTGATTCATTAAAGCCTCCCCAAACTCAAATTGGATCATCTAATTCAATTAATTTTAACCCAACCCACCCTCCCTTGAGTTTAGAACAACTTATGCAAAAATTTCCACCCTCTAAACCCATGAGCTTTGATCCTTCCAAACCTCCTCCAAAATGGTACAATCCTGATGATTTTTATTGGTGGCATGTTTCTATAGGTCATTCTCATGATTCTTTTCATGATATTAATCAATTTATTCTTTATTCTTTGCTTGGTCTACATTTCAATCTTGATACTCTAACAAAACAATGTTATCAAGATTATCCTCAAGCTTCCCAAATTCAATCTGAAAAACTAAAATCACATCAAAATCAACTACCTAATGATCAAAAAAACTTATCCTATACCTATACCTCATCTTCTAATATTGTTCAAACCATAGTTGATCCTTATTCCTACACCAATAAGGAAATGATATCTCACATGAACAACTTTAAACATATCCTTGCATCTATTGAACCTCAAACTCTTAAGTTACATGAACCAAAAGAGTACCTAGTTCAAATACTCCAAAACATATCATACATGGTCCTCCTTTACCTCCTCACACCTCTCCTATCCATCCTATGTCACATTTAACATCCCTAAAATATAAAAAACCAACACATTTACCTATCTCCAAATGCACCTACCAACCCAATGCAATTCATTTTAATGATTTAATGTTACCTCACTCGACCTCACATGTTGGGGCATCTTTTTATGCCCATCCACATGTCACTTCATACTTTGGGGCATCTTACGATGCCCATCCCTAAATTAAATTACCCATTAGGTATATTATGATTCCCACTCTTATTCTACAGTGCATAATAACAACCAAATTTATATTCTAAAAACCTTTTGAGACTTATAGGCGTGTATTTCACATGTTCATCTTTGATACAGATGTTATCATAGGTCTAAATTGTTATTTTTAGTCTCATGTTTCTTAATTTTTACGTGCTTGCATCATTGTCACCTTTGGGTTCTTTTGTTTTCTTACACATCACATTTGGCATTTATTTTCATTTTTGTCCTTATATAGTTCTTTTATTTTTGTCTTTTTATGTCATACTTTTCCTTAGTAGCTTTATGATTATTTTCCCCTTTATTTAGCATCCACCCTAATGGGTTTCTATTTTGTGATTTTGTAGTGTAAGATCATGGATAGGACTTAGCCTTCCTCATTAAATTACCATCTTATTATTCCTTTCTCTAGAATGTGTTTTGCAATAATTACAAATTTTTTATATTAGTTCTCAACTTTAGTTTTTGTTTCTTTTGGTAGATGGAATTTGCACAACAATCTATGTTAGAATGTTTTCCTCCATTTCCCTCATTATTATGATAAATAATCACACTTTACTATCATTTTATCCCTTTTTACCCCTTTGTCACATTTTTTTTCAAATTAAAGTAATCCAAATTGTTCCATGTGTCACTCCTCTTGATTTCCTTTCCTTTCATTCCACATTAGATAAAACAAAGTCGAAGTCAAGATGGAACTTTTATTTTACCTAGATTTACAAGACTCTTAGACCCCATTATCTTTGAAATTATCTCTCTTAGAAACCAAGTCCCAAGTATTCAAATGAAATTAATCCTTAGCACCCATGTCTGGTTTTCCAAATCTATATGGAGGAGGAATAACAAAAGCCATCAAGAAAGTTAAAAGCTAAATCATTTGAAAAAAAATGAAATGCTATACAAAATTAAATATACAAATTTAAAAATTAAATATCACACCAAAATATGTGATTACAATCACATCTTCTATCTCTAATTGAATCTCAAACTCCAAATTTGGCCTCACATAGAACCGATGTCCTTTGGGGTGTAGTAGGCTAGTAGATTGGAATAGGAGAATTCAATAAACTCTATGGTACTACTTACTTTCTCACATAAATATCCAATCTTCACAATAGACCAAAATCTCTATAAAGGGTCTTAAGGAATGGGGAAGATGTTTTAGGAAGGTAGGTCTATATTACTGTTCATGCATATAGCCTTCATTAGATGATATATATACTTCATTTGTTGACCTAAGACTTGTGTAGCTAAGATAAGTTCTTAAAAAAATTTAACATTGAATGTCCTCTTGTTTTGACAAACCTAATTTGAGTGTCTTGACTTCGATAAATAATTTTTCTACCTTGGTTTTTCCTTCAATCTCACATCCACCCATTTCAATTCCCCCCTTCATAGGCAAATTGTGATTCTAAATATATTTTCTCTCTTCTATATTCCTTCTTATTCACCTCTTAAAAACATGATAAGCATTAATTTATTTCAGTTTTATCTAATCCTTAGATCAAAACATTTTTGTGAAACTATGGATTACACCCTTACACCTTTTATTTGCCACACCATCTCATTATCATCATAGTCATGACATTAGGTGGTTATTTTTTATTACATTTTATCTTAGAATAAGCAGTAATTTTGAGTTTTCATCCTTTAGAAATTTTTATTTTCATTTATCTATCATGTTATTTTTTATTATAGTGGAATTTGCTTATCTTACACATGACATTTTCTATTATTACATGTTTCTCTTTATGCATGCCTTCCTCGTGTTTGTCTCACATCTTCAATTACATTTCATTTTAAGTTTTTCATGTTTTTATTTTTGCTTATCTTACATGAGCTTACTTTTCACATTCCTACCTATCTTTGTTCAAGTTATCTTGCATGGATCCTTGATTTGTCATTTATGTTTTACATGCTTTCTAATATGATTTTATATGTTCCACAATCATTTATCATTCATTTGCCATCTTTTTGTCATTTATTTGCATTCAATATTCTAGCATTGTCTTAACAATTCTAATTTGGCAATTTTTTCCTAATACCATCATATATTTTCTACTAACATATGCCTATCCTCCTAAAAATTTTATTTTTGGCTATTTTTTTCACTAACTTCTATAGGTTCGCTTAATGTTCTTCACATTAGACACCTTCGCTTCTCTTGTAGTCTACTTATTTATCTATAGGAATAAGGTAAGTAAAGGTTTGTGTTTTTCAATAATGACCTTTCATTTATATTATTTTTTGCTTAATACACTTTAATTAGCATTACTGTTATGTGTTATCATGTTCTATTTTTTGAAGCACCATCCTGTGTTGCACTCATATGACACATAATTAAATTCGAGTGGGGAATATGTATACACATAATATTTTAAAAAATTTATCAATTATTAACTCTTTGTATCTTATAAAAACCCATTGAGTCTCAATCTTTTTGAGTGTATACCTTAAGGGGTGCATCGAGAAAGGGGTGGGTAGACTATTAGTGTTTTGTAGGATTTTTTTCCCTTTTTCCACTTATTATCTACACACTTGTCTCTTAAAACCATTAATCCTAAGCTTATTCTTTTTTTTTTATCCATTCCAGGCATTTACTACATTTTATCCTCATATTCCTCACCTAAATCCCATTTTTTTAGTCAGTTTTACTGGGTCAACCCTGTATAGTTTTGGGGTATTTTTCACATAAGAGCCAATTGACCTTTGGCTGACCTAGCTCATGACCCTATGAATTATTATCCAAAATTTTGCCAGGTTGACTAGGTAAACCTTGTTGGCCAAGACTTTTAGAAGGGTTTAGGGTCAACTCCACCTATAACTACAAGTTTATTTCCATTATTTGATAAGAATAAGTGAAATAAGAGTGAACAAACATTCTAATTATTGACCATTCTAAATGAGGATTAAATCTTAGGGTTTCATACTTTCTTTGGAGATACAGATCTTGTCTTGTGGATAAGTCTTTTGGATACATTGATAGGTTGTTAGCCTAGAGCTGATTTATCTTTATCATCCTTACATACCATAACAACCTCTTACGAATCACCTTGGCCAAGGGAGAGATTAAATCTTAGTGAGTTCATATTCAAAGGTAAGTATTCCTAAATTTATTTTTCCTTTATAAGATTAGGTAGATGTGCATGTGTGCTTCTCTTCCATGTATTAGGATTTTGTATACATTGACATGAGTATATATCTTCTATGCATATTTAGTTTTATTTTTTATAACCCCCACTTTATACCATAATATTTGGTGAGCAATAAATTAGATTTACTTTACTTATTATTAGTTTAGGTAAAATATCAAAACTTAGGACCCCCTTAGGGTTATTGCATGATTGTGTTAGACTAGACACTTTGGAACCCTCTTTAGCATGGTGTATTATGATAAGAGATCCCCTAATCGGGTCTAGTAGATCCCCATATTGGTCATGTTCCCACTTAAAAAATGTGTTCTAAATCAAAAGTTTAGGTATGATCTATCTTATCTGAGTTAAGATTGATTTATAGACATGATACATTTCTGATTGCATACAAAAATAATCATGGAGCCATGTGAGGGAATGCCATAATAATAGGCACTTTGGCTATATAGGAAATTAGAGTTCTAATAATTATGGCTATGCATGGAAGCCAAATAAGGACTAATATGGTTATGTATGGAATCATAATATAAAAGTGGCCTATGGAACATGGAATCAATGGGGAAATAACTATGATTATGCATGGAATAATAACTACTATGGTCATGAATGGAATTAGAGTAGCACAGTTCAATATGGTACATGGAATCAAAAGAGTAATAAATATTAATAGACACCAAGGAGATATAGTTATGATCATGAAAAAAATTAGAGTAGAACATTGTAATTTAAAAATAATGTTGTAAATCTATCACCTACCAAGATCACATACAAGTAATTAGATGATTGAGTTTGGAGACAAGTGTGCAAACATTTGAAGCACACTCACTATTTGGTTTCTTCCTATGTTTTGGGGATGAAACATGTCAAGGAGGGAAAGAATTTTATGTACCTAGGGATATGATATATAAATGTATATGGGTATATGGATATGTTGACATGTGGTGCATATCCCCCTTAATTAGTTATATGGGTCTGATATATTAAGATAATGGAGTAACTTGTGGGATTAGTGCATTGGGTAATGGTCAGCCTACATTAGGATTAGGAGGTTACCCATCCAATATTAGTTAGATACAGGTATATATAAATGAGATGATTATCATTATAAAGGAGGTAAGTAATCATTGAGTCTTCTATTGTAAGAAGTTATTGGAGGTTATCCCCTCAAAGAGACATTATGGGGTTATTCCTTCCTAAAGGAGTATTGTATGGTGTTTCCCTACCTTAAGGGTATTGTATTTCTACATATATTGATTATTTTAGAATCTTGGCCCACCTATATTTATTGTGATATATTTATCTATATTATAAACTACATATTTCCAATTATTATAAGTGTGGTTCATAACAATAGAATTGCATCTCATTAGAAAAAGGTTAAAGAATATTTGATCTAATGGTACATCAACATGATTTCCAAATTGGTAAATATCATTTAAAATTAGCCTACATATGAATAATTTTCCTAGATATATCATGCCACTCTCTTTGACCCTTCATTAACCTTCTACCCCCATGACTCGTCCCTTTCTTGTCCTAACTTGATCATGCAATGTAGTATCCTGGGAGGTCCTCATCTGGTGTGAGAAGCTAAGTAGAATTATTGTTAAGTGGGTGATCCAATTTTATAAGGAGGAGACAAACCTCATTACCCATTCACATTCACTTTTAATATTTTTGAAACACTTTAAGCAAGTTTTAAAGTAAATTTAGTATTTTTGAAGAAAAGGCCTAGAAGCAGGTCTAGAACTGAAAGTGAAGGATCCATCAATTTTCCATGGTGTCAATAATTTAGGTTCATGAAGGATGTTTTTTAAACATATAATATATTCTAATTAGTCCCAGAGAAGCTATTATACCCAAAATACCCCCAAAAGTATACTAGATGACTTAAGGGTCCTCAAAATAGAAATTTCAAGTGAAAAAGTAAATTTTTGAAGAATTCAAATTGTTTTTTACTTCCTCCCACATAATTATGGTGTTTTATCCATTTTTACACATGTTCAAGGTCATTTTAATTCATTTGGAATGGAAGAGAGGAGTTTGGGAGTAAAAGGATGCATTTTAGAACCTTTTACAACTTTGGTAGAATAGGTTTTTGAAGGAATTACTTTATGTAGGGGCTTATATATCATATTAATGCATCCATGGTGTCATTAATATCCCCTAATAGGCCTCTAAAATCATATTCCATCATACGAACTAGTAGAGGTAAGGAAAACATAGTGGCTACAAACTAGGCATGAAATAGGCTTTTTACCATTAATGGAGGTCTAAGAATTTATAAGGTTTATAAAAGGAAATAAATACCATTTACAACATAATAAATTTTTCCATAGTGTTATATTACATAAGTAGGCTTATGGTTCTTCATGCTGAGGAAAACTCATTTTGGGCAGTTTTGGACAACTTTAGGAGAGCCTCAAGTTTTCACTCAGTACAGTTAAGAAAAAGAAAATTGAGACATAATATTATTTTAATTTATAATTACCCTAATTTCCTTCCACTTTGTGGTATTTTTTATTTTTTTCATCTCCCCATCTTTATGACCAATGACAAATAGTTTAGGGGTGTCTAGTTGGCCTACTCATCTAGACAGGGTTCAAGTTTTCATTAGTTGCTTCACTTAAGAACTAAATGAGGAAGAATGATTTTAGGTGTGTTATTTCAAGGTAAAATAGGACCTATTCCAATTTTTTTAATGAACTAAATCCTTACAAGAATGTATTTATGTCATAAAACCTATTTTCCTTATTATCCTTATGAAATGGCCATTTGATCACTTTTAGAGTAGAACCTAAATTATAAGGATAATTTACCCCCCCCCCCTCCTTATGTCACATTAACTTACACAATTTATATTCCTCATAAATACTTAGTATTTTATTAAATCCTTGATAGGCCAAACAATCAAGTTGCTAGTTGGAGCTCCAATGGAGTTGTGGGCAAGTTTATCAACTATAGAGGTTTTCCTTTCCTATAGTGATCTCAAAAAGAAGTATAAATTATGTTTACACCTATTAAGTTTCTTTAAAATCTCTCTCTTTCCAATTTTATTTTCACACCTATATTATTCATAGAGTGGCAGTTAAGAACATGGGTTACATAGTCAATTTAATGTATTTCCTAACATAGTTAGCTGAGTGAGGTATTTGATGTCCTAAATAGTTTCATAGAGATGTTATGAAGATTTAAAATAGAGTTAATCAAATTCTTTTTTCATGATAAATTAGGTAAGATCCCTTCAAATGATAAAAGATAGATTGTAATAGTCTATTCCCCATGTATGCATAGTCTTCCACCATGAATGAGCACCTACAGGTGTTATAGACAAGATCATCACATTGAAAAGGAGAAATTGTATAGATTAAATCACTTCATGGTTTAAAGGTCTTTTTTAAATAATATTAGGAGGTTCAATATGAACCATAAGGTCACATTCTATATATAGAGTCCATATCCACACTCATTGCCTGCAAATTGAAATTTCCACCTATAGGTGGCCTTGACATATATGTGTAATTATTTCATGAGGATTTTATAACATGTTTGGATGTTTCCATTAGGTTATAATAATATTTATATGCCTTTATAACTAAGTATTAACTTACATCATATGTACAGTCCACAAATACCTTCACTACCTTATGTATTATTGTGTATGCACCTATAGGCTAATAAAAAGATTTGAGATGCTTCAAGAGGATATTTGATAAGATTTTAAACCTTAATGAGGCTTTTAGAGTTTTATTATACCATGGAAATCATTTTTGAAGCCAAATATTGTAGGTAGGTTAGAAGAGGTTATATGCATTTAAAGGACTAAGCTTTAGGGACAAAATCCCTAAAAGATCCAAAATAGAGCCATTAATGCTTTTAGATTTAATATATAACAATGTTTAATAGGTTTTTAATTAGTATAAATACATATAACTTGTATCCCTATCCTAGGATAACACTTTTAAAAAAGAAGTGATAGATTTGGCTAATTGGTTTTCATGCTAGAAGACTTCAAAGTTGCCCTTTTGTTCACTATGTTCATTCAGTGATTTCTATAGGTGTTGAGATTTCAAGTGTCTTCACAACCCAAATTTGTAGTATTTAGGTATGCCTTCATGATTTAGTGGTCTTATCAAGTTGATAAGATAATTTGAGGTTTAAATAGCATCAACAAAGGTTTAAATGCAAGGTTTTTACCCCATCAATATCTACAGGCACCTTTTTCATAAGTGGAAACGTAGAACACATAGTCAGCACTCATATTCAATAAAGATCAAGGTGTATGTGGAGGGTTTTTCAAGGTTTGAGTGGTAAGTAACCTAGGATTAACCATATTTTTAATATCCTTAATATATTCCTACCACATGGAAAACCAATAAAGGAATTAGTTTTCCATCCAATAGTTACCTACAGCTAAGTGGTTTAGATGTCAAGATAGTGAGGAGGCTAAAGAAACTTTATAAGAGAGGTGAACTCATTATGGTTTATTTAATCTTATAAGGATGAATTATAGTAGATATATTATTCTAAACACCTTGCCACCTTTCACCAAGCTTTCCAGGGCCTCAGGCCTATCACAGTCTGTATAGGGCATTATTAGAGAATAACCATTAATTATTTCAAACGAATAGTGCTAAGTTGAATTCATGAAAGTGATTAATGAGAGTAAAAGTATTTAAATGTATTATAATCCATTAATTAGGTTTCAAAAAACTATTTTATAGTCAGTACAACCTTCAAAATCACCTATAGGCCTTAATGAAACTCACTTGTAGCCCTCTTCTAGGGATAGACCTATTTCCAAAATAATTAAGCGAATGAACAAATAGTGACTAAGTAAGGTCTAATGGTGTAAAGGATTCATAAAAAATAATGATCAAACAAGGATAAATATTATGAAGGTTTAATTTAAAGGACAAATCAAATTCAATGTGAATCATTCACCATGAACATCACCTACAGGCCTACTCTTTAGACCACTACCTACTATGATGAGGGTTTTAATGCCAAAGAGACCTATAAGGTGATGGAAACCTAAATGTACTACCAATTAATATCAAATAATAATTAATGGATTACAATCATCTACACAATCCTAAGGGCCTCTGAACACTCACCTACAGTAGTAAATAAAGCACTATACAGTTAGTAGAATACTAGTGGACTATGGAGGAGGGTTTTCAAGGTTGAAATACCTTTAAGATAGGTTTTAATATATTTTAATGACAAGAAATAATATACTAAATACATTATGGTGTATTAACCCACCAAGACCATCAAGAGAGATATCTAATGGAGACCTATAGTGCCTTAGAGCAACCTATAAGCTTACTTTCAGACCACCACCTACAAAGTTTTGACCTTCACAGGTTTTAAAGGATCTCTAAGGTCATGGAGATTGTTTGAACCAAGAACAAGCAAGGAGTAGATATAATATAAAATAGAGGAGAATGAGGATTCTTAGGACATAGATACCATCAAATTCATCCTTTGAAGTTCCACCTAAAGCTAGCTAAGGGTTACCTATAGTTGATAAAGGAAATGGTGCTTTAGAGGAGTTTCTGAAAGAATAGAATTTTCAATTAAAGTTTTGATTTATTAAGGAAAAACTCATACATATTAATCTTCTAAGTACAAAGTGTTATTGGAGTGTTTATTTTTCAATTTGAAGTTCATAAAGTACAATGGTGAGGTTTGTGTTCAAGAGAGTGGTTCATGATTGATAACATGTTGAAGTGACTTATAAATCATGAAATGGGGCTAAGAAACACTAAAATAGACATAAAATTTAATGAGTGAGATTTTTATATGTGGAAGAAGCTATTAATGAGTTTTATTAGTCAAAGCAATCCTCAAATTTTTTTATACCTTGTTTTGACATAGGCAGTTTATGAGAAACAAGTGTGTGAACTTGAGGAGAAGCTCTAATAGGTTAGATAGGGGGTCCTTGATCATTACTATGGTGTTATATAAGTTTAAAATACCTATGTAAGGTCATATACCCTAGTGAAGTTCCTATAAATAAGTACCTTTCAAATTGGAGTTTCCTCTGCCTTGCACAATCAATGAAAACACATAGTTGACTGAGTTTTTGGTGTTTGAAGCATGAAATGAGTAGAATGAAGGATATAGCCTATTTTAATAGGTGTATTACATTGAAAAATACCTATATAAGGTAATTTTTTCCTTTTAATCTTTTCAAAACTCAAGGAAATAAATTTTGAAGGCTCTCGGCCTATGTAGGATGGTGTATTGGGTTTCAAAAGGAAAACCCCTAAAATTTTTGATTCAACCATTAAAAATTAGTGAAACTTAATAATTTGTCATGTTTTGGTGTAAATAGAGTGAATAAAGTGGATTTTGGTTTTGTAGGAAGCCGTATAGTATAATTTCTAGACTTGTTGGTGTGCTTAAGGGGCTAATTAGGCCTACTCAGAGATGTGTTACAAAGGAAGTGTACCTTAGGTGTGGAGTTAGGTCATGTAATTTTATATAGAGTTGAAATCAGATATATTGTGCTCTAATTTACTTTTATATCCTTCAGAAAGTTAACATATGTTTCAAATCAAGGGGAAAATGAGAAAAAAAAGGCTACAAGCCTTGAGAGATAATTATGAGCCCTATGTGGGGAATGTAAGGGTAAAGTGTGTTTAGGCACATATAAGGTTTTATATCAGAATTTAATTGACCTTATAATATCATATACCGTATAATAATTATCCCTTTATACCCATATCATCATTTGGTGCTTGAGATTTAAGGAGGGTAGTCTAACAAGAAGCTAGTACAAGTTAATGAGGAAAGGGTGAACAATGATAGAAAAACAATTGATTGTTTAGAGGAAAATGAGATTATTTTGAAAACCAAAGATTCAAGGACAAGGTATTTATGTAACTTTGAAGTGTATACAAGCTTATATATTAGCAGAGAGGTAGTGGGCATCAAGAAGCATGAAACCATGTTTAATCTTCATGATTATATTGAAAACTAATAAAGGAATTGGTTTTAATTTTGTAAAAACTACCTAAATACACCCACTTATAGGATCTTTCCCATATATCTAACCTACATCTAGTTGGACACTTGAAGAGAGAAAAATCCCAAGAGTTTAGAGATTGTCTTGGGTTTCATGAATGTCTTATATCCGAGAGAGTGGTCTCTTTTGATCTAAGATGATTTCCATAAATTAAAGAGACTATACATACGTAAAATTCACATATTTTGACATATAAAAATCATACAAACTCACTAAGATCATAGTTGCACCTACATAGTAGGTTAGTGCTTGGTGTAGGCTAAATATGTAAAGTGCTTAATTTAAGAATGTTTCATGTTCAAGCAAATATTTGAAGAAGAACAAGGAATGATAAGTTTTTAAGATCATCATGAAGTATGGAGTGACTTTCAAGGACATGAACATAATCAAGTTCACCTACAACTAGGCATGAGTTGATGAGGTTATACTACAAACACATTCCTTGCTTCCCTCTTTTGAAGACATAGGTAAAGTGGTAAAATTAGAACTTGATGATGTGTAAGATTCATGAAGATGATAATGAGGTATTCAAAGGGTTTAAGTGAGGTCATAAACCACCTAGTGTTATATCCACAACAAAATACTATCTCATCTACAACTATCATGGAAAATGATACACCTTTCATGTTAGGTGTGTACGTAGTATGACAATGGTTTCTCTTGAATAACTCCATGATGGTTTAGATCATATAAGGTAAGAAGTGGATTTAATTGGGGTCTAATCATTATTTTAGAGACTTTAAAGGATATACTATACTGTTTTCATCTCAATTTACACCTAAATCCATCCTCTTGGATGGATCAAACAATAGTACCAAATGAGGTTGAGTCTTGCATGAGGAAAGAGACTCTAGAGAGAGTGGATCTCCAACTATGTAACCAAGGTTAGAATCATGATTATATTTTAAACCAATAAGGTAATTGGTCATCATCAAGGGATGACTATGTTCATATTTGGAGATGGCTAATGAAAGCAAGCATATTTTCAAAAGGGTAAAAGGTTGTTCAAGAAAGGTGCTTCATGGTGGAGTCTCATGATATGATAGTTTCACAATAAAATGTGGAGATGGAATTGAGTATAGGATCATGATATAATACTTTAAGTAATGCAATCTATAGTCATGCACTTCATAACCATCACCTACATCACTGAGCATGCAAGCATCCATGGATTTTCCTTGAGGAGCTTAAGTCATACATGAGTTGCATGAGGGTGAAGGAAAAAAAATGAAGAGTGGAATAATTAAAGGAGAAGTTACATGAGAATTTAAAATCACATTCACCTTGTTTTATCTCATACCAAGGCAAAGGGGAAGAAATCTTAATTTTTAAACTTAACCAAACAAGCACATATCACTAGCTTTTGGAAAATGGGCCTATAGGAAAAAATATGCATGAATTATTACCTAATATAAATATTGAAAATATTTTCTAGGTTTTTTGACAAGTTAAATATTCACAATTTTAGTACAGTCAACCCTATGTTTAATCCCAGTTAACATTAGAGCTTGCCTTAGAGGAATTGGATATTTTAGGCCATCTATAGGTCAAGTAAAAGCATAAAATTTGGTAATACTGGTCTCCATGACTGATAAAAATATACCATTCCATCATAAAGTTCCTATAAATAATTAAACTACTCTTTATTCTTACACAGACCTCTTGTAGTCAAGAAGGTAGCCATTAGATGCCAATTGAAGTTTTGTCAATTATGGGTGCTAAGAAGGAGTTTAGGCATTGGATAGGTATTAAAACCATATAATATGATGTTTTAAATCTGTATTGTTTTATATAAGTGATCATACTCAATTTTTTCAAGAAAAAGTTTGAAGAAAGACAAGTTTAGGCATGGAGGAAGCATGCTGGTTGCTCAAGGTAAATTTTGGTAAAAAGGGTCTACAAGATAATGTACACATCTAAAATAATTTAAACTTGGTATAATTAGTCTTCATGACCTATTATACATATCCATAATATATTTAATGTTAGGTGATAAGTGAAAGTTCCTATTGTTTATACACAGTCCCCTTTGTGTCTCATAATGGTCACCATTGGTGCAGGCACACTTTTGAAGTTTTAAGGTGTGGTTGAGGATTAAAATATTAGGTAAGTATTTTAAAATAATTAGAGTATTTTTTTAATCCCATTATACACATTTAAATATTTTTCACACTCCAAACTTCATGCAAACCTTGTAGGCAAGCTTAAAACCCCATAGGCAATCTCAAAAGCATAAAGATCAAAGTTGGGTTTTGATCATTTAAAAAGGTGTTATGAGATGTTTCAGGTTCCATGAAGATAATTTAAATCAAATAATATTATTGGAAATTTCAAATTGGTCCTTTTGAGGAATTTGAACTTTTAGGTCTAAGACACCCAGTTTTAGCCCTTCTTTAGATGCTCGTATCTTTCATATCATGAGGAGTTGGGCCAAGTGATTATAGTATGTTTTGGGTGCCCATATTTAAATTGAATTAATTATGTATTGAGATTTTTTTTAATTTCTTAATATTTATTAAAAATCACTAAAATCATAAACATGATCAAAATGCTTGCAAAACCTATAGGCAATCATCTTTATGTGTGGATATTTTCATACCTTCTATATGGGAGACCAATATTTTCAAGGTCTTTTAATGGGTATATGGAATTGAGATCCATGGAAATATGTTTTGTAATATATGTCCACATTGTATGAAGAATCATCTTGAAGGTGAGCTTGTCTAGGCTACCAAAGGAGCTTTTTGACTAGTTTTGGGTTTTTGGACTCATAGGTCCATCAAATGTCCTATAATAACTCTAAAAACACCAAGAATATTTATATAACTCCATTTATATATTTAATAACCTATTTTATATAATTATTTGACATGTTTGGGTGCCTAGAAGGCCAAAAATGGCTCAAAAATGCTTAATTTAACAAGCCTTCAAAAGGAAGAATGGTCTAAAGAAATGGAAGAGGTCTACTAGGACATAAATCATATTTATATAGAACTTTTAGCTATTAAAAAGGGTTTTTATGGTGCCTTGTTGAGTCAAAGGGTAAAAAACCTAGGATTATTACATTTTATGGATTGTTGTAGGCTTAATGGTGATTTCCACCATTGTTGTAGGTCTTGAAGGTTGTCCAAATATTTATTGTATTCATAATACACATGATATGGATGTATATAAGTATTATAAAAGTCTAGAATTCGTCTTTAGGTTGCTAAATGGCCTTGGGAATAGGTTTTAGGGCAGCTATTAGAAGGTGGCTCAAGCTTGTGACCTCCATCAATGGGGTCTATGAGAATTTCAGGTTTCATGAAGTTTATTTAAGGTTAGAGGAGAAAAATAAAGTTTTAAAATAGAATAAAATATCAAAATGAAAACTCCAAAATATATCCTCCATGTTTAGTTAATCACCAAATGCTAAGTCAACTAACTTCTTGCCTAGCATGTTTTAAAAGTGCAAGTGGAGGTGGGTGTAGAGTCTAAAGGAGAGAAGTTTGGATGTTGGGGAGATAATTAGAGAATTAAATTAGTTTTAAAAATCTTTGGAGACTTTTCCATTTTTAGTTGATCATGACATCATCATCCTCAAAAATTTGTCTTCTAGTTTGTTTCTAAGCCAATGAGAGGGCTTGAAGTCTATTTGGACTAATGACGGTCATTATGTTGAGAAAATATTAGTTATCATTGATACAAATATGGTTGATACTCCATGGAAGGTGGTTTTGTCTCATTTAATTAATTATATTTGCTTGCTTCTTCTCTATTTATTCCCCTTTTCTCTTATATCTCTCATTTCTCCCCTATTTTTAAAGATATATTCTCATTTGAAAAGGTAAAACCCTATCAAAATTTGTAATAAATACCTTTTGAATAAATAAACATAATTTTTCACCTATATCTATCCTCTAACATGTGTTTAACAAGCTTTTGTATGATGGCTTTGTGAATAAGTATTCTTCCATATCCATTGTCCTTCTTTCTTGCCTCTTTTTAGGTATTTTCAAGTTAGTTACAGGTCTAAACTTGAGATTTTTTTACCATTAATGGATTCTTGTTATGAGTTTTAGAGGTCTTATTTACTTCATTTATTGCTTAGTGAGCATATTTTAATAAATACTTATGCAAATTAGCTAGTTTATGAGATTGTGTGAGAAAAGATTGTCTTATGCTTAGTGTTTGTTTCAAGCTTATGTGAGTGTCAATTAATTTGGTATATCACGATTTTAGATTTATTAATCATCCTATACCCCATTTATATCACTCTTTCAAGCAAAAATTTTAGTTTAGTTGATCTACTAAGATGAAGTTAGCCTTCTCCAGAGCTTCAACCACACTGCAGGATACCCACAGCCTGAGGTTACTCCAATATTGTAGTTCGGAGTGAGAAAGCCTAAAACTATCTCCCAAAAGGGTGAAATTCTATACTATAATAGTTTATATCATGTCTAGCGGGACAAATTTAAAATAATATTGGTCAAATTTGATGTTAGTTTGATTAATTTTTAGAAGTTATAGCTTTCATATTTCAATGTCTAGCAACTCTGAAGAGCCCTCAACATTCTAGTGGTAAATCAATACCTATATTTCATGTCAAAAGTGACTAAAAGATCATATTCTAGAGGTATTCCTTTTGAATTTATTAAATTACCTTTAAACTCAGAAAAAACATTAATATTTTCTAACACTCATACCTATAAAGGAAACTTTCCTCCTAAACTAGTTTCTAAGTTTACCTATGCAAGAAGATATTTGTTGGGTCCTTTCACTACCATGATTGCCCCTAGATATTTTCCCTTTATGGCCTTCAATATCCAATGTCCTTTGGACCTAAATCAACATGACCCCATCCTAGTGGCAGACATTAAAAGTGTTCCTTACTTCATAGGAAATATATAACCCCTTCAGAACATCTCAAATATATAACTTACTTTTACACTATTCATGACATCAATGAAGAAAATGTGGCTATCAGGTTGTTGGTCATCTCTTTCAAGGACAAGGGCAACCTAAATATACTTTAAAAAATAATTATAATCATAATGCTATAAGAACTTCTAATACTTTGGTCCCTATTCAGAACAATATTGCTAAATAAGGTGAGTGTGTTATGCCCTATAATCAATCATTTAATCAATCCATTATCTTAAACATTGATTTTAATTAGGATTTCAATGATCAATGGCATTAGGGTGATGGTTATGGATTCAATCAAGCTCTTATGGCTTAAAATATAGAAGTGCCTATGATGATAAAACTAGAGGAACCTCAACAAGCCCAATGGCATAATGAAGGACCAAACTAATTGGGTGCTATAATTGTTAAATATGAGTAGGAAGAATGGTATGCATTTAATTAGTTGGCTAGTTTTATCCAAGCAAACATCCTAGTGGTAGCCAATATAAGGTTGAAAATAAGGAACATGGAGGGTGAAAAATAATCAGTCAAGGGGTCTCCTACTCTTACTCCATTACTATCAAATCCAAGTGAGTCTATTACTACTCCAAAAGTTCTAATAGCCCAAAGGAATCAAAACCAAGGGAATGCCTTTGTACCCAAAAAATCTTAGGCTCAAAACATATTTATGGCTCCCAAAGCACAAACAAAAGTTGGTGGTTTTCCCATAAATATTTTTGAATAATTCCAATGTGAGTGTTCTGATGTGGGACATATTTTCTATGCCTAGTTAGGTGGATATCCTTCAAGAAGGATTGTCAAAGATCAATGTTTCTAAGAAGCCACCAAGCAAACAAAATGTTGTTCTCACCAATATAACCAAAGGGCCTAATGATGTAAAATCAAACAAGGTGTTTAAACCTCCTCCCTCTTAAATTTTTGTAATCATTAATGACTCCGTGGAACACAAATTCATGGTAGAAAATGGATCAAGTACTTCAATGATGCCAAAGTGAATAGTAAATCAAATTGCTTTGAGTATTAGACCTAATCTAGGGAGTTTTTTAGCTTGATGGATCTTCTACCAAACCATCTGGTATTATCATAGGTCTAACCTTGACCCTACATGCTTGTCCTAGTGTTTCAATGGCTTATGATGTAATAATTCTAAAGGTGCCTCTTCACTTTGATCTATGATTATCTACAAAATTCACATCTAAAATTGGGGGTTACCTAGCAGCAAATTGGTCCTACATGGATTTCAAGACAAGGTATGGGACAAAGGTATCTATCAAAGTTGAGCTTATTACCCAATTTCACATTAAGCCTTATGGGCCAATTATGCCAAACTTTAATTTTAACATTCTAGATGAAGAGGACCACCTTCTTAGTCAAGAACTAGACACTAATCCTAAGGGGATACCTAATATATTATTGGATGAGTTATGGAGTGAGAATCAGCTACTTAACCATTTGGAAGGTGTTGAAGAAAAACACGTAGGAGTCTATTACTACATGAAGAAGATGAGTTCATGCCATCCCTTACTATGACACAAGAGGATACTAGTGGTTTTTGTAAATTGTTATGTTATGTTTCAAGGAGAAAACATGGAGTAGGTGAAGGTGTAATGATAATATCTCCCTCTAATGACAATTACTTTTCCTCTTATAGGTTTTAAAATAGTTGTTCTTACAACATAGTTGAGTATGAGGGCCTTATCCATGGTCTTTAATGGGCTAGTAAGAGGGAAATCAAGTAGTTACGAGTATACAAAGATACTAAGATAATAGTGAATCAAGTCAAATTCCAAAACACCATAAATAATCCCTTAATGAAATATTACAAGCAAAGAGTGTGGGACATACTTGAATAATTTGAAACCTTCAACATATAATTAATGTCAAGGGAGAAAAACTAGAATGCTAATAGGTTGGAAGTTGTGGGGGCTCATTTTTACATCCCAAATGAGTTAAAGAAGTCAAAATTATATCCACATGTTAAATCGGTAGTGAGACCATCAATGCTTGATAATGAGGCTCATTGGTAGGTCTTAAATACTGACAAGCATATTACTTATTCATTACAATAAGAGGCAGAGTTTTCCTCAATAAACCAAGGTAAATTTCAATAGTGGTATGAGGATCAAATTGTCTAGCTAAGGTCTAAAATATTCCAAAAGGGATGGTTACCATTGAAGGTATTTTCCATGAAGGAGATCACATGAGGAAAGACAAAGCATTAATGTCAACTAACGAAGATAACTATGAAAGAGTCCTTATCTTTAAATATAATCTCCTTAAGCTTGGAAAGTTAATCAATGAGGTAAAAAGGCATGCTTTCATTGAACTTTGTAAGGAATATTTAGAAAACTTTGCTTGGGAGTGCAGTGATCTGAGAGGCTTTGATCCCAACCTATCCCAACATAATATAGAGTTGGAGGCTAATGCCAAGCTTGTTAGGTATAATCAAAGGCCTATCAACCCAAAAATTAAAGAGATAATGAGGAAATAATTGATTAAATTTATTGAGTCCAATATCATTTTTCACATCAAGCACTCCTCATGGGTAGCTAACTTGATGTCAGTGAGAAAGAATAACAATGAAATATGGTTGTGTATTAACTTTAGAGACATGAAATGGGTCTCTTTGAAAGATCATTACCCTTTACCAACCATGGAACAACTCCTTTAAATGGTTTCTACTTTAGAACATTTCTTTCTTTTGGACAAGTACTCAGGATAAAACCAAGTGTTGGTAAGAGAAGACCAATACAAGACTACCTTAACCACAAATTTGGGCACATATGCTTATCATAAGATGCCCTTTGGCCTATAAAATATTAGGGATACTTTTTAAAGCATGGATATGGATTTACAAAGCTTGCTAAATTAGATGTCACTTATCTACTTGGATGACATAATAGATTTCTCCAAGAAGGCTAGTGAACACATGGACCACCTAAGATTAATCTTTAAAAGATCTAGAGAATATGAGAACTCATTGAATCCTAAGAAGTGTGTGTTTTTTATTCATGAGGGAAAACTCTTGCGACATATTGTCTCAAAATATGGACTAGCTATTGATCCTAAGAGAATAATTGTTATCTTGGCATTATCCATACCCAAGCATAAGAAGGGACTTTAGAGTTTCCTTGGGAATATAAACTTCATGAGGAGGTTCATACCTAGTTTTACAAGCTTATTCAAATATATTATATTTATTTTTAATAAAAACCAAATGTTCAATTGGTTAGGAGAAGGTAAATTATGATCTGAGTCTATCAAGCAAGCCATTTCCCAAGCATATATGCTCATGAATCCTAATTTCTCAAGGGATTTCATATTGTATGCCTTTTCCAATATTGATAATATATAAACTTTTTTGATGTAAAATAATGGTGAAGGACTTTAGAATCAAATTGCATTTTTAGTTAACGGTTTGAAGGGTATGAATTAAGGTATACTTTTGTAGAAAATCAAGTCCGTACAATGATAATAAGCCTTAAAAATTTAGACCAATGCTCTCTAATATAAAAATATATCTTATGGGGTCTCATCTTGGAGTGAGAGACATACTTATTAACAAAGACCTAAATGATAAGAGGGATAGTTGGACTACCAAGGTCATGGAATATAATTTGGAGATTAAGATCATTAAGCTGGTGAGATGCAAATTCTTATGTTAACACATGGTTGATGACCTTCATGAAGATGAATAGGTTATCTTGGTGACACAAGATAACCCACAAATATATGCACGTCTACATCACACTAGTTAGCTCTAAGATATGACAAGATTCTTCATAAAGATCAATGCCCTCAAATTATAGATAGGGTAAAGAGAAGGTATTTTAGGCTTTAATCCATACCTTATGCATTGGTTGATGGGGTTTTATTCATAAAAGGCCTCAATGGAGTGTTCCTAGGGTGCATATATGATGACCAAGTGACTAGGCTCTTGGAGCAATTCCATGATGGGCCTATAGGAGGCCATTTCACTCTAAGGATGATATTATCAAAATTAATGAGATATAGTTATTATTGTCCCAACCTCTTCAAAGATGCATATGCATGGGTGAGAAATTGTCAAAAGTGTGATTTCTTTATAGGTAAGCAAAGATTGGTAGCCTTTCCTCTCAACCCAATTCAAGTAGAACATCCCTTCATGTAGTCAGGTTTGGACTTCATAAAAATGATCAATCCACCTTCTTGTAAAAGACACAAGTGGGTACTCATTAATATTAATTACTTTACCAGGTGGGTGGAGACAATTGCTCTAAAAGAATCTAGTGAGATAGTAATTTTGGATTAATATGATAGTATAGTAATGAGGTTTTATGTACCAATAATAAACATTTTAGATAATGCCTTAGAATTTGTTGGCATGAGGAAAAGTGAGTGGGTACTTCAAATGGGAATCTACCTTAGTATATCCTCTAATTACTAACCCCAAGGCAATGGTCTTGTAGAGTCAACAAATAAAAACCTAATAAGGATCATCAAGAGGATTATGGAAGAGAATTAGATAGTGTGGTATACAAAGTTAAGTATAACCTTATGGGCTAATAGAGTGACTCCCAAATTCGCCATTGGAAACTCACCATTTATCCTTGTGAATGGGATAAAATCTAATTCTCCCATATATTGAATTACCTACCTAGGAGTTATCCCATCATCTTGAGTTGATAGAGAGTGAAAGTATGAGTGTGAGGATGGTAGAGCTGATGGAGCTTAAAAAAACAAGGGACCTTGTAATGAAGACACTAGAGTCACATAAATCTCAATTAAATAAATCCTTTTACAAGAGATACATATCAAGGGGCTTCAAAGAGGGGGATCTAGTCCTCAAGTGGGATTAAAATAAGGCCAAGTCAAGTAACCATACCAAGTTTGACAGCTTGTGGAGTGGTCCTTATTTGATCCATGGATGCAAAAAACATAATTATTTTCATCTTTCCTAATTGGATGGTAAATTGTTACCCATCCTAGTCAATAGGATTCATATAAAGCCTTTTTATTAGAAGAGTTTTCATCCATTGAAAATATTGTATATTTTATATAATTTTTCATTTTTCCTCTAAGTGCCTTATGCACAACCTTTTTAGTTGTGTGTTTCCCTTCCCTAAGTGCTTTGGGCACAGTGTTTATTTTTTATTATTGTCCTTGTGGCTTCAATAGGATTTTTTCATAAATTTACAACCTTGTATCATTTTCATATCAGTTGGGAAGAAAGACTTGTGACCCCATATACCCAATGGATAAGACAAGGTAACTAATATATTACATAACAGGAATGCAATCTTAGGAGGTCACTAAAAATGTTGGATAAAATTGGAATACATATGAAAATTTTGCCTAAAATTATTATTCCACTCTCTTGGAACCTTTAGTAACCTTCTACCCCCATAACTAGTCCTTTTTCAGTCTTAACTTGATGATGTAGTGCAATATCCTAGGAGGTCCTAGTATGGTGTGAGAAGATGAGTAGAGTTATTATTAAGTCGGTTATATAATGGTGGAAGGATTAAATAAACCTCATGACCCTATCACATGTCACTTTCAAGGTTTTGAGATACTTTAAACAAGTTTTAAGGTGAATATGGTGATTTTGAGTAAAATCCCTAGAAATAGGTCTAGAACTGCAAGTGAAGGATCTATCAAGTTTCCATGGTTTTTGATAGTTTAAGGGCATCAATTACATTTTCACAATTTATCATATTATAATGATCAAAAAATGAGGAATAGATAAGATATTATGCCCAAAATACCCCCAAAAGTGCATTAGATGAGTTAAGGGTCCTCAAAATAGAAATTTCAAGTGAAAAAGTAACTTTTTGAAGAATTCAAATTGGTTTTAACTTAATCCCACCTCATTATGGCATATTTTCCTTTATTATACATGTTTAAGGTCATTTGAAGTTATTTGGAGTGGAAGAGAGGAGTTTGCAAGAAAAATGATACATTTTAGAACCTTTTAGAGCTTTAACAGAACATGTTTTTGAAGGATTTGCTTTATGGAGGGGATAATATATCATATTAAATAATCCATGGTGTCCATAATATACCCTCATATTCATATAAAATCATATTCTAGAATAAGAATAGATAGAGGTAAGGAAAACCTATGGGCTACAAACTAGGCATGAAATAGGTTTTCTACCATTAGTGGAGGTCCAAGAATTTTAGAAGGTTTATATAAGGAATTAAAGGTCATTTAAAGAATAAAAAAATTTCAAGTGTTTTACTTTGTAAGTAGGATTTTGGTTCTTCATGCTAAGGAAAAACTATTTTGGGCAGTTTTGGATAGCTCTAGGAGAGCCTTAGGTTTTCACTCAATACAGTCAGGAGAAAGAGAGTTGGTAAAGAATATTTAGGGAAGTTATACAGACCCTAATTTCCTTCCACTTTGTTTCATTTTTGGTCTAGTTAATTTCCCCATATTTATGAACAATTGTTAACAGTTCAGGGGTGTCTAGTTGGCCTACTCATCCACACAAGGTCTAGGTTTTCTTCTATTACTTTAATTCAAAACTAAATGAGGAAGAATGGTTTTAGGATTATTTTTGAAAGGTAAAATATGACATATTATAATTGGTTTCACTAGATAACTCCTTCTAGGAAGGTACTTATGTCATAAAACCTATTTTGATTATTATCTTTATGAAATGGCCATTTGATCAATTTTATAGCAGAACCTAGGTTAGAGGGATAATTTATCTCCTCATACTTATGAAACTTAAACTTACACAATTTTTATTTTTTATCAATCCTTAGTATATCATCCAAGCCTTGATAGGCCAAACAGTTAAGTTACTTGTTTGAGCTCTAATGGAGTTGCAGGAAAGTTTATCAACTATAGAGGTTTTATTTTCTTGTAGTGGTTTAAAATAGAAGTGGACATGATTTTTACACCTTTGAAAAGTCCTAATAATATCTCTATTTCCTATTTCAGTTTCACACCTATATTTTTCATAGAGTGGTAGTTAATAACATGGATTACATAGTTAATTTCTTACATTTCTATACATAGTTAGTTGAGTGTGGTGTGTGAGCTCTTAAAAAGGTTCATAAAGATGTTATAAAGAGTTAAAATGGATTTTAACACATTCCTATTGTATGATCAATTAGTAAATATCCTTTTAAATGACAAAATATGGACTGTGATAGTCTACTCCCCATTTATGCACAATCATCCACCATGAATGAGCACCTATGGGTGCTACAGAGAAGATAATCATATTGAAAAGGATAAATTATTTGGATTCAATAAATTTTGGTTGAAATGTCTTATTTGAATGATAGGATGAGGTTCAAGATGAACCATAAGGTTACATTATATATAGAGTCCATATCCACACTCACTACCTGCACATTAAATGTCCTTCTACAAGTGGCATTGACAGAGACATGAAACTATTTCATGAGAATTTTCTAACATATTTTGAGGTTTCCATCAGGTTAGAATAAGATTTATAGGCCATGAGAACTAAGTATGAGCTCACATCATATGTATCACCCATAAACACCTTCACTACCTTATGTACTATTGTGTATGCACCTACAGGCTAATACAGAGATCTGAGATGCTTCATAGAGGAGATTTGGCAATATTTGAAACCTTCATGAGGCTTTCAAAGTTATATGAAACTATGGAAATCATGTTTAAAGCCAAAGGTGGTAGGTAGGTTGGAAGAGGTTATATGAATATGAAGGACTGAGCTTTAGGGATGAAATCCCTAAAAGCTCCAAAATAGATCCCTCAGTCCTTTTGGATTTAATATATAGTAATGTTGCATAGGGTTTTGATAAATCTAAATGCATTTAACTTGTATCCCTATCCTAGGATAACAACTTATAAAAATAAGTGAGAGATTTGGACAATTGGTTTTCATGCTAGAAGACTTCAAAGTTGCACTTTTGTTTGATGTGTTCATTCAGTGATTTTTACAAGTTTTGAGCTTTCAAGTGTCTTCACAACCCAATGTTGTAGTATAGAGGTATACCTTTGTTATTGAGTGGTCCTATTGAGTTTATAAAGCCATTTGAGGTTCAAATAGCATTAAAAAAGGTTGAAATGTAGGGTTATGACCCCATCAACACCTACAAGCACCTTTTTCATAAGGGTAACATAAAACACATAGTCAACACTCATATCTAATCAAGATAAAGGTGTGTGTGGAAGTGTTTGACAAGGTTGGCTTGATAAGTTGGGAGAACCTTCACCATAGTTTTAATATCCTTAAGATATTATTACCACATGTAAAAATAATAAAGGAATTAGTTTTCCATTTAATAGGAACCTATAACTAAGTGGTCTAGATGTCAAGATAGTGAGTGGGCTAAGGAAACTCTATAAGAGAGTTGACCACCTTATGGTTTGTTAAAGCTTATAAGATAGAATCATAGTAGAGATATTATTATAAATCCCTTACCACCTTTCCCCAAGCTCTCTAGAGCCTCAAGCT
Organism: Torreya grandis; assembly: GCA_037957365.1. Taxonomy (NCBI): domain Eukaryota; kingdom Viridiplantae; phylum Streptophyta; class Pinopsida; order Cupressales; family Taxaceae; genus Torreya; species Torreya grandis. The sequence goes on from JARHVA010001572.1 coordinate 1,829,318, forward strand.
TTCACAGTTTATATTGGGCATTATTAGAGCATAATCATTAATTATTTTAAAGGATCAATGCTAAGTTAAATTTAAGAAAGTGATTCATGAGAGTATTAGTGTTTAAATGGCTTATAATACATGAAATAATTTGTAAACACCTATTTTATATTTATTAAAAACTTTAAACTCACCTACACGCCTTAATGAAACTCACCTACAACCCTCTTCTAGGCTTTAGACCTATTTCTAAAACTATCAAAGGGGTGAACAAATAGTGACTGAGTAGGGTCTAATGGTGTGAAGGATTCATCAACCATAATTATCAAACAAGGATAAATATTATGAAGTTTTAATTTAAATAACAAATCAAATTCAATGTGAATCATTCACCATGAACATCACCTATAAGCCTACTCTTTAGACCACTACCTACTATGATGAGGGTTTTAATGCCAAAAATAACTATAAGGTGATGAAAACCTAAATGCACTACCAAGTCACATCAAGGAATAATTGAGGGATTACAAGCATATACACAGTCTTGAGGGCCTCCAAACACTCACCTACAATAGCAAATAAATCACTATACAATTAGTAGAATACTAGTGGAATATGGAGGAGGGTTTTCAAGTTAAAATACCTTCAAGATAGGTTTTAAGATATTGTAATGACAAGAAATAATCTCATGAATACCTTTTGGTGTATGAACCCACCAATACCATCAAGAGAGATATATAATGGAGACCTATATGCCATGAAAACCAAGTATGAACTCACATCATATGTATCATCCATAAACACCTTCATTACCTTATGCATTATTTTGTATGCACCTACAAGCTAATATAAAGATATGAGATGATTCATATAGGATATTTTACAATCCTTGAAACCTTCATGAGGCTTGAAAATTTGTATTAAATTATGGAAATCATGTTTAAATCCAAAGGTGGTAGATAGGTTGGAAGAGGTTATATGTATATGAAGGACTGAGCTTTAGGGATGAAATCCCTAAAAGCTCCAAAATAGAGCCCTCAGTGCTTTTGGAATTAATATATAGAAATGTTGCATAATTTTTTGATAAATATAAATGAATTTACCTTATATCCCTATCCTAGGATAACACCTTGTAAAAATAAGTGAGAGATTTAGCCAATTGGTTTTCATGCTATAAGACTTAAAAGTTGTACTTTTGTTCACTATGTTCATTTAGTGATTTCTTTAGGTTTTGATTTATATTATGGAGGTATACCTTCATGATTGAGTGATATTATTGAGTTGATAATACCATTTGACATTCAAATATCATCAATAAAGGTTGAAATGTAGGGTTTTGACCCCATCAACACCTACAAGCACCTATTTCATAAGGGGAATACAAAACACATAGTCAACACTCATATTTAGTCAAGATCAAGGTGTATGTGGAAGTGTTTACCAAGGTTTGAGTGGTAAGTAAGTTGGGATCATATTCACCATAGTTTTAATAGCCTTAATATATTCTTACCACATGGAGAACCAATAAAGGAATTGGTTTTCCATCCAATAAGAACACATGACCAAGAGGTCTAGATGTCAAGATAGTGAGCAGGATAAAGAAACTCTATAAGAGAGTTGACCTCATTATGGTTTGTTGAAGCTTATAATAATGAATCATAGTAGAAATATTCTTCTAAATAACTTTCCACCTTTCACCAATCTCTCTAGAGCATCAAGCCTATAATAGTTTGTACAGGGCATTATTAGAGCATAGTCATTAATTGTTTCAAAGTAATAATGCTAAGTTAAATTTAAGAAAGTGATTCATAAGATTATCAGTCTTTAAATGGATTATAATACATGAAGGAGGTTTTAAACACCTATGTTATATTTATTGTAACCTTCAAACTTACCTAAAGGCCTTAATGAAACTCACCTATAGCCTTCTTCTAGGCTTAGACTTGTTTCTAAAACTATCAAAGGGATGAACAAATAATGATTGAGTGAGGTCTAATAGTGTGAATGATTAATCAACCATAATTATAAAAAAAGTATAAATATGATGAATGTTTCACTCAAAGGACAAATCAAATTCAATATGAATCATTCACCATGAACATCACCTGCAAGCTTGCTCTTTAGACCTCTACCTACTGTGATGAGGGTTTGAATGCCAAAAAAACCTACAAGGTGATGAAAAGCTAAATTCACTACCAAATCACATCAAGGAAAAATTTAGTGATTAAAATCAACTATACAATCATGTGGACCTCTAAACACTCATTTACAATAGCAAATAAAGCACTATATAGTCAAAAAAATATTAGAGAACTATGGAGGAGGGTTTTCAAGGTTGAAAGACCTTCAAGATAGATTTTAAGATATTTTAATGACAAGAAATAAGTTCCTAAATAACTTATGGTGTATGAAAAAACCAATACCCTCAAGATATATATCTAATGGAGACCTATAGTGCCTTAGAGCAACCTACACGCCTACTCTTAGGCCACCACCTAACAAGTGTTGACCTTGGCAAGTTTCAAAGACTCTCTAAGGCCATAGAGAATGTTTGAACAAAGAATAAGAAATGAGGAGATATATGATTAGATAGAGGAAAATGATGATGCTTAGGACATAGAGACTATAAAATTCATCATTTGAAGTTCCACCTACAGCTAGCTAAGGGCTACCTATAGTCGAGAAAGGAAATAGTGATTTAGAGGATTTTCTCATAGAGGAAAATTTTTAAAAAAAGTTTTGAGTTTTTAAATAAAACATCATACATAGGTATATTATAGGTATAAAGGGTTTTTGGAGTGTTTATTTTTCAAGTTGAAGTTCATAAAGTATAATGGTGAGGTTTGTCTTCAAGATAGTGGTTCATGATTGATAACATGTTGAAGTGACTTATAAATCATGAAACTTGGATAAGAAACACTAATAAAAACCTATAGAGGAATTAGGGAGAGTTTTTAATGTTTAGGAATCTAGTAATGAGTTTTATTAGTCAAACAAATCCTCGAAATTCTATTATACCCCATTTTTACACAGGTAATTTATGAGAAACACGTGTATAAACTTGAGGATAAGCTCTAATAGGTTAGATAGGGCATCCTTGATCATTGGTATGGTGTTATATAAATTTAACATACCTATTTAAGGTCCTAAACACTAGTGAAGTTCCTTATAAACAAGTACATTGAAAATTAGAGTTTCGTCTGCCTTGTACAGTCAATGAAAACACATAGTTGTCTAAGTTTTTGGTGTTTGAAGCATGAAATGAGAAGAATGAAGCTTATAAAATATTGAACTAGGTGTATGACATTAAAATAGAGCTGTAGAAGGTTATTTGGTCCTTTTAATATTTACTAAACTCAAGGAAATTAATTTTGAAGGCTCTCAGCCTGTGTAGGATAGTGTCTTGGGTTTCAAAAAGATAAACCCTAATACTTTTGATTCAAAATAAAAAAATTAGTGAAAATTAATAATTTGTCATGTTTTGGTGTCAGTAGAGTGAATAAAGTGGTTTTGGTTTGTTATGAGGTTGTATAGTATGGTTTTTATAAATGTTGGTGTGCTTAAGGGGTTAATTAGGCCTAATGAGATATGGGTTATAAAGGAAGTGTACCCTAGGTATGGAGTTAGGGAATGGAATTTGATATATAGTTAAAAGAAGATAGAGGGTGATCTAATATACTTTTATATCCTTGATAAATTTTTCTAATGTTGCAAACCAAGGGGGAAATAAGAAAAAAAGGCAACAAGGCTTAAGAGACAATTGTGAGCCATGTGTGTGGAATAGAAGGGTAAAGTCTATTTGGGCACATATAATGGGTTATATCAGATGTTAATTGACCTTATAATATATTATACCATATAATAATGATCCCTAGAGACCTATATCATCATTTTTTAATTGAGACCTAAGGAGGGTAGCTTAACAAGAAACTAGTGCAAGTTAATGAGCAAAGGGTGCCCTGTGTGATTATCATAATGGGTGAATAATGCTACTAGATGTTAATGTTTTGTATTTATATGAGATTATTTTTCAAACCAAAGAGTCAATAAAAATGTATTGGTGTGAGGTTTAGGGGTATACAAGCTTATACCTTGGTAAAGAGGTAGTGGGCATCAAGAGGCATGAAACCATGTTTGATCTTCATGATTATATTGAAAAAAAATAAAGGAATTGGTTTTAATTTTGTAAAAAATACCTAAATACACATAAATATAGGCTCTTTCCCATATATGTAACCTAAATCTAGTTGGACACTTTAAGAGAGAACAATCATAGGAGTTTAGAGATTGTCTTCCGTTTCATGAATGTCTTATATCCAAGAGAGTAGTCTCTTTTGATGAAACAAGGTTTCCATAACCTCAAGATAATATACATAAATAAAAGTCACATATTTTTACTTATGAAAACCCTACATGCTCACTAAGTTTAGAGTTGAACCTATATAGTAGGTTAGTGCTTGGTTTAGGCCAAATATGCAAAGTGCTTAATTTAAGAAAGTTTCATGTTCAAGAAAATAATTGAATAACCACATGGAAAAATAAGGTTTTAAGCTCATCAAAAAGTTTGGATGGATTCTAAAGGACATGAACATAATAAATTTCACCTACAGCTAGGCATGAGTTGATGAGTATATACTACAAACATAGTCCTTGCTTCCCTCTTTTGACAACCTAGGTAAAGTGATTAAATTAAAACTTCATGATATGAAAGATTCATGAAGATGATAATGATATTTTTCATAGGGTTTAAGTGAGGTTATGAAGCACGTATTGTTATAGCCACAAAAAAATAATACCTTGTGTATAGCTATCATGGAATATTGTTCACCTTTCAATCTAGGTATAAACCTATTAGGACAGCAGTTTCTCTTAAAGAACTCCATGATGGTTTAGATCATCTAAGGTAATAATTGGAAATCACTGAGGTTTAATAATGATTTTAGAGACCTTCAAGCATATACTATAGTGTTTTCATCTCTATTTACACCTATAACCATCTTCTTAAAGGGCTCAAATAATATTACTAAATTAGGTTGAGTCCTGCATGAGGAAAGAGAGTATACAGATAGTGAAACTCCCACTGTGTAACTAAGGTGGGCATCATTATTATATTTAAAACCAATAAGGGAATTGGTTTTCACCAAGGGAGGACTGTTTTAAAATTTGGAGATGGCTAATGAGAGCAAGCCTATTTTTAAAAGGGCAAAATGTTATTCAAGAAAGGTAATCCATAGTTGAGTCTCAAGGTATGAAAGTTTAAAAATAACATGTGAAAATGGAATGGATTCTAGGATCATGATATAATACTTCAAGCAGCGCAATCTACAATCATGCACTTCATAACCATCACCTACATCATTGAGTATGCAGGCATCCATGGATTTTCTTTAAGGAGATTAAGTCATACATGAGCTGCATGAGGGTGAAGGACAACAAATTAATATTTTAATAATTCAATTATTAGTTAAATTAACCTTTTTCTATCTCAAACCAAGGCAAAAGGGAAGAAAGCTTAGTATTAAAACTTGACCAAGCAAGCACATGTCACTAACTTTTGGCAAAATGGGCCTATAGACCAAAACATGCATGATCCAATCATGAAATTTGGTGGAGAGACTAATTATCACCTATTATACATATTAAAAATCTTATTTATTTATTTTGACAATTGGAACTATTCATTGTTTTAGTATAGTTAACCCTATGTCTAATCCTTGTCAACATTGGAGCCTACCTTGGTGGAATTGGCCATTTTGGGGCATATATAGGTTCATTCAAAGCATGAAATTTTTTATTAATTTACCCCATGACAAACCAAATCATCACATTCCATACCTAAGGTCATATCAATAGTTAAAGTACTCAATGTTCTTACAGAGACCTCTTATAGTCAAGAAGGCAACCATTAGAGGCTAGTTGAAGTTTTATCAATTCTTGGTGATAAGAAGAAGTTTATGACTTATAAAGGTCTTAAAACCATATAATATAATGTTTTAAACCTATATTATCCTATATAATTTATCAAATTCAGGTTTTTCAAGCAAAATTTTGAAGACAAGTTTAGGCATGGAGAAAGCATGTAGTTAGCTCAAGGTAAATTTTGATAAAAAGGGTCTATAGGAAAAATTACACATAAAAAGACTTTAAACTTGGTATAATTGGTAATCATGATATAATATACCTATCCATAAGCTCTTTAAGGTCATGTGACATGTGGAAGTTCATATTGTTTATATATAGTCCCCTCTAAGTCTCATAATGGTCACCATTGGTGCAGGCACACTTTTGGATTTTTAATGTGTGTTTGAGGGTTTCAAGATTAGTTAAGTATTTTAAAATAATTTTATTATGTTTTTAATCCAATTAAAAACCTTTAAATATTTTTCACTCACCAAACTTCATGCAACCTTGTAGGTAAGCTCAAAACCCCACAAGTAGTTTCAAAGGCATAAAGAGAAAAGTTAGTTTTTGATCATTTGAAAAGGTGTTATGAGATTTTTTATGGGAATTGAATATAATTTAAATAAAATAATATCATTGGAAATTTCAAATTTTCCCTTTGGAGGAATTCAAGCTTTTCAAGTCGAAGACACCCAATTTTAGCCCTTTTTTATATGCTTGTATCTTTCATAACATGAGGAGTCAGGCCAAGTTATTATATTATGTTTTTATTACACATATTTAATTTAAATAAATTTAGTATTTATTTTGGTTAATGGTTTGATATTTATGAAAAATTTCTAAGAGCATAAGCATGTCCACAATTCTTGCAAACCCTACAGGTAATCATCTTTACATGTGTAAATTTCCATACCTTCCACATGGGAGCCCAATATTTTTAGGGGTGTTTAAGGGGTATATTCAATTTAGATACATATAAATAAGTGGTGGAATATATTTCCACATTTTATGAAAAATCATCTGGAAGGTGAGCTTATCTAGGCTACCAAAGGAGCTTTCTGACTAGTTTGAAGTTTTTGCATTCATAAGTCTATAAAATGGCCTAAAATAATTTTAAACCACAAATAATTTGCATATGACTCCATAAATATCTTTAAAAACCTATTTTTCAAAATTATCTAGCATTTTTGGGTGCTTAGGAAACCCAAAATGGCTCAAAAATGCTTAATTTTGTAGATCTATAAAAGGAAGAATGGTCTAAAGCCATGTAAGAGGTTTAATGGGACCTAAATAATATTTATGTGGCACTTTTATCTCTTCAAAAAGGTTTATATGGTGCCTTGATAAGCTAAAGGGTCAAAACCCCAATTATTTTGGACATTTTATGGATTGTTGCAGGTTTAATGGTGATTTCCACCATTATTTCAAGTATTAAAGATTGTCCAAGTCTTTATTATCTTCATCATATGCATGATATGAATGTCAAAAAGTCTTCTATAGGTCTAAACGTGGTTTTTAGCGTGCCATATGGCCTTGGGTTCAAGTTTTAGGGTAGTTCATTGAAGGTTGCTGAACCTTATGACCTCAATCAATGGGGTCTATGAGAGTTATAGGTTTCAAGGAGTTTATTATAGGTTAGAGGAGAAAATTAAAGTTGAAAATAGAAGAAAAAATCAAAAATAAAATTCAAAAAGATAGCCTCCATGGTTAGTTAAGCACCAAATGCTAAGTCAACTAACTTTTTGCCTAACATCTTTTAGAATTTCAAGTGGAGGGGGTGTAGAAGTCTAAAGTAGAGAATTTTGGAGGTTGCAGAGACAAGTGGAACATTTAATGACTTTTAAAATTATTTAGAGACTTTTACCTTTTGAGTGTATCATGACATCATCATCCTCAAAAAAAATTATCTTCTAATGTGTTTCTAAGCCAATGAGAGGGCTTGATGGCTATTTAGAATAATGAGGGTTATTTTTTTGAGAAATGATTAGTTCTAATTGATCCAAATTTTGCTGAGACTTCATGAAAGGTGGTTGTGTCTCATTTATTGAATTTTAATTGCTTGCTTCTTCTCTCTCTCTTACCCTTTTCTCTTATATCTCCCATTTCTCCCCCATTTTTGAATATATATTCTCATTTGAAAAGGTAAAACCCTATCAAAATTTATAAGAAATACCTTTTCAAGAAATAAATATCATTTTCACCTATCTATTACCTCTAACTTGTGTTTAACAAGCTTGTGTATGATGGATTTATGAAGAAGTGTTCTTCCATGTCCATTATCCTTCTTTCTTGCTTCTTTTTAGGTATTTTCAAGTTATTTGTAGGTCTGAACTTGAAATTTTCTTGACATTAATAGATGCTTTGTATGAGTTTTATAAATCCTCTTTGCTTCATTTATTTCTTAATGAACCTAGTTTAATAAATACTTATGCAAATTAGCTAGTTTGTGAGATTGTGTGAGCAAGGATTATCTTATGTTGAATTAGTGTTTTTATCAAGCTTATGTGAGTTTCAATTAATTTGGTGTATCATCATTTTAGTGTTCTTATTCATCCTATACCCACTTTCTATCCCTTTGCCAAGTAAAAGTATCAATTTAGGTGATCTACCAAGAAGAAGTTAGCCTTTTTTGGATGTTCAGCCTCACTACAAGATACCCACAGCCTAAAGTTGCTCTAATATTTTAGCTAAGAGTGAGAGCACCTAAAAACTCACACACAAGGGTGCAATTATATGCTAAAATATTTTTTGGAATGCTTGGTAGGACCACTTTTAAAGAAGATTAGACAAGTTTGATGTTGTTTTGATCAATTTATAGTGGTTATAGCCTTTATATTTTAGTATTTGGTGACCCTAAAAAGCACTCAACATTTTGGTGGTAAGGCAATACCTATCTTTCATGCCAAAGGTGACTACAAGATCATCTTCTAGAGGTATTCCTTTTGAATTTGTTGAATTAACTTTAAACTTAGCAAAAAGGTTCAGATTTTCTAACACTCATCCTTACAAAGGAAAATTTCCTCCTAAACCATTTTCTAAGTTTACTTCTACAAGATATTTTTTGGGTCTTTTCACTACCATGGCTTCCCCTAGAGCTTTGCCTTTTTTGGCCTTAAATGGCCATAGTCATTTGGATGTAAATCAATATGACCCTATCACAGTGGCAACCCTTAAAAGTGTTCCTTACTTCATAGGAGACTAGTCTACAACCCCTTTAGAGCACCTCAAAAATATTTTTGACTTTTACCATATTCATGGCATCAATGAAAAAAATGTGGCTATTAGGTTGTTAGCCATATCTTTCAAGGGTAAGGCACTGAGCTGGTATAGAAACCTTACTTATAACTCCATCACATTATGGGAATAGTTAGGAGATACTATGTGTAAAAGGTTTGAAGACAAGAGTGATCACTTGTCACTTGTTGAACATCTAACTACAATCAAGAGGGTTCCTCATGAGGTTATGCAAGATTTTAATACTAGATTTTAGAAAACATGGGATAGGATTCTAATCTCTATCATGCCTACTCCTAACTATGATTTCCTTTACTATCTAAAATCCCTCGATATTCATATTATCATAATAATTTAGTCTATGGGAGGAAACACACTACCAGATGCCTATGAGGTGGCAATTAGATAAGAGAATAGTCTAGTATAAGATGGCAAGCTTACACTTGAACCACCAATGTTCTTATTTCTTGAGATTTATCCACCTCCTATTGCTTTTCCTCCCCTTACAACCATTCTAACTATCCTAACACTTGTTTCCATACCTACACCAAAGTAGGAAAATGTTTCAACTAGTTAATTTAGTGACTCCCAAGAACACAAGAACATCCAAGAGCTTAAGAGCATGTTTCAATCCTTGAGAAATAAATTGGTTAATGTGAAGAGGTATCAAGCTCAGTTAAATATACCTTATCAATCTCCATATCAACCTCATTAGTCCTACTAAGAAAATAGGCCACCCTATAAGGGAAATTTCTAAGGACAAGGGCAGCCTAACTATGCTAGGAAAAATAATTATAATCCTAATGTTTTAAGCACTTCCAATCATTTGGTCCCTATTTAGAAAAAAATTCAAGAAGGTAAGGGTACTATGCCTTGGAATCAGTCATTCAGTTAATTCATTATCCCAAACACTGAGTTCAATTAGGATTTCAATGATCAATGGCAGTAGGGTGATAGCTATGGGTTCAATCAAGCTCTTATGGCTCAGATTATAGAATTACCTATGATGATAAAACTTGAAGAACCTCAACAAGGCCAAGGACCTAATGAAGGACCAAACTATATGGGTGATATAATGGTTAACTATGAGTAGGAAGAATGTTATGCATTCAATCAGCGGGCTAGTTTTAGCCAAGCAAACATTCTGGTGGGAGCCAATACAAGGTTTGAAAGAAGGAATAGGAGGGAAACCAAGAAGTATTTAAAGAGTGTCCTAATATTACTCCATTACTATCAAATAAAATTAATCTTACTACTACTCCAAAGGTTCCAATAGCTTAAAGGAATCATAACTAATTGAATAACTTTGTACCCCAAACTTACAAGTTTAAAATATGGTTGTGGCTCCCAAAGCAAAAGAAAAATTTGGTGGTTTGCCCATTAATATTTTTGAAAAAATGAATAATTCCAATGTGATTATTTTGATGTGGGACATGCTTTATATTCTTGGTTAGGTGGATATCCTTCATGAGGCCTCGTCAAAGATCAATGTTTTTGAGAAGACACCAAGCAAGGAAAATGTGGTTCTCACCAATACAACCAAAGGGCCTACTTAAGGACAATAAAACAAGGTGGTCAAACCTCCTCCCTTATAAATTTATGTAATCATTGGTGACTCCTTGATACACTAATGCATGGTATATAGTAGATCAAGTACTTCATTTATGCCAAAGTCAATAGTAAATCAGCTTGGTTTGAAATATGAGCCCTAACTAAGGGATTTTTATAGCTTGATGGATCTTCTACCAAAATATTAGGTATTATCAAATGTCTAAACTTGACCCTACATGCTTTTCCTAGTGTTTTAGTTGTTTAGGATTTAATAGTTCTAGATGTGCCTCCTCACTTTGTTGTATGCTTATCTAGAGAATTCACAACTATAATTAGGGATTACTTAGAAGCATATTGGTCCTACATGGATTTAAGGAAAAGGTATAGGACCAATGTATCTATTAAATCTGATCCTATTTCCTAATTTAAAATTGATCCTTATGATCCAAGTGTCCCAAACATAAATTGTATTATTATAAATGAATAGGACCACTTTGTTGATCAAAAACTAGACACTCATCTTAAAGGTATACTTGATATGTTCTTGGATGAGTTATGGAGTGAGAATAATATACTTAACCCTTGGAAAGGTGTTGAATAAAGAGACATGAGAGTCTATTGCCTACATGAAGAAGATGGGTTCATACTATCCCTCATTAGGCCATAAGAGGATACTAGTGGTTTGTGGAAATTACTCTTTTATGGATCAAGGAGAAAACATGGAGTAGATGCATGTGTAATGTTAATATCTCCCTCCAATGACAAGTACTTTTACTCTCATAGGTTCCAATATAGTTTCTCTTGTAATATAGCTAAGTATGAGGGCCTTATCCATGGTATTTAGTGGGATACTAAGAGGGGAATAAATTAGTTACAAGTATATAAATATAGCGAGCTGATAGTACATCAGGTTAGAGGCCAAAACACCACAAAGAATCCTTTAATTAAATCCTACAAACATAGAGTATGGGACATACTTGAAGACTTTGAAGCTTTCAACATCCAACTAGTGCCAAGTGAGAAAAATAAACATGTTGATTATTACAAAGTATGGGGGTTCAGTTTGACATCCCAAATGAGTTAAATAATAGCCATGTGTTTAAGTGATAGTGAGGCCATTAGTGCCAGATAATGAGGCTCATTGGTAGGTATTCAATAGTGATAAGTAGATTACTTATTTCCTATAGCAAGAGGTAGAGTTTTTCTCAATAAACCAAGGTAAATTTCAACGTCAGTATGAGGATAAAATTAAATAGCTAATCTCTACAAAACTTCCTAAAGTTTTGGTCACCCTTAAAGGTATTTTTCATAAAATAGATCACATGAGGAAAGACAAGGTAGTCATGTCAACTAATGAAGAGAACTATGAAAAGAGTCCTTATCTTCAAATCCAAGATCCTTAAGCTAGGAAAGGTAAGAAATGAGGTAGAAAGTCATGACTTCATGGAAATTTTTAGGGAATATTCAAACATATTTACTTGGGATTATGGTGATCTGTGAGAATTTGATCCCAAGCTAGCCCAACACACTATAGAGTTGGAGGCCAATGCCAAGCCTGTTAGGCAAAAGTAAAGGCTTATCAAACCAAAAATTGAAGAGATAATGAGGAAATAATTGAAAAAATCTATCAATTCTAATATCATTTTTACCATCAAGCAATCCTCATGGGTAGCTAACCTGGTATTGGTGAGAAAGAAGAATAGTGAGATCTTATTATGTTTCAACTTCAAAAACTTGAATAGGGTCTCTTTGAAAGATATGTACCCTTTACCATCCATGGAGCAACTCCTTAAAATGCTTATTGGTTCAAAACATTTCTCTCTTTTGGACAAATACTTGAGATATAACTAGGTGTTGGTAAGAGAAGAAGATCTATATAAGACTACGTTCACCAAAAATTAGGGCACATATGCTTATCTAAAGATGCCTTTTGGCCTATAAAATATTGGGGACACTTTTCAAAGATCCATGGACATGAATTTCCAAAGCTTGATAAATTAGATGTGTTTTGCCTACTTGGATGACATAACAGTTTTCTCCAAAAAGGATAGTGAACACTTGAACCACCTAAGATTGATCTTTGAAAGATGCAGAGAATATGGGTTCTCATTGAATCCCAAGAAGTGTGTGTTTTCTATGCATGAGGGTAAACTCTTGGGACATATTTTATAAAAATAGGGACTAGCTATTGATCTTGATAAAATAAGTGATATCCTTGCATTATCTTTACCCAAGCATAAGAAAGTACTTCAGAGTTTCCTTGGGAAGATAAACTTTGTGAAGAGTTTTATACCTAGTTTTGAAAGCTTATTCAAAGACATTACTGCTATGTTAAAGAAGAACCAAATGTTTTCTTGGCCATGAAAAGGTAAAATAAGATTTAAGGCATCAAACAAGCCAGTTTCCAAGCACCTATGCTCGTGAATCCTAATTTCTCAAGTGATTTCATATTGTATGCCTTTGCTAATATTGATAAAATATCAGCTATGTTTATGAAAAAGAATGGTGGACTTGAGCATCCAATCACATTTTTTTAGTCAAGGACTTAAAGGGTATGAAGTAAGGTATACTTTTGTAGAAAATCATGTCCTTGAAATGGTAATGAGCCTTAAAAAATTCAGACCAATGATCTCCAATAGTAAAATATATCTTATGGTGTCTCATCTTGGAGTGAGATACTTCATTCTTAACAAAGACCTAAATGAGAAGAGGGCTAGTTAGATTACCAGGGTCATAGAATATGAGTTGGATATCAAGGTCACTAAGCTAGTGAGAGGTAAAGGTTTATGTTAACACATGGTTAATGGCCTTCATGAAGATAAAGAGGTTGTCATGGTGGCACAAAACAACTCAAAAACATATATACCTCTACCTCACACTAGCTGGCTCTAGGATATGACAAGATTCTTGATAATAGGTGAGTGCCTTCAAGGTATGGATAAGGAAAAGAGAAGGTATTTTAGGATTCATTCCATACCTTATGCATTGGTTCATGGGGTTATATTCATAAAATACCTTAATGTAATGCTTCTAAGTTGCATGGATGATGACCAACTAACTAGGCTCTTGGAGTAATTCCATGTTAGGCCTATAGGAGGCCATTTTTCTCTAAGGAATATAGCAGAAAAAGAAATGAGAGCTAGTTATTATTTTCCTAGCCTCCTCAAGGATGCATATGCATGGGTGATAAAGTGTCAAAGTGTGCTCTTTTTGTAGGTAAGCAAATATTGGCAGCCCTTCATCTCAACCTAATTTAGGTAGAGAATCCCTTCATCTAGTGGGGTTTTGACTTCATAAGAATGATAAATCCACCTTCAAGTGGAGGACACAAGTGGGTACTCATAGATACTGATTACTTCACCAGATGGGTAGATGTAATTTCTCTAAAAGAAGCCAACAAGATAATAATGTTGGACTTATAAGATAGTATACTAATGAGGTTTAGTGTACTAGTAATAATCATTTTAGATATGCCTTAGTATTTATTAGTATGAGGACAAGTTAGTAGGCACTTTAGTTGGGCATCTACCTTAGTACATCCTCTAATTAATACCCCCAAGGAAATGGCCTTGCAAAGTCAACAAACAAAAACTTGATAAGGATCATCAAGAGGACTATGGAAAAGAATCAGAGAATGTTTCACATAAAGTTAAGGATAGCCTTATGGATTGATAGATTGACTCCAAAAGTTTCCACTAGAAACTTACCATTTATCCATGTATATGAGAGAGAAGCCAAGTTGCCTATCTCTCTTGAGTTACCTACCTTAGAGTTAGCCCATCATCATGATTTGATAGAGAGTGAACCAATGAGCATGAGGATGGTAGAGCTCATAGAGCTTGAAGAAACAAGGGAACTTGTAACGAAGACACTAGAGTCACATCAAGCTCAAGTAAAGAAAGCCTTTGACAAGAGAGCCAATGGAATGGATGTCAAACATGAGGATCTAGTCCTCAAGTGGGATTCAAATAAGGCCAATCTAGGCAACCATACCAAGTTTTATATCTTGTGGAGTGGTCCTTATTCGATCTATGGATGTAAACAACGTAATGATTTTCATCTTTCCCAACTATATGACAAGGTATTACCCATCCTAGTCAATGAGATTTATCTACATCCTTGTTATTAGAAGATTTTATAGCCATTTTATATAGTTTTTCATGTTTTCCTCTAAGAAACTTGTGCACGTCCTTTTTAGTTGTGTGTTTCCATTCCATAAGTGCCTTGGGCACAACATTGGTTTTATTTCTTGTTGTCTTTGTTGTTTCAATTAATTTTTTTCATAAATGGATAGCCTTGTATAATTTTCATATTAGTTGGGAAGAAATACTTGTGACCCCATATGCCTAATGGATCAAACAAGGCAACTAAAATATTACATAGCATGCATACTATCCCAAGAGGTCACCAAAAATGTTGGTTAAAATTGGCCTACATATGAAAATTTTGCCTAGATGGATCAGGCTACTCTCTTGGACCCTTCAATAATCTTCTACCCCCATGACTAATCCTTTTCTAGTCCTGACTTGATGATGTAGTATAGTATCTTGGAAGGTCCTGGTGTGGTGTGAGAAGTTGAGCAGAGTTATTATTATGTGGGTGATCCAATGGTATAAGGAGGAGACAAACCTCATGACCCTATCACTTTTCACATTCAATCTTGAGAAACAATTTAAGCAAATTTTAAGGTGAATTTTGTGATTTGAGGAAAAGGCCTAAAAATAAGTCTAGAACTACAAGTGAAGGATCTAGTATGTTTCCATGGTGTTTGAGAATTAAGTTTAATGAATGAGGTTTTATAAAATTCACATATTTTCTAAATAGTTAAAATTGAGGCCTAGAGAAGCTATTATGCCCAAAAGACCCCCAAAATTGCATTAAATGACTTAAGAGTCCTCAGAATAAAAATTTCAAGTGAAAAAGTAACTTTTTTAGGAAGTTAAATTGGTTTTGAATTAAACCCATCTCATTATTTCATGTTTCCCCTTTTTATACATGCTCAAGGTCATTTTAAGTTCTTTGGAGTGGAGGAGAAGAGTTTGGGAGCAAAAGGATGAATTTTGGAGGCTTTTGGAGCTTTTGCAGAACATGCTTTTGAAGGATTTAATTTATGAAAGAGATCAGATATCATATTAAGTCATCCATGGTGTCCCTAATATCCCCTAATATGCCTCTTAAATAATATTCCATCATAATAACTAGTAAATGTAAGGAAAATCTATTGGTTTCAAACGAGGCATGAAACAAGTTTCCTACCATTAATAGAAGTCCAAGAATTTTATAAGGTTTTTATAAGTAATTAAAGGTAATTTATAGCATAAAAATATTTTTCAATTATTTTATTTCATATTAAATCTGGTGGTTCTTCACACTAATGATAAACCATTTTGGCCAGTTTTGGATAGCTCTAAGAAAGCCTCAAGTTTTCACTCAATATGGTCAAGAGAAAGAGATTTGGGATAGAATATTTTGGGAAGTGATAGGGACCATAATGGCCGTATAATTTTTTTCATTATTTTTCTATTTCATCTCCCCATATTTATGAATAATTGCCAACAGTTTTGGGGTGTCTAGTTGGCCTACTCATTTAAATAGGGTCCAAGTTTTCTTTTGTTGCTTCACTTCAGAACTCAATGAAGAAGAATAGTTTCAAGGGTGTGGTTTAAAGGAAAAATAGGACCTATTAAAAAAATTTAATCTAATAAATCATTCTAGGAAGGTGCTTATTCCATAAAACATGTTCTCCTTGTTAGCCTTGTGAAATGGCCATTTGATCAATTTTAGAGAAGAACCTGGGTTAAATGGATAATGTACCTCTTATTCGTTATTCCACATAAACTTACACAATTTATCTTTCTCATCAATCCTTATTAATTCATCAAATCTTTGATAGGCCAAATAGTCAAGTTGCTAGTTGGAGCTCCAATGGAGTTGCAAGTAAGTTTATCAAATACAAAGGTTTTTCTTTCCTATAATGGTTTCAAATGGAAGTGGAAATGATGATTACACATCTAAATTATCTTTAAAGTATCTCTCTTCCCAATTTTAGTTTCACACCTATATTATTCATAGAGCAGCAGTTAAGAACATGGATTACATAGGCAATTTCTTACATTTCCATACACAATTAGTTGAGTGAGGTATGTGACATCCTAAATAGGTTCATAGAGATATTATGAAGAGTTAAAATGGAGTTTAACACATTATTATTTCATGATAAATTAGGAAAGAACCCTTTAAATGATAAAATATGGACTGTGATAGACTATTCCCCATGTGTGCACAGTCATCCACCATGAGTGAGCACCTATAGTGCTATAGAGAAGATCATCACATTGAAAATGAGAAATTGTCTGTATTCAATAAATTCATGGTTTAAAGGTATTATTTAAATAATATAAGAAGGTTAAATATGAACCATAAGGTCACATTCTATATATTGAGTCCATATCCACACTCACTGCCTCCACATTGAAATGTCCACCTATAGGTGGAATTAAAAGAGACTTGGAATTATTTCATGAGGATATTATAACATGTTTTGAGGTTTCCATTAGGTTATAATAATATTCATATGCCTTGATAACCAAGTATGAAATCACATCATATGTATAGTCCACAAAGACCTTCATTACCTTATGTATTATTATGTATGCACCTATAGAGGATAATACAAAGATCTAACATGCTTCATAGAGGATATTTGACAAGATTTTCAACCTTCATGAGTTTTATAGAGTTTTATGATACCATGTCAATCATGTTTGAATATAAAGGTTGCAGGTAGGTTGGAAGAGGTTATATGCATATGAAGGACTAAGCTTTATGGACAAATTCCCTAAAATCTCTAAAATATAGCCCTTATTACTTTTGGAGTTAATATATATCAATGTTTCATACGGTTTTTATCAATATAAATTCATCTGCCTTGTATCCCTATCCTAGGATAACACCTTTCAAAAATAAGTGAGAGTTTTAGCCAATTAGTTTTCAAGATATAAGACTTCAACGTTGTACTTTTGTTCACTATGTTCATTCAATGATTTCTACAAGTTTTGAGCTTTCAAGTGTCTTCACAACCCAATGTTGTAGTATGGAGGTATACCTTTGTGATTGAGTGGTCATATTGAGTTGAGAAGACAATTTGAGATTCATAGAGCATCAAAAAAGGTTGAAATGTAGGGTTATGACCCCATCAACACCTACAGGGAGCTCTTTCATAAGGGGAAACATAAAACACACAGTTACCACTCATATTCAAGCAAGAGCAAGGTCTATGTAGAAGTTTTTGTGAAGGTTAGAATGGTAAGTAAGTTTGGATCACCTTCACTGTAGTTTTGATAGACTTAATATATTCTTACCACACGAAAAACCAATAAAGGAATTGGTTTTCTATCTAATAGGAACCTACAACCAAGTGGTCTAGATGTCAAGACAGTGAACAGGCTAAAGAAACTCTACAGCAGAGTTTACCTCCTTGTGGTTTATTGAAGCTTATAAGGAGGAATCATAATAGAGAGAGTATAATAAATCCTTTTCCACATTTCATCAAGCTCTCTAGAGCCTCAGGCCTATCATAGTCTGTACAAGGCATTATTTGAGCATGGTCATTAGATGTTTCAAACGAATAAGGCTAAGTTAAATTCAAGACAGTGATTCATGAGATTAGTAGTGTTTAAATGCCTTTTAATCCATGAAGGAGGTTTAAAACACCTATTATATATTTAGTGTAACCTCCAAACTCACCTATAAGCCTTAATGAAACTCACCTACAACCCTCTTCTAGTCTTAGACCTACTTCCAAAACTGTCAAGGGGATGAACAAATAGTGACTAAGTGAGGTCTAATGGTGTAAAGGATTTATCAACCATAATGATCAAAAAAGGATAAATATGATGAAGGTTTCATTTAAATGACAAATCAAATTCAATGTGAATCATTTGCCATGAACATCACCTTTAGGCTTACTCTTTAGATCGTTGCCTACTGTGATGAGGGTTTGAATGCCAAAGAGACCTATAAGGTGATGGAAACCTAAATGAAATACCAAGTCACATCAAATAAAAATTAAGGTATTCCAAGCATTTATGTAATCATGAGGTCCTACAAACACTCACTTACAAGAGAAAATAAAACACTATAATGTTAGCAGAATACTACTGGACTGTGGAGGGTTTTCAAGGTTGAAAGACCATCAAGATAGGTTTTAATATATTTTAATGACAAGGAAGAAGCTCCTAAATACCTTTTGGTGTATGTACCCCCCTAAGACCATAAATATAGATATCTAATGGAGAACTACAGTGCTTAAGAGAAACTTACAAACCTACTCTCATGCCACCACCTAGCAAATTTTTGACCTTGACAAGTTTCAAAGGCTCTCTGAGGTCATGGAGACTGTTTGAACCAAGAAAAAACAATCAAGACATATAGGATTAGATAGAGGAAAAGGATGATGTTTAAGACATAGATACTATCAAGTTCACCCTTTGAAGGTCCACCTATTGCTAGCTAAGGCTACCTATAGTTGACTAAAGAAATAGTGCTTTAGTTGAGTTTCTCATAGAGGAGACTCTTTTTTTTAAAAATGAGTTATTTAAGAAAAAATAATACATAATAAGCTTATAAGTACAAAGGGTTGTTGTATTGTTTCATTTACAAGTTGAAGTTCATGAAGTATAATGGTGAGGTTTGTGTTCAAGATATTGGTTCATGATTGATAACATGTTGAAGTGACATCTATATCATGAAATGGGGATAATAAACACTAACACAAACTTAAAGAGGAATGAGTGAGAGTTTTCTATGTGGAGGAAGATACTAATGAGTTGGATTAGTAAAAAAAATCCTCATAATTTTGTTATACCCTTTTTTGACATAGGCAGTCTATGAGAAATAAGTGTGTGAACTTGAGGAAAATCTTTAATAAGTTATATAGGGGATATTTCAGCAGTGGGTATGGTGTTATAGAAGTCTAATATACCTATGTAATGTCTTAAACCTTGGTGAGGTTCTCTAGAAATAAGTACCTTACAAATTTAAGTTTCCTTTGCCTTGCATAGTCAATGAAAACACATAATTGACTGAGTTTTTGGTGTTTGAAGCATGAAATGAGTGTAATGAACTCTATAACCTATTGGAATAGGTGTAGTACATTAAAATAGACCTTTATAAGGTCATTTTGTGCTTTGAATCTTTTCAAAACTCAAAGAAGTGAATTTTAAAGGCTCTTGGCCTGTGTAAGATGGTGTCTAGGGTTTCAAAAGGAAAACCCTATAACTTTTGATTCAACCATAAAAAATTAGTGAAACTTCATAATTTGTCACATTTTGGTGTAAAGGGAGTGAATCAAGTGGTTTTGGTTTTGTATAAGTTTGTATTGTATAGTTTTTAGACCTGTTGGCGTGCTTAAGGGGTTAATTAGGCCTAATTAGAGTGGGTTACAAATGAAGTGCACCTTAGGTATGGAGTTAGGTAATTTAATTTGATACAAAGTTAAAGGAGGATATATGGTTCTCTAATCTACTTTTATATCCTCAAGAAAGTTGTTAGTTGTTTCAAACCAAGGGAAAAATTTAAAAAAAGGCTACAAGCCTTAAGAGACAATTGTGAGCCCTATGTGGAATGGAAGGGAAAAGTGTGTTTGGGCACATATAAGGGATTAGATAAAATTTTAATTGACATTATAATATAATCTACCTTTGAGACCTATATGATCATTTGGTGCTTGAGACCTAAGGAGGGTAGCCTAACAAAAAGCTAGTGCAAGTTGATGAGGAAAGGGTGCCAAGTGTGATTGTCATAAAGGGTGAACAATGATACTAGAGATTTATGTTTTGGAGGTAGATGAGATTATTTTTAAAACCAAAGAATCAAGGATAAGGTATTTATGTGAGGTTGAGGTCTATACAAGCTTATACCTTGGTAGAGAGGTAGTGGGCATTAAGAGGCATGAAACCATGTTTGATCTTCATGATTATATCTAAAACCAATAAATGAATCATTTTTATTTTTTTAAAATATACCTAAATAAACCCACCTATAGGATCTTCCCTATATATGTAACCTACATCTATCTATATGGTTAAAGAGAGAATAATCTTAGCAGTTTAGAGATTGTCTTGGGTTTCATGAATGTCTTATATCCAAGAGAGTAGTCTCTTTTGATCCAAGAGGGTTTCCATAACCTCAAGAAATTATAAATAAGTAAAATTCAAATATTTTTACATATGCAACCCTACAATATTACTAAGCTCATAGTTTCACCTACATAACAGGTTAGTGTTTGGTGTAGGCCAAATATACAATGTAATTAATTTAATCAACTTTCATTTCAAGCAAATAGATGAAGAAACACAAGGAATAATAAGGTTTTAAGCTTATCATGAAGGATATATGGAATCTCAAGGACATTAACATAATCAAGTTCACCTACAGTTAGGCATGACTTGATGAGGTTACACTACAAACACAATCCTTGCTTCCCTCTTTTGAAGACATAGGTAAAGTGGTCAAATTAGAACTTCATGCTATGAAAGATTCATGAAGATTATAATTAGGTTTTAAAATATTTTATTTTAGGTCTTAAAACACTTATAATTACAACCACAAAAAAATAATATCTCATCTACAGCTATCATGGAATATGGTTCACCTTTCAAGCTAGGTATGTACCTAGTAGGACAGTGGTTTCTCTTGAAGAAATCCATGATGGTTTAGATCATCTAAGGTATGAAGTGGATTTAATTGAGGTATAATAATTATTATAGATACATTAAAGGATAAACTATAGTGTTTTCATCTCAATTTACACCTACAGTAATCCTCTTAGAGGGCTCAAAGAATAGTACCAAATGAGGTTGAGTCTTGCATGAGGAAAGAGAGTCTAGAGAGAGTGAAGATCACATTGTGTAACCAAGGTGGGAATCATGATTATATTTAAAACAAATAAGGTAATTGGTTTTCACCAAGGGAGGACTATGTTCAAATTTGGAGATGGCTAATGAGAACAAGCCTATTTTTAAAAGGGCAAAAGGTTATTCAAGAAAAGTGCTCCATCATGGAGTCTCATTGTATGAAATTTTCACAAGAACATGTGGATATGGAATGTATTATAGGATAATTATATAATAATTAAATAAATTCCATCTACAGTCATGCACTTCATAAACATCACCTACATCATTGAGCATGCAGGCAACCATGGATTTTCCTTGAGGAGCTTAAGTCATACATGAGTTGCATGAGGGTGAAGGAAAACCAATGAAGAATGAAATAATTAAAGGAAAAGTTACATTATAATTTAAAATCACAATCACTTTTTTCTATCTCAAACCAAGGCAAAAGGGAAGAAAGCTCAGTTTTGAAACTTGACCAAGCAAGCACATGTCACTAGCTTTTGGTAAAATGGACCTACAGGGCAAAATGTGCATGTTCTAATCATGAAATTTGGTGGAGAGACTCATTATGACCTAATATAAATATTAAACATATTTTTTAAGTTTTTTTACAAATTTAGGTATTCATTTTTTTAGTAAAGTCAACCCTATGTCTAATCTCAGTCAACATTAGAGCCTACCTTGGAGGAATTAGCCATTTATGGGGATCTATAGGTCAAAACAAAGCACAAAATTTGGTAATAATGGTATCCATGACCCACAAAATAATCACATGAAATACTCAAGGTTATATTAATATTTAAAATACTCATTGTTCTTACACAGACCTCTTATAGTCAAAAGGGTAGCCATTAGAGGCCAGTTGATGTTCTATTAATCTTGGGTGCTAAAAAGTATTGTAGGCCTTGGAGAGATCTTAAAACAATATAATATAATGTTATAAAAATATATTTTCATATATAATTAATAAAATTCAAGTTTTTCAATCAAAAGTTTGAATAAATACAAGTTTAGGCATGGAGGAAGCATGTAGGTAGCTTAAGGAAAATTTTGATAAAAAAGGTCTTCAGGAAAAAGTACACATACAAAAGACTTGAAACTTGGTATGATTTGTCCTCATGATTAAATATACCTATAAATAATATCTTTAAGTTCATGGGACAAGTGGAAGTGCCTATTTTCTATACTATGTGTCATAATGGTCACCACTGATGTAGGCACACTTTTGGAGTTTTAAGGTGTGGTTGAGGGTTCAAAGATTATTTAAGTATTTTGAAAGAATTTAAGTATGTTTTTAATCCCATTAAACACATTTAAAGAGTGTTCACACTCTAAAATTCATGCAAACCCTATAGGCAAGCTCAAAACCCCACAAGCAGTCTCAAACGCATAAAGAGCAAAGTTAGTTTTTGATTATTTGAAAATGCATTATGAGATATTTCAAGTTCCATGAAGATTATTTAAATTAAATAAGAATATTGGAAATTTCAAATTGGTCCTTTGAAGGAATTTGATCTTTTCATGTTTAAGATACCCAGTGTTAGCTCTTCTTCAGATGTTTATATCTTTCATACCATGAGAAGTTGGGATAAGTGATTCTAGAATGTTTTGATTACACCTATGTAATTGAAATTAATTTTGAATTGAGTTTGGTTAAGGTCATAATCTTTATGAATAATTGCTAAGAGTGCAAGCATCTCCAAAATGTTTGCAAACCCTACATGCAATCATTTTTACATGTGTATATTTTCATACCCTCCACATGGGAGCCCAATATTTTTTGGGTGTTAAATGGGTATATGAAATTGATATCCATTTCAACAAGTGGTGGAATAGAGGTCCACATTGTATAAACAATCATCTTGAAGGTGAGCTTGTCTAGGCTATCAAAGGAGTTTTTTGACTAGTTTTAGGTTTTTGAACTCATAAATCCATCAAATGGCCTAGAATAACTTAAAAACCACCAAGAATGTATACAGGAATCCATGACTGACCTATTTTTTAGAAGGATATGACATTTTTGCGTGCCTAAGAGGCCCAAAATGGCTCAAAAATGCTTAATTTTGTAGGTCTTCAAAAGGAGGAATGGTCTAAAGCCATGAAAGAGTTGTAATGGGACCTAAATAATATTTATATGGCACTTTGAGCTATTCACAAGGGTTTTTATGGTGCCTTGATGAGTTAAAGGGTTGAAACCCCAATTTTTTTAACATGTTATAGATTTTTATAGGTTTAATGATGATTTTCACCATTATTACAGGTCTTAAAGGTTGTCCAAATCTTCATTTTATTCATCATACACATGCCATGGATGTCAAGAAGTATTCTATAGGTCCAAAAGTGGTCTTTAGTGTGCCAAATGGCCTTGGGAGTAGGTTTTAGGGTAGTTGGTTGAATATGGCTCAAAATTGTGACCTCCATCAATGGGGTCTATGAGAGTTGTAGGTTTCATGGAGTTTATGTTAGGTTAGAGGAGAAATTAAAGTTAAAGATATAAAAAAACATCAAAAATTAAACTCCAAAAGATAGCCTCCATGGTTAGTTAAGCACCAAATGCTAAGTCAACTAACTTTTTGCCTAGAACCTTCTTTAAGTACAAGTGGAGGGGGTGTAAAAGTCTAAAGGAGAGAAGTTTGGAGGTTGGGAAGACAAGTGGAACATTCAATGAGTTTTCAAATTCTTTGGAGAATTTTCCCTTTTGAGTGGATCATGACATCATCATCCTCAAAAAGTTGTCTTCTAGTGTGTTTCTAAGCCAATGAGAGGGCTTAAAGGCTATTTGGACTAATGAGGGTTATTTTATTGAGAAATGATTAATTATAATTGATCCAAATGTGGTTGAAACTCCATGGAAGGTGGTTTTGTCTCATTTATTTAATTTTATTTACTTTTTTCTTCTCACTCTCTTATTCTTTTCTCCTATATCTCCCATTTCTCCCCCATTTTTGAAGATATATTATCATTTGACAAGGTAAAACCCTATAAAAATCTATAATAAATACCTTTTTAAGTAATAAAGATCATTTTTCACCTATTTCTTGACTCTAACTTGTGTTTAGTAAGCTTGTGTATGATGGTTTTGTGAAGAAGTGTTATTCCACATCCATTTTTTCTTCTTTCTTGCCTATTTTTAGGTATTTTCAAGTTAGTTACAAGTATAAACTTGAGATTTTTCCACCATTAATATATGGCTAGTGTGAGTTTTAGAACTCCTCTTTGCTTCATTTATTACTTAGTGAGCCTAGATTAATAAATACTTATGCAAATTAGCTAGTTTGTGATATTGTGTGTGTAGATACTAGAAAATTGCACATGATAGTTCTAGATGTTGAACTAACCCCTAAACCACATCAAGATCCACTAGGGACTCTTTTTTAACCTCTCAACTATAAACCCTAGCTCAAGTTAGCTGACTAGCTAACCTACCTTGATCAAACTTAACCTTACCCTCAACCACCAACGATCACCCTAACTATTGATAGTTAGGCCTAACCATTGATGGTCATCCTTTAACTACCTAAATATTCAACTCCAGTCAAACTCAAGATTGGTTTTTTATATCTATCTTTTCTAATTTGTGTATTAACTAATGCATGTGAAATATAAATTTAAACTACTTATTGAACCTCTTGTTAACTAATTGTTTCACCTCTCTTTCCTTTATATAAAAAAAGAGGAATAAGAGGTGAAAGGCATCTAAAATAAATTGATCTATCGATCAACCAATTAATCTAGCATCATCCACATTTAGATTGATATCCTCTTACATCAGCACTTCCCTTTTACAAGTATTCTTTCAATAAACTAATGAACTAGCAAGTGCGACAAAGATTTGAAGTCATGTCATCCATCAACTAAAGGCCAAGTATCATTACTCTACCAAAATTAATCCAAACTTCAAAAATATATCCTTCAACAAACCTAGCACAAATCCACTTTCCAAATTTCCATTCTACAATCTTATCAGACTAATTTCTTGAACCAAACCAAAACCCACAGTAATCACCGATGGTCATCCTAACCATCGATAGTATATCCATAACCACTTATGGTTTCCCAACCAATGATAGTCACCCTAACCATCGATGATCCCAATTATTGATGGTCACTCTATGACAAATAAATAACAAGCTATTTTCACACACCAAACCTCAACCAAATCGAACTTTCTACCCCTCTACTTGATCACAGAACCTCACCCTATTTTCTAGACCACACTTGATTCATTTGGAATTAATATAAATCTTATTATTTCTATAATTAGTCAAATTCATCTCTTTCAATCACTTCTTATATTTTATTTTAGTATTTTCTATGATATATGTAAGTACTTTATGTTTTTTTTTAGATCATGATTATTTGAAAGCATGGATTGATAGCCTCCAACGGAACCTGTGCTTCTTAGATCTATATTTCTAGGCAATCCACCCTACTATCTAGCTAATCAAACCATTTATTTATTTCTTTCTTATATGTATGTCATTCCTCCTAATCCAAAGATGAGTATCTACAACCATTTAGATCAATGTGTGCATAGCATATCAAGTTTTTCTACCATACCCTTCTCAAGTTTCTTTTCTCCTTCTTCCAAAGAATATAATTAAAATTTATTTGAAACATTCTGACATACCCAATGGGAACCTTGAGTTTTTATTGGGTTCATACTTACATCTAGGTGCTTCTTATTCTTATCTTATGCTCATATAATGAAATCAAAATTTCATTTTTGGGTTTAAAATTGATTGCATCCATTGTTTGCTTATCTATTTTAGCTCACATAGCTTAATTAATCAAATGAATTAATTGTTGATTAACTCTAATCACACATACAAGAATAAACCACTCACACTTAATCAAGCATAAAAACATTTATATAAGGCCTGACTAGGATTTCATTAACTAACGGTCACCTTTCTCGACCATCTTACTTGGATTTCATCATCAAGGGGATAAACAACTTAGCTCTCTAGTTGAGTATAATCTTTAAAAATCAGTATATCTTGGCTAATCACCTGACACCCTTATTTTTTTAGTGTGTGAAGTGAGGGGGTAGGCCCCAATATCAAGCCATATACTGATTTCCAATATAGATCCCCTTGATAGCCTAAACATAACCCAAAACTAACCATAGTCTTCTTTTATATCACCTTCTCTACAATACAAGTTGATTCATACAATTCCTAAAGCTTAAGGTATAAGCCACAAAAGAGACTAAAAATAAACCCTAGGATTTAATGTTCTTTCGTGTGTGTTTCATTTCCTTGACTTTTTCTTGTCTTCTCTTTGTTTGAGTTGTGAGATTTCTTGTATCTTCCTCTTTTCATTATATGCATGGTTTTAACAAGGCAAAAACTAAGAAACCAAGAAAATTAGGAACCACCTCCTAATCATCCATCTTCCTCTTTTCCCTCATCCATTTAGTTCATCTCAGATGTAGAAAATTACCCTCATCATTTTGGGATTCGTACCATCCCACAGATGGTTGCTCAAGGTGATGCAAATTTTTCCACCTTTATGGATAATAACCCCATAGCCCTCTAGTATTACCTTGACACCATATTTCATTGTATCTCTACTTCAATTCCACCTATTGACCCTCCCTATGGCATACCATCCCACCTTATGAGTAACATTTTTTCTACCACCGTCTCCACCTAACATTTAGTCACCTAGGAATCATCCTCTACCACTAACCATATCAACACCACCATCCAAAACCAACCTAATTAACCAAGTAACACCCAATCACCTTCTTCCCTAACTAACAACCCTTCTCATATTGGAGTAACTTAACCTTTGGGCTCCAACACTTCCTTTACCATAGGACTACCCTCTACTGGTGTCACTACCATTCCACTCATTTCCAACCTACCTACCTCTACTCCATCTCAGATGTTGGAGGTTCCCATACCTTCCACCTTTCCACCCATCAATACCAAATTTACCACCTACCCTCTATCTACTAACCCAAAAATACCTCCTACCCAACTTGTGTTAATCTCTCATCAAGTACCCATTACATAAAACCTAAGATACATCCCCAACCCACAAGGGTATATACCTCTACCTTCCACCCAACCACCTATGTCCATGTATTAATATGTGTCATCATCTCAACCACCCATGTCAACATACCAATATGTGGTAGCTTCTCAAACCCCCACAAGCTATCCATATGTGTCACCTACCCAAACCAAACATAATTTACCTTACAAATATACAGGTGTAAAACCCAAACTAACCTTGTCAAAATTTAATGGATAAAATGACTACTTTGGAGTCATCCATTTCTAGAGCTCATAATATATTTTCATATGATCAAATTTGTAATGAACCAATTCACCCATTCGACCATATCCTCCTAAATGGGAACTTTTAAATTTTTCAAATTTTTAGAGTAAGGAGGACCCTCAACAACATTTAAGAGTGTTTAGGCATTCATGTTATATGATTTCCTATGATGTTTCTCTCCTTCTCTATACGTTCCCTATGTCTCTATCAGTTTTGTTACTAGATTGGTATAGTGTTATAATAAAGCACTCTCCCTTTTCTTTCACCTAGTTAGCTCAAAATTTCTTGGATCACTTTTCTATAAACATTTCCAAGAAGGTTTCCATCATTGATATCTACTCCATTCGGTAATTTGATGACAAATCCAAAACTAACTTTGTATCCCATTGGAGAAGATTAATAAATCAACTCTCCTTCTCTTTACCCTAACCTAAGTTACTTCAACTCTTTTCTCAAGCTTGCAGTAAACACATTTCTTCTACTTTATGGGTTCAAAGTTTTAGGACCTTTGATGAGGCTTTTACCATGGCATAAAAACTAGAGAACATTTCCATTGATGAGGGGAAGTTGAAATTGAGAAAAAATAATTCCAACATCAAATCAAATGAGACCCCCTCCTCTAAATTAAGCAATCAAACCAAGACTAACTCCAAAAATAAGGAAACCATGAATGCAGTTATCCTTTACCCCTCCACCCATTGTTAACCAATCTAACTCTTCTAATTCCTCCAATCAAAACACTAAGAACCCAAATTGAAACACCTAGAAGAAATTTACTCCACTTAGAGATTCAAATGCTTTTGTCTTAGAAAAATCATTAAAGGTCAATATCATCTAGCTCCCTCTAATCAAACCTCCATAGTAATTTGATTCCTCTCATCTTATACCTAGTTGGTATAAGGAAAATGAATTATGCACCTTCCACTGAGTCATTGGACATGATTTTAGTAGGTGTAATACCTTCAAAAATGTTGTCCAAACTTTAATTCACAAGGGGGAACTTGTGTTGGATAACCTCAATGCACCCTCAAACCAATCACTTGACATCTTTAGGCAGCCATTTCCTAATCACACTCCTTATACCAACAATGAAAATAAAGCAAAATCCTCTCATAGTCATGAGGCCCATACTATCAATATGCTTCTTAGTGAACTCATTATTGTGGAAATCATTAACCAAATCACCTCTTCTCCTACTCTACTTATTGAGGAATTGGATCCACCAACCTCTCCTTTGATATGCACATCAGAGGAGATATGCACTATGGTTCTACCTTTTTTCTCAATCATAAAACAATCCACTCTTCCTTTAGAGAGCAATCCTAAGGAAGAAACCACTTTGCCTACACCTCCCACCAAGGAGTTACCTTCCCAAATATTAGAGCCTTTTTATTAGGAAAAGAATGAGGTAATAATTTTTCCCCATTAACCACTAAGTATATCCTTTGAATCCACTACCAGGGGATTCAAACCCATCTATAAACCTTTTTCCAAACTAGGTAGAAACATAGAATTCATATCTGACCCTAACTTACATTAGGCCACCTTTTGGTAATAGCTTGGGCTCCCATATAAAACTAAGTAAGATCCTTATTTATTAGAGAAAACTACCCTTCCCACTATCAAATCCACTATCACCAAAACCCAACCATCAGACACCTCTACCCATCAAATTATAGCAACACCATTAGAACTAAATTCACCCAAATTTAACAAATCACCTTCTACCATTCTAACCAAACTCACCAATAACCTAGGAATATTTCCTACTCATAAAATTTCTTACCCATCAATAAAGTTGGATTTAAGCCCACTAAACCTATCAAAAAAACCCTAATATAAGTGAATAAATAAGGTTAAAACACCGAAGATCCCCCAAACTAAAACTCTACCTCTGCTCTCCACTTTTCCTTTTATTTTGGGAACCCATCCCTCTACCTTAATTGGTAAACCAACCATCCCAATCAAGACCCAACCACCAATTTTGGTTATGCCATCACTCCTACTTTCATCCATTGTTATTTTCATTTAACCCCCTATGAATATAGCTCCTATCTCCCAAACATCTACCCCAAACTCTCAACCTCTCTACCAAAACTAAAACCATCTACTAATAGTTCTAATTTACCTCAAACCTCTACCACCAAGCCCACTCTTAAAAGGGCTTCCACCTTAACTACCAAAATAGAGACCCCTATGCCTTTATGACCATTCCTTAAATATTACTCAACCATCCTACTGAGGCTATTGCAAGTATCTTGATTAACCATGCTACATATAAGACCATTTAACCCACATAGTCCTAAACCATCTTGGTATAATGATAAATTAGTATGTTCATACCATATGACACTTGGGCATGACATAGAGAACTATAAGTCCTTCTAAGTGATAGCCCATCAGTTTTATCACAAGGATGAATTATTATTAGATGTGCCTCCTATGAGCCTGACACTAATCTAAGAACCAAAAACCATCAACCAATGTCTACCTACTCCTCCACTCTCACCTCAGGATGAAAAGGAATTGAATCAATCCTCTAGCCTAACTCCTCCCCTAATCCATACCATCCATGTGGTCACACAATCATAGGATCAACCAAAGGATAAGGGAAAGGCAAAGGTGTCCATTCTATGAAAATATCCCTCTTTTACCACCCAATCAACACCAAGCACCTTTACCTTCAACCAAACCCAAAGTATACATCTTGGGACCCTCTCACTCCAATATATTTGAATCAACCCAATGAGTAGTTCTAAAACAACTTCACCAAACATCAATAAATATGAGTTTATATGAACTAATCAATACCTCACCCCATCATCTCCAAGTGATGATAGAATATTTATAATCCATAAAGGTCAATTAGAAGACCCACAACCTCTAGTAACCTTTGTTAGAGATCTCCAACTTTCATATCATGTTAGCTTCAAGGATTCATAAATATCCTCCATCCATCTAGATGACCCAGATCCTTCCCTCTTCATTACTGCATACATCAACCAAACCTGCATCAAGAGGGTTATGATTGATGGGGGATATAGCATCAACATTATCTCCTTCTACACATATAACCAACTCAAATTACTTGAGACCATTATGCCAAAAACCTCTATAATCCTTTGATCATTTAATGATACCATAGCCATGGCTTTAAGAACTATTATCCTTCACATTTGTCTGGGACCTCGTACTCTTCCTAACCTCTTATACATAGGAGAAGGTGAATTATAGTATAAAAAAATTAATGGGACACCCTTGGATCCTATTATGATTATTTTTAACACCCCATAAATTTTTTTCAATCAATACTTATTGCCATAGAGATAACCCTATCATGAAACCTAAAACTGTGTCGAGGATCCTATTGATTGATAGTATTTTTTATAGATGAATCTTTGATTATGAAATAGTAATGATTGATTGATGGAATTTTATTTATGTTTCTAATTGGTTTCAAAAATTATGATCAATTAATGAAAAAATTATGCATATATAGTTGTGTATGGTCAATTATTTTGATGATTTAGTTCAATTTAGTTTGAGATAGTTTCAATTGGAAAATGCATTACCATTTTAGATAGATTTATAATGTTTTTTGATATTTATAGTTGATTTGATTCATGATTAAGTATATATAATGATGATATGAATTTTTGAAAAATATTACATTTGAAATTGATACGTTCAAAAATGGTTTTGAAGGTATACATTTGATGTAGGATTGAACTTCACTCACTACTAATGCTATAATGGTTATTTGAGGAACTAAAATGCTTAAATTGATATTATATTTCATCTAGATTATAGATTTTTTCTTCTATATGATGATCTTGTTTCTTGAATACATGGTTAAGATCATGATTACCTAGTTGATATTATGAGTCTCAATCATCTTAATATTTGAATAAGTATTCAAATCTGATGAATATAGCATCAAATCATATACACCTTTATTCATATCTCATTAAGGATAGGTTTATAAATTTGGTTATCAACCTTGGAATTGTTCATGAAGAAAAATTATAATATTAAAGGACTTTTTTGAAATTTAAAAGTTTTTATTCAATTTCTTAAGTCTAAAGAGGCCTATCGTAGTTTGTATGGCACAATCCTAGACCACAATGATAAGTTATTGATAATTAAAAATGTATAAGGTTTATCACAGGGTTTGTATAATTCACTAAGGTTAAATATTTATTTTGGGTGATTTTAAAACATTTTAAATATATTTTTTATTTGATTGAGTTGGAGATTAGCTAGCATTTTGATCCATTATGCAAATGTAAGTTGGTATGAACATTGAATGCAGAGGTATGGTTTTGATGCTTTAATATCATCTACAGATTTGGAAGTAATAGAATTAATTGAAATGACCTATTCCTTAAAAAATGGTAGTTAGTTAATTAAATAGTATGAAGGGATAGTTGTGGATAATTTTACCAATGTCGATAAGTAAACTGGCAAGATTACTAAACACATAGTTATTAATTATAAACCAATAAAAGCATAACATATCATACAATTAGTTACAGACTCAAGTTGGTGGATATAACTTGTAAATTCTTGGTTTTTAGTTTATTTCTCACAAGCTTCTTATAGAATTGGAACCTTGGTTCACCAAAATTTGGAATCTGCAATTAAGGATTCTTATAGATATTTCATCTAGAAAGAGTTTTGGGATATTACCAAGTATGTCTATATTAGTTTTGTTCAGTGTTTTTCAAAAATATTTTGGTAATGAATGAAATTCTATAGTGAAGAGATAAAATTTTGGATTTTTATGAAGATTAACAATAGTTTTGACTATTTTTGAATGGTTTCTATGAGGAAATATGAGATATTATCAGGAAAGTTTACAAGTTCACCTGCATGCAAAATTTTCTTTTGGAAATATTTTGTTAGTTTCTCAAAAAAAAATTAAGGATATTG
The DNA here is from genome assembly GCA_037957365.1 of Torreya grandis. Classification (NCBI taxonomy): domain Eukaryota; kingdom Viridiplantae; phylum Streptophyta; class Pinopsida; order Cupressales; family Taxaceae; genus Torreya; species Torreya grandis. Next base: position 1,862,104 of record JARHVA010001572.1, read on the forward strand.
ATAGTCTATACATGCATTATTAGAAGAATTAAGTTAAGGTTTTTTGTTTGACATGTAAACAAATTTTCCCCATTTATTTAATGAGATTTTGAGTAAAAATTATTCAAGCATATTATGATATTCTACCTTCATTCCTGAAGTGTCTGTTTAAGTTTTATAGAAATCTCAAAGTCATAAATCTGGTTTTGTTTCCTTGAATGTATATGAGATATCGAAGATTTTTCAATGTATACATTTAGTAATGTTAGAGGTATATTAATATTAGTATTAGTAATGAAAAGAGGTCACTCAAATACCAAAAATAGTCATTATGAAGTACACATAATAATAAAATATTTTTATTTGTATGAATGAAAAATTGGTTTCATTTGAATTTTATGCTATCTACATATATATATCAAAAAATAATGGTTTGATGAATTTTAGTATGCAGTCTTATTTGGTTTTGTTAAAGTATGGATAAGGGTTTTACCTAGCCTAAAATGGTCTAAAGTTTTCATAAACCCTCCTACATACAGATGTTCTTATAAATTATGATGATTTCATTAAGTATTTAGATACTTAGTTTTCTACATGGTTGAAGATTGTTATTGATTTTATGAACTATGAAATGTTGAAAGTTGGAATTCTTAGGTTTTGGTCACCATGCATGCATATTTAATACCTATTTTTAAAAATATGTCTCTAAATACCCATTATGGTTAGAGTTTGTTTTTGATATGGATAAATTAGGGTTTTGTTCTAATATATGGCATTGGTCTCAAAAAAGATTTGCATTAGAGGGTTTATAAAAAGAAAATAAAATCACAGTTTGCTTATGTATAAGTTGATGATTTGTTATAAATCTTACGATTCATATGTATTTTATGATCTATAAATATTAGAATCTATGAAGCTATGAGGAGGTTTTATTTTTAGTTTGTGTATCTATTATGAGTTTGGTATGTTGTGATTAGCTCAAAAAACATGGGCTTGGTTTCAGTTTCAATGATTTAGATTCAGAGTAGAAGTCTTGAAATGATTTTATGTATTTTTTTAATAGTGTTAGTCAAACATTTGTGAATGATGTGACAATAAATAATATATATGGATTATCTTAGAATTTAGAGTTTTCAACTAGCTTATAGTTATAGATGTGATTTTGAAATTTTAGCTAAAATGATATTTACATTAAAACTTCACCTTAATATTGAATTTTTAAGTTTGAAAGTGGATATTAAGATTAAGATTATTTGATACTTTTAAAACTGATATCATAATATTATGTTTAAATTATGATCATGATTGAGTATTTAATACAAATTTTGATTCAGACAGATGGTTTCAATTCATGATACATTTTGGGTTCAATTTGTTGAAGCAATTTTTAGTTTTGTTTCTTTGAACACTTGTCTCCCAATATTATATTTTCATGTTATATTTTAGATTGTCCATTATGTCTGGGTGAGACAAATAGGGTTCAATAAAGAGTGATGGTAATAGAGGATGGGGATAGAGTTCCAATAGTGATACTTACCAACCTATTAGGGGTTTTCATAGAGGTTGATTTTATGCAAGAAACATTGGCCCTAGATGTCATAGAGGGACAAGGATGTCCATTCACCTTGATGCTTTTGACCCTAAATTTTGGAACATTCTAAGTAATTTGCCTACTAATCTAGCCAATAGAGGTTATAGAGGAAACATGGGTTTCTTCGGATGTAGATTTGGAGCCCATACAACTTCCCAAAGTATTTCATCTCACCATTTAGATCATAATCCACAACACTTGCCTCTGTAGCCCCCTAATATTGAAAGGATTAAACCAGTTATTTTTCTTTTACCTGTAAACGAATCCACAAAACTATAAATAAAAATTACCCATGCAAAAGATCTTAGGAAGATGGTCATTCATTTTGATGCACGTTTCCCTCCTTATATAGACCCTATTGGAAAATGTAAGAGGTTGAATCTAGCTAGTACTCATAGTGAGACTCTCTTAAGGTCTGAAAGGTTGAATTTGGGAGTTTAGCATTATGTTGGTAGAAGGAAAATGATAGACATCCCACCTTTAAAAAGCACAATTCAAAAGAGGACTGCAGAAAGTCAATCTAAGCCAGAGACACCAAAGGAGTTAGAGTGTTTAAGAAAATCAAGTTGGAGATTTATGAAAGTACCATGGATTTGGGGACAAGACTAGTGCCATTTCTTACTACTAAGATGGAATACAATGTTTGTCTTCATGAACAAGACAAACATGTGATTGAAGTGTTATTTGATTCATACGATTATTAGATATCCAAGGGATAAATTTTATTTTAGTGCTAAACTTTCATGGTATAACTTGATATAACAGTTTGATACTTTGATTTTTAGACTTTGATAATTTTGAAAATAAAACAATTTTGGATTTTTGATACATAATTATATATGATTAAGTTAATTAATATGCATTATGGATTAAGATGAATAGAATTTATCAATGTTTGACTTATTTATTTTATGATTAAGATATGCATTCTATTATATTATTAGTTAATATGGGTCCCCACTCGTTAAGATTAGTACCCCAATCTATATTTAATAACTTGATCAATTAAGAATTTAAGTATTAATTAAACCTATCCTTAATCAATTATAGTTTATAATTAACTAACTTTGTTAATAGTCAATTAATTAATATAAACTAATAACTAACTAAAGTTAGTTATAATTTATTTGCAACTAAGTTTGAAGGTATAAGAGGAGATCAAGGGCTCATTTCAAAATAGAAGAACAAAAAGTATTGAAGACTTAAGAATTTTATGAAGTCAATCATTCATCTCTCTTATTTTTGTGCAACTTCTTAGAGATAGTACATCTTTTGCAGATAGACCTAATGGTACTTTATCTAATAGTTGAGTAATTTCTTATGCAACATAGGTTTATCCAGCTTTATTTATCATTTAATACTAATTATCTAAAGTTTTCTAATCTTAACATCTTTTGATGATTGCTATTTTTAGTCTTATGTGTAGATTCTAGGTATTTAGCTTGAATAATGATGAATATTTCATTATTTTGTGACACTTCATTGATTTATTTTAATTTTAAAGTGGTCTTTCAAGTTTTTGTAAAGGAAGAATGTTATTTTTCTCAATAAAGTTATCCTTTTTTTAGCTAAGATGACTCTTCTTTTGAGACTCTCAAACTCTTTATAATTTATTTGACTTTAGATTTAATATAATTAAATCTTTCAACTTTCTTCTAAATCAGATTTTTGTTTCTATTTTAGGCTATCTTATTAATTTTAGTTTTAATTGTTAGTTTCTATCTATTCCAATTAGTTTTTTATTTATATTTTTTTCTTTCATCGTTTAAATAATGATTAATCCTTCTTAGATTACTATTTTCTTATTTATGTTTAGAGTTTAGAACCTTTTATATTTTTTGACTTAATCTTTTCAGTTCATTTTATTTTCTATTTTATGGAGTAATTATTGGATAGTTAATTCACTATTTATTTATGTTCAAGTTTAATGTCCTTTATCTTTATTCAATCCTTTAGTTTGAATATTTATCTTGATTCGACTTCATATGTTTGGTGGTTTATTCATAATCTTTTCTATTCTTTTAAAATTAGTCATTTATGATTATTTAATAGTTTAATACCTATTAGTCCCTTTCTTTTATTTTTATATTTTAATTAATTTATAGTTTTGTTCAAGTCTTTGAATTAATGGATTTTATTTATTTAGATTTTATTTAAATAATTATTTCTTATTGTTATTTTATTTCAGTTAGTTTTTAGTTTTAGTTTAGTTTGATCTTTTAAACTTTTCCCTTTTAAATTTAGGTTAGTTAGTTCTTATAGCTTAGTAGTTTGTTTTCATAATAGGTTATTCTCTTAATTTATTTGTCTTTGTCTTTTAAGTTTGTGTCTTTCTCAAATTATTTTCATAGTTTTCTTTAAGTATAGATGTGTGGTTTTCTTAGTTTGCTTTAATTGGTAATTTATTTCTTGATCTTTGCTTAAGTGATTGATTGTCTTATCTCTCTTTTTCTTAGATCTATCTTTTTCTCTTTATGTCATTTTCTAAAATTGACTGGAGAATTTTATAGCAAGAAGTGAAATATCAATGAATATATGAATATTTACTGAATCAAATTTTTATTCTTCAAGAGACTATCTAACTCAGAGGTTTTCTATGTCAAATAGAATAGATTATAGATTCTTATCTTAACTAATTCATGATGTGATAAATGGATTTTTTATTATTATAATGGAATAATTTACTTTTATTACTTGTTGATTATTTCCTAAAACTTATAATAAAAAAAACCCTCACATCTTTAGGATCTTAGATAAATCTTTAGAACCTCATGATTAGATTGGTACAATTCCAAATTGACCTTCATAATAGGTAAAAGGGTTGATTCATTGATGATACAAATTTCATCATCAATAGATCCATTCCATGGGTTGTGTGTCATCTACCTTACATTGATGCATAAAATTTAAACATGAAGGTCAAGTTATTATCATACAAGCTGACATGAGTCATTTTAGATCATACAACATGTTGTACCAACCTAACAATGTTCTCCTTCCCCCATCCAAAAAACCTTCATCAGTGAAAGATGAAGTTCCATCTTCCTCTGCAATGGAATCCTCCACTAGTTCATCCATTCCTTCTACCCAAATTCCCACAACATACCCTTTGGAATTAGCCTTCCAACATCTATCATTGGGGGAGTGTCTCCTTTTGACCCTTGATGCTTTCCCTACTCCCCAAGAGTATGGGAATCTTGATCGACAACCTAGCTATGACCATAATATTAGAACCATTATTCTTTTCAAACCTTCAACTTGTCAAACCAATTTCAACTATGGGGGAATTGATAAACCCCTTGACACTTCTACCACCTTTTTATCACCTCTACCATTCACCTCCAACTTCTCTTATCTAGACAAACTAGAATTTTCCTAGACATACCTTTATGGTGTGCTTGAAAGGGATTTGGTCTAGGTCAATATGAATATAGACTGCATGAGTTGCTCCTAATCAACACCCAAAAACCCCATAAAAGTCATGGCCTCAATTTCATACCACATGAAAAGGAAACCAATCTACCTCCTGATGAGGCCAAGATATGCCCAATAAATATATAAAAAATGACCTCATCTTACTGTCTCTTTTTATTAATTTTGATTGCATTTTGTAACTTTTATTTTGATCTGAGATGAGTTAGGATGTGATTATCCATCTTTTATTGATTGTGATTATAACATTTTAAAAGCTCTGTAATTCCTAACAACTATGTTGGAAAACTCTAGTTTTGTAATAAAATAGGTCATTATCAGGCTAAAGAAAAAATATGAAGTGGATTGCATGTTTTTGGAAGCATTGGACTCAATTTAGATTAGTTATGGAACCTATAGAATCTATTCCAAAACCATCACAGTTAGTTCTGGAACTCCACCATACTATTTTAGGTCATCACATTTTTGGACTTAGCTTCAGAACTCTATATTTAGCTCTGGTACTCTTATAGATAGCTCCAAAACTTTTGTGGCTAGATATGGAACTGATGAGGATCTATTCCAAATAGCTGGTGATCTATCAAATCAATGATCCCATTAAATCAAGAATAGATTCTTGATTTTTTGAACTTGTAGAATCAAGACATTTATCACACAGCTAGACATCTAGCCACATCTTGATTCAACATCTATTCTGGGTATGATTTAGTTCCATCGTATCTATGAAATAGTTATAGCCATCAAAGCATTTATATATACAAACCTGGAAATTTAGTGAGAGAGAGATATAGAATATAGAAGATAGAGAAAATCATTAAAGAATATAATAGATTAGTACATTTGTAATATAGAACATTTTATCAATGAAATAGCCATTTCTATTTTGAAAGAAAATTAAATTGTTCAAATCCTATTCTAGGTGGAGCAAGGACCCACTCCTCTAAAGAACCAAGATTTTCATTTTTGTTGGTATTTATATTTATCTTTGCAAAAGTAAATAGGTAACTCTGTTAAACTTATAAATGCTTCCAAATCTTTAAAGTTAAGATTTTTTGTAAATTTGTTCCTGGAGGTGTTTTAGATTAAATTTTCATTTCTGCAACGTGTGTTTGTTTCCAGCAATCTATTTCATTTCTGCAAATGTGTGTTTGTTTCCAGCAATCAATTTCATTTTTGTAATGTGTGTTTATTTCTAGTAATCTATTTAATTTCTACAATGTGTGTTTATTTCAATTAGATTTGCATAGTTTGATTTCAATAAAGTTTTAACCAAGAAATACTTAAGACATTAAAAACCCCCCAAAACAACAAAAATAAAAATACCTCCATTCAATTACTAAATCATTATGATTCCTCTTGTTGCATATAGATTTAGACATAGCCCTGGTTAAATATGACATCAATAGAAAGTTGATTAAATGAAGGGGATAACAACACCCATCATTTTTGGTGCCATTGCTAGGGAACACTAATTGGAATTTTCTAATTAGGTGTCAATAAGAGCAACAATCATTTATTTAGTATTTAAAGAAATTTTCTCTAATTTATGAGTAGACCATGAGATTCCAAGGGTAGATTTCTCCCCAAAATATATGAACAATAAGTTCCATCATCCTCTAGTTTAAAAAAGGACATTGAACAAGAATTGGAGGCAACATTATCTCCTACAAGACAAGAAACAAAATTATCATCTTTGGAATTTTTGGATCAGTCACCAAAACCAAGTAAAATCTTAGAGAGGAGGATTATTTCTCAAGATCCATTGAGGGAAATTTTTGATTCTCAATTGAGTATTCAACCCCCTACTCCTGACTTTTCACCATCCCCAAAACAGACCACCTACCACATTGATTGGGAGAAGGGATTAGAAAATACCAGAGAGATGGAATGAGAAGTTGGAAGAGAATCTAAGAGAACCTTTACCTATCCCATTCATATCGAGGATGATGAAACCACTATAAAAAACATTTCACCTGCACACTTGCCCACATTTATAGGAATGTCATCTGATGATCCTAACCAATTTCTATTTCAGTTTAAAGTACTATGTCAGATTTATGATTACAAGATAGATAATCAAAAACTAAAGTTGTTTCCATCTACCCTGAAGGATGCAATAATGAGGTGGTTTATTGGATTAACATCTAATTCTATTACCAATTGGGAATAAATGAAAATTGTCTTCCTAAACAAATATCAATATTATTGTAGAGGAAGAAATTAAAAGGAAGAATATTTCAAAATCAAACAGGAAGAAGACAAAAATATGGAAGATTATTTGGACAGATTCCTCTTTGTGAGTAAAAGATGTGGATGTGTACTTCAAGAAGATTTAAATAAAACCATTTTTCTCAAAGGTATGGATGATGAATCTAGGGAAACCCTTGATTTAATTGGTGGAGGAAACATTGCTCAATTAAGAATGGATGAAATCATAGAAATTTGTAGAAATTATTCAAGAACAAGGGGTGGACCTAGAAAAGGGAAAATGGTTAAACATTCAACTCTAGATATGAAAAAAATTATGGATGAATTCACAAACTTTAAAATAGACATATTAGTTCAATTAACCTCTACCATGGATGGATTGCAAGCTAAAGCAAATGCCCAACTTGAATCATTAGCCATGTATTGTCCTAGATGCAGGAAGAAGCATGCAATAAGGGAATGTCCTTTGGATAAAATGAAAGTATGTCTAATCTATGAATCTAAAGAACATGATACTCACGCTTGTTCTCTTCTTCCACTCATAAAAAATAATCTCAAACAAACCAATACATCATCCACCACAGAAGAATTAAATTTTGTTCAGAGACAACCTAACTAAGGATAGTTTATGCCAAGACCAGCTCCTAATCCCTAGATGATGCCATGGGCAGCTCAAATAGTACCACAAAGATGGGGATAGCCCCCTTGGGCCCCTCAACCCACATGACATCCTCGAGATTAGGCAAGTCAATCTTGGTATACTCAAGGACATCAGCAACCTTGGGCTGGTCAAGGAAATCCTTATACTTGGCCACAACCTAGATGGAGCCCTAGCAATTATGTGCAAGGAAAAACATATCCAAATCAGAACCAACAAGCCATAACAGGACCCCTAGCACAAAATCTATAGATTGAAAACATAGTCCAAACCCAAATGCCATCACAACTAGTAGAAAACTCAAGAAACAAACAAATAACTCCCGTATACAAAATAGAACCAAAAAAATTAGTTGATTTAAATACAATGGATTGTAAAAACATTCAAACTAGATCTAGCAAAATAGGTAGTAGTCCACCTATTATAATCACTGAGATGATAGAAGAAGCTAAAACCCCTAGCACAATTACACCTAAGGAAGATGACAAAGAAAAAGATAAGGAACCAGAAAGAAATTCTACTGAGATTCCATTTCCAGAAAGACTTAAAGAAACCATAGAACTTAAGGAGTCTGAATTGGTGTAGGAACTAAGAAGATTGAATATTTAAATACCATTGTTACAAGTAATTAAGTATATTCTAGATTTGAACAAAGTATTCAAATTTTTATGTTTTAAAAAACTTGGAAGAAAGAAGCAGTACCCCAGGACTATTCAGGTAGATGGGAAACTTATTGATTTATTAGTAGGAAAACTCCTACTACCTAAATATGGAGATGTTGGAAGCCCTATTATTTCTATTTCTATAGAGAATGAGTATATCCATAACATTTTGATTGATTTGGGCATAGCTATTAATGTAATGATAGTGGACACTTTGAAAATAGTACCATTAATAGGCATACAACCTACTAATACCATATTACAAATCGCAGATCAGTCTATAGCAAAAATAGGAGTTATTGAAGATGTGGTAGTAATGATGGAATCATGGGAATATCTAGTTTACTTCCTTATATTGCAGCCAAAAGTTAAAACACTTGGTTATCCCATCATTTTGGGGAGATAATGGTTAGCTATAGTTGCTACCCTAATTGATTGCAGGTCAGGTGATATGACTATTTCAAATGGTAATAATTCTAAGCAAACTTCACTATATCCTTCTGCACAACCTTTTATTTATAATCAAGCAAAATTATGGGTTGATAATCTTGATATTAATGAGCAAAATCTATCTTCTTTGGCTATGATAACATTGCAGAATCATTTATGGGAAATAGATGATATGGTTAATCCTTCATTAAATGAACATCAATCATCATTGGAGTAGTTAGGATTAGTTTTGAAACCATCAAAGTTAGTTCTAGAACCATCACAGTTAGTTCCAAAACCATCACATTTAGTTCTGGAACCATCACAGTTAGTTCTGGAACCACACCAATTCTTTGCAAGTGAAGATAACTTCGCTCTGGAGGAATGTGATTTATCTTGGGGAGAGGAAGGATCTGTAGTATCAGCTTTATAGATATAAGAAGAAGGTGAATAATTTTTGGAAAATATCAGTAATGAGTAGTTTGACCTACAACAAGATAAGTATCATAACTCTTCATGTTGTCCTTTGTCCAGCATTCTACCTCTAGGAACTTTCAGAGATATTACTACATATCACATATTGTTACCATATGCCTATCCATTAAACACCTTAATGGAACCCTTTCAACAAATTAGTTTATCATAGCTTGGAACTAATACCTTAAAAAATTTAGACAGAGTATTAACAAGATGTAAACGACACCACTTATCTCTTTAGTCATGAGAAATGTTTGATGATGGTTTATGAAGGGATTGTATTAGGTCACCACATTTCAAAAAGAGGAATTCAAGTTGACCAAAACAAAATCAAGATTATTTTAGACTTGCCTATTCCTCAAACTCCCATAGATAACAAATCATTCTTAGGACATGCTAGATGCTATAGGTATTTAATCAAGGATTTTAGTAAAATTGATGTCCCCAAGTTTAAATTGCTTACCAAGGACTGTGAATTTATTTGGGATGAACAATGTCAACATAATTTTGAAGAAATTAAAGAGAAATTAGTAACTACCCCAATATTGCAAGGACCTAATTGGGAGAAACATTTTCACATCCAAATTGATGCCTCAAATACCTTAATTGGTGTAGTTTTGGGACAGAGAGATGAAGAAGGAAGAATGTATGCTATTTACTATCTCGGTAAAAATCTTACTCCCATTGAAATAAATTACACTACCACTGAAAAATAATTTCTAGCTATGATCTATGTAATCAATAAATTTAGACATTACATTATAGGGTACAAAATATTTGTACATACAGATCACTTAGAAATTAAATATTTAATGAACAAACCAGTGGTTGGAGGTAGAATAATTAGATGGTCATTATTTCTACAAAAATTTGATATTACCATTGTTGACAATCTAGGCAAATCTAATGTGGTGGCTGATTTCTTGTCAAGATTGATCAGTACAGGGGAGCAGGATCCAGTCAAGGATAACTTTCTAGATGAACAATTATTTTTTATTTTAGCTAACACATCATGGTTTACTAACATGACAAATTATCTTACAATAGGAAATTTTCCTCCTTATTTCACTAAAAAACAAATAAAAAATTTTAATCAAAACTAGTGCACAGTTCAAATGGTTAAATGGAATGCTATTTAAATGTGGTCCTGATTTGGTTTTACGTAGGTGTGTAAGAGAAGATGAAATTTTTTACATCATCTAGGCATGTCATGATGAACCAAGTGTAGGACACTATTTAGTGAAAAGAATAGCTCATAAGATACTTGGCACTAGTTACTATTGGCCATCTCTGTACAAAGATGTGAAGAGATATATCAGGGAGTGTGATCCTTGTCAAAGGATGGGACAACCAATAATTACCAATGAAATGCCTCTGCAACCACAAGTAGTGATTGAACCATTTGAGAGATGGGGATTGGATTTATTTGGACCTTTTAATCCTCCTCCACAAGGAAAATATCACATTCTTATGTGTATTGATTATGTAATAAAATGGGCAGAAGTGCAGGATTTAACAAATGTCACTAAAGAAGCAGTTGTTGATTTCCTTTGGCATAGAATTATGGTAAAGTTTAGAGCACCAAGAAGCTTAGTTTCAAGCCAAGGACCACAATTTATGTCCAATATGATCCATCCCTTCATAATGTATTATCATATCAATCATAAGAAGTCATCACCCTATCACCCACAAGCAAATGGACAAGTTGAAGTAACAAATAGAGAATTAAAAAACATTCTCACTAAAATAATTGAAGCTAAAAGAAGAGGTTGGGTAAAAAGACTACCTGAAGCTATCTAGGCTTACAATACAACTTGTAAAACCATAACAGGGTTTTCACCATATGAGTTAGTCTATGAGAAAAAGCCCTTATTGCCTATTGATTTTGAACTACAGACATTGAGGCTAACAGGTAAGGTGGGAATTGAATTGGATGTAGCTCAAAAGGAGTGAAACCTTCAACTCAATGAATTAGATGAATTTAGAATGGAAGCACTTCACTAAGTAGAGATAATCCAAGGTCAAAGGAAGCAATGGCATGATTCACATATCAAGGAAAGATAATTCAAAGTAGGAGACTGGGCATTGTTATTTGATTCCAAGTACCAACAATTCAAAGGTAAATTAAGAACCAAATGGTTGGGACCTTATCAGATCAAGCAGATATTTGACAATGGTTCTATCCAATTACTTCCCATTGATGGTAGTAAAAGAATACTCTTGGTCAATGGACATAGGCTAAAACTTTATAGGAAGCCTCCTATTAAGGATGAATTCTTGAAGTAGATTGAAGCAAATAAAGAATTTGATCATATGGAAGAACCCAGTTCTTCCAAAATGATCAAATAATCAGATGAAAATATCTAGAATAAAGGGAAGAGAATGAAAATCAATAAATGGTGTTCTCTTCACAAAAAACAAAATAATAATTAGAGATCAATTGAAAATTAGTGATGATGGTTGATCTTCTCAAATAAATGGCTAATTCAAATAATTTTTTTGAATTCTAACTATTTTCTAACCATTTTTTAGGGATGATGTGTCTGCATGATGGGGGGATTACATCATTAAGGATGGTAATTATGTTATTAACTTGTTAAAGGTTAAATGAAAAGTTTGCATGTGTGATTAGACTTGATTTAGAAAGATTAGTATGATGGGTCATCTATTATACATCACGGTTAAATGTGCAAAATCATGAGAAGGATATTGATGATGGAATGAGTTGGTAGATAACCATAAAGAATTATTATTATGATTGAAGCAATTGAATTTTCTAGTTCTACAGCTAAGTATAGTAGTTTCATAGCTAAAATTGATAAGTTTTGCAGCTGAGTACAGTAATTCTACAACTAAATTCACCAAATCAGCAACTGAATCTGCTAGTTTTGTAGCCAAAATCATCAGTTCCACTGATATGAGAAGTAATTTTTAGCTAACCTATTAAATATTCAAAGAAGAGAAAATCATGGGAATCAAAAAGAAGTCAGAACCAGATAATGATACCCAACTCCTTGCAGATGAAGAAGTAGCAAATATCTTTCAACAGGCAGGATGGCTAGAGTTTCTGAGAAAATTTCCCAAAGACAATGATGAACTGGTAAGAGAATTTATTATCTATTTAGAGAAAACAAAGACAAAGATTAGGAAGGTTTTCATTCTTTTCTCTATGAATATCATAAGTGAGATGTCTAGAATACAAATAATGCATGTCTTAAATCCTGTCAAAGGGACATTGAAAGACCTGGCTGAAACCTTATTAAAAGAAGGGGAAGTTGAACCCCAATATATTTATAATACAAAGAAAATAATTTAAGGAGTTAAGAGGGCCAGCTTGCCCAAACCCTTTGACAGAGTAGCATTCTAGAAAGTCAAATATCTAACATGTGATGGACAATTTGGGACAGTAGGAAAAGAAGTCCTAAAAATCCTTATATACCTTAGATATGGAGCTAAAAAACCAGAGTATATAGTAAGTAAACCTTCTAGGGTTTCTTTTTGACTCCATCCATACCATGGCCTAGAGGTATTCTTAGGGTGTAGGAATAATTAGACATCATGGGTTAGTGCATTTAGTATGCCAACACCATTTCCTTTCCAAGAGAAATGGGGAAGAAATGTGGGACAAATTTCTTGGCAAGTTTGGACAAAACCCTGGTATTCCCAGAAGAACAATAGTAACTCATCCTGCTCCTTCAGTTCATTTTAAAACTACTACCATTGTTGAGGAAAATAAAAGATTAGGGGAAGAGGAAATACCAAAAAGAATAAAATCTAGAAGAAAAGTTAAAATTGTAGACCCTACTGTACCTTCTCAGGCCATTTCTTCTTTTGTTGAAGCTATAGAAGAATTGATACCTATCTCTGATAATGATAGTTCACCTAGGCTTGAGAAAAAGGCAAAAACTAGAAGAAGTTCTAAGAGGAGACCTCTGTCTACACATTTTGAGGCTCCTCAAGAAAGAAAACATCATAAAAAGTCTAAAGAAAGTTCAGAGGAACTAGAAGAACAAGAAAGGCTAGAAATTGAAGCTACTAATATTTTAGGTGACATGGCCATGACTCCTCCTAGACCAAGCCAAGCAGAAAAGGAAAAGAGGATAAAAGATTTGAGGAGCCAATTTTCCAAGAAATGGGTGAGACTGCAACACCATCACATGTAGAAGATGGACAAGCATCTTGGAGAAGAAAAGGGAAATCCCCTATGGTGGAAGAGGAATGCTTAACTCCCCAAGAACTTTTAGAAAAATAAAACAACTAGCAGATTAAATAGGCTCTATTTTTGTCTACAGTAGAACTCATTATCAAGGAAAAGGATGAGGAATTGAACTTCCTCAAACTCAAGTTAGAATAGAAGGAAATGCTCCTTGCAAAATTAACAAACCAATTCATAGCCAAGAATGAGGAATTAGCAAAAATTAAAAGGCAACTAATGGAAAATGAGGAAAAATGTACAAGACAGACCTCTGTGTCAATAGTCTCTGCATAGAATGAATTGACTTATTTGCCACTCAATCAGTTATGAGATGACACGTGTAGATAACTTAGTGAAATCAAAGAATGCAATACATACTTGAAAGGAAAATTGGTAGAAGAAGAGAAAGCAAGGAAGGAATGGGAAGACAAATTTTACAAGGAGGAAAATGATAAGTATAAATGTCTTGTGAAAATACAAATAGTTTGTATGATGAGTGAGAAGTTGCTTACATGTAGAAGACCTTCTCATATTTATATCATGTTTTTAGAGGAACAATTCATTCACTGGCAGTTGGTAAGGATAGCATGTGGCCTTCCACATGAAATAAAAGATGAAGCTGATTTCTCAAATGCCTACTCCTTAGCTAATATAGAACAAAAAAACCTTCTTTATGAATTCTATCTCTACAATTTTATGCTAGAAAGAAATACAAGTTTTATGATCAATTTATATGTAGAAGAAATGTAGCTTAACGCATTTGTCTTTATTCTTCAAAATTAGATTACATGGAAAGGAAGGGAGTCAGAGCATTGGTCAGAGGCTAGTTCATCCAGTCTCTGTATGAGAATTCATTATGGTAATCCACTGGCCTTTTCTACATATTTCTAATCCCATGCATTCAATGATAAATTCAAGGGACCTTATCTTTTTAGTTTACAGCAAAGCATGGATGTCTTCACCTCTTATGAAAGGGCAATTTTTGATAATATCTATGATGCATGTTTAAAAAGATGGGAATTTCTCCTGGTGGCATTTAAAAGAATAGAAGTAATATCCCCTTCAAATTTGATCTAGAGTTTAGAAAGGGAAAAAGATTTATACACAATAATTCCTTGGATCAATGAAACTCCCCTATTCATATGGATAGGAATGTGGATAAGGCCACCTTTACTTCTCACCCCCATATCTCCTTGGTAAAATAGAGAACCTCAACATCCCACTCAATTTGAGGAATGGAAAAGAAAAGTAGAAGCAGGAGCAGGGTATAGTACTTCAAAATCAAAGCATTGGGATATTCAATTCCAGCCATTTGATCTAAGTAATCAAATGGAATGCAGGATATACAATCCTAAATTTGAAGAGTGAAGTTTGTAAAGGGTCTTACAAACAAGTATGGGGGAAGTGATGAGGCCAGGATATGCCCAATAAATGTATAATAAATGACCTCATCTTACTCTCTCTTTCTATTAAGCTTGATTGCATTTTGTAACTTTTATTTTGATCTGAGATGAGTTAGGATGTGATTATCCATCTTTTGTTGATTATGATTCTAACATTTTAAAAGACCTGTAATTCCTAACAAGTGTGTTGGAAAATTCTAGTTTTGCAATAAAATAGGTCATCATCAGGCTAAAGAACAAATATGAATTAGATTTCATGTTTTTGGAAGCATTGGACTCAATTTAGATTAGTTCTAGAACCTGTATAATCTATTCTAGAATCATCATAGTTAGTTTCAAAACCTGCATAATCTATTCCAAAACCATCACATTCAAAACCTGCATAATCTATTCCAAAACCATCATAGTTAGTTCTAAAACTCCACCATACTATTTCAAGTCATTGCATTTTCAGACTTAGCTCCAGAACTCTATATTTAGCTCTAGTATTCTTATAGATAAGCTCCATAACTTTTGTGACTAGATATGGAACTGATGAGGATGTATTCCAAACACCCAGTGATCTATCAGATTAATGATCCCATTAAATCAGGAATAGATTCCCAATTTTTTGAACTTGTAGAATCAAGACATTTATCACACAGTTGGACATCCAACCACATCTTGATTTAGCATCTATTCTGGGTATGATTTAGTTCCATCATATCTATGAAATAGCTACAACAATCAAACCATCTATATATATAAACCTGGGAATTTAGTGAGAGAAAGATATATAATATAAAAGATAGAGAAAATCATTGAAGAATAGAATAGATTAGTACATTTTTAATACAAAACATTTTATCAATGAAATAGCCATTTTTATTTTGAAAGCTAATTAAATTGTTCAAATCTTGTTTTAGGCGGAGCAAGGGCCAACTCCTCCAAAGAACCAGGATCTTCATTTTTGTTGTTATTTATATTTCTATTCACAAAAGTAAATAGGTAACTCTGTTAAACTTATAAATGCTTCCAAATCTTTAAAGTTAAGATTTGTTGTAAATTTGTTCCTGTAGGCATTTTAGATTAAATTTTCATTTCTGCAATGTGTGTTTATTTCCAGCAATCTATTTCATTTCTACAAACGTGTGTTTTTTTCAAGCAATCAACTTCATTTCTACAACGTGTGTTTATTTTCAGTAATCTATTTCATTTCTACAAAGTGTGTTTATTTCTAGTAGATTTGCATAGTTTGATTCCAATAAGGTTTTAACCAATAAATCCTTAAGACATTAAAAACCACCCAAAACAACAAAAATACAAATACCTCCATTCAATTAGAAAATTGCTACGATTCCTATTGTTTCATATAGCTTTAGGCACAACCCTAGTTAAATATGACATCAATATAAAGTTGATTAAATGAAGGGGATAACGACACCCATCACCTCCTATCACCATTGTTGAGAAAGACATCCCATCCTCACCATCCACTCTACCAATGAAAGTTGAGGATACTAACATCATCCCCCCTAACTTTTTTTTCATCAACATAATTACCCTCAAATGCCTAACTTATAAAAAGGATGAGGTGATTATAACCATTCCTCTAACCCATCCTAAGATGATAAGAGATGATGTTCTCATCGTTAATATCATTTGAAGTTAGGATGACAATTCCATTCTCACCTATCTTGGTGTAGAATATTCCTCTATCCATAAATATATTCCTCTTGAGAATTCACCCATGTTAAATGAATCCATCATGGATATTAACTTGGGCACTATAGATAACCTACACATTGTCAAAATTGGCCAATCATTAAATTCTAAGGAGCTTCAGGACTTCCCTTCCTTCCTACAAGATCATAGCATAGCATTTTCTTGGTCTTATAAAAACATGCTAGGAATCAATCCCTCCCATCTCTACCCACAACATAGTGACCAACCATAATGCCAAACCCATTAGATAAAAACTTTGATGAATGCACCCTCGCATAGTCATTCTTATCAAAAAGATCTTCAATGTCCCATATCCATCAATTTCATTCAACTTATTGACTATCCCTAATGGGTCTCCAACATATTACATATCACCAAATCCATAAGGGGGCTATGCATTTGTGTGTAATTTTGTGGCCTCAACCTTTTTTGCCCAAAATATGGCTTTCTTCTACCAAGCATTGACCAGCGAGTTAATCTTATAGCTAGCCATGAGATGTTATCTCTTATAAATAGATTCTCAGGTTATAATTAGATCCTAATTTCCATTTAATATCAACACAAAACTACTTTCATCACCCCATGGGGAAATTTTTGCTATAGGGTCATGCCTTTTGGACTACAAAATGTTAGTGCAACCTACCAATGTGCCATGACCTATGTATTCTATAACCTTACTCATAAAATCATCAAAGACTATGTCAATGACCTCCTTGGGAAATCCAAATGTTGTAAATACCATGTAGTCATTCTTAATATTATCTTTGACTGACTCATCCATTACCATGTCTACCTTAACACCAAGAAATATATTTTTAGGGTCTTATCAAGAAAGTTCATTAGCTTTATTATCTCCCTTCAAGGAATCAAAGTTGATCTAGCCAAAATCAAAGTAATCCTTGACATGCCTCCTCCTACCCACCTCAAGAAACTTCATATCTTGTAGGGTAAGATATAATCCATTTATCACTTTATCTCCCAGATCTTAGATCATTGACAACCTTTCTATCACATTATGAAGAAGGATGTGTCTTACAAGTGGAGTAATGACTATCAAAAGAAATTTGATTTTCTTAAAGAGTACCTTATATTTCCACCCATCCTAATTCCTCCTAATGAAGATCAACATTTTTACCTTTATATCTCGACCATCGACCACTCCTTAGGGGAAATGTTGGCTCATCAGGATGAATAGTGTAAATAGTAAGTCATCTACTACATTATCCACATGTTTGTAGAGTATTAAACTTGGTACACCCATATAAATAAATTTTGCCTAGCATTGGTCTTTTTGGCCACCAAACTTCACCACTAACTTCTCAACCAAAAGACCTATGTTATAACCAATATCGATCCAATCAAGTATATGCACTCTTAGCCATACCCAAACCAATGTATGGCCAAGTGGATAATGTTTTTAGTTGAGTTTGACCTTAAGTTTCTTCAATAAAATTTAATTAAAGGTCAAATCATTACTAACCAATTGGATGAATCACTCTTATCAGATATTCAACCTCATCCTTTTGAGTTTCTTGATGAGCCCATTGGAACCCTTTCTCAAGTAGACTTCACCTATCAAGTGACCATGTTCTTTAATGGATCTAAGTGTCACCATGGTGGGGGATCCAAGATCATCAATATTCCCCTTCATGATGAACTTCTTCCTTTATCCTTCAAAATTTATTTTTAATGTACCAATAATATGTCCAAGTATGAGGCTCTAGTGATATGTCTCCAAACTGTGTTAGCCTTGGGAGTCAAAATGATCAACATCTTTCCTGACTCCCAACTTGTGGTCAATAAAATTAATGGCTCTTATCGATGCAAAAATGATTTTTTTTCCATAGTAAAAATAATTAGTTGATGTACTTGTATCATCATTTGAACACTACCATATATAAACCACTCCATGATATACAAACAAGTTTGCCAATATAATGGCTTCCATCATTTCTTAGATCCCATATGCACACTCTAAATCTAAGCTATCTATCATTATCCATTGACTTAACCAAATATCTTATATCAAATCAAACTCTCCCACCATTTTTAATGTGGAGAAGACCCAATCTAACCTTTGGTATTAGTAGACCTTCAACTATCTCAACCTTGACATCATTCATTTTGATCTTTCTAGGAATACTTGAAGATATACAAGGTACCTTATGTTATACCATACTAGGAGGAATTCTTTATAAGTGTGGCTTTGATGGTCTCCTCTTCCATTGCCTACTTAGTCACAAAACCTCTCATGCTATCAAGGAAATGCATGATGGGATCTATGGGGGATACTTTAGTGGCCTAGCCATCACTAAATGCATCCTTTGCCTTGGCTATTACTTGCCTACCCTTAACCAATATTGTTATGATTATGAAAAAAATTATGTTAAATGTCAAGAACATGTCAATTTACATCACACACATATCGATAGTCTTTGTATATCCTCAAATTTATGTCCCTTCTCATAATGGGGTCTATACCTTATTAGAGAAATTAACCCCCATTCTTCACATCGATATCATTCCATCATCACTACAACTGAATATTTCACCAAATGGGTAGAGGATATTTTTATTGTCTCCATAAAAGATTAAAATATTATTGACTTTATCAACCATCACATCATCTATCATTTTGGCATCCCTCATAAAATTATCACTAAAAATGGAAAATCCTTCAAAAATAAATAAGTCAAAGGTCTTTGTGATACATTCAATATCAAGTTAAATTTGTAATTTCCCTATCATCCACAAGCTAATGAATAGGAAGAAGCCTCTAAAAAAATTCTAAATATTAAGCTAACTAAAATGGTTAATGTATCTATTCAAGATTGTCATTTACACATCCCCTTTGCCTTATGAGCTTACTGTACTAGCTTTAAAACCCCTAGAAGTGTTACTCCCTTATATCTAGTGTTTGGAGTAGAGGATATCTTACCTCTCAAATTCCAAATTCCCTCTCTTTGCATATCCCTACAAGATCTCATCTTTGAGAGTGATTATCATCAAGAATGTTTAGCCCAACTTGAGCTACTTAATGAACATCATTTAGACACTCTCACTCATCTTTATTTCTATCAATAATGCATTAAATACACTTATAATAAGCACCTTAAAGTGTGAGAATTCAATATCAGATACCTCATCCTTAAATAAAATCAACATGTCACCAATTCAGAGAAAAGCAAGTGAGGAATTTTTTTTTTTCAATTGTCATGGACCTTATATCATAATGCATAATTATGGATCATGAGCTTACCATTTATCCTCTCTTGAAGGGCACCCAAAACCTAAACCCTTCAATTCCTTGCATCTATGCCCTTTATTTTGTTAAAATAGGATCAAACTCACCTTTTATCCAACTTAAGCTCATCCCTTATTTTCAAACAACATTCATCTCCTTATTTTAGGAATAAATAATTAAAATTGAATTATGTGATTATCCATCACATCCATAGCCTAATATTTAACAATGGGTACCATGTCTCTACCCATGGCATGATTCTCATGGTACCTTCCACCCCTTTCCTAAGATGGATTCCCATTGTCATTATGACCTAAACCTCTTTTACACCTAATCAACCTTCTTAAGCTTTTAGTTTTGCCTTAATAAAAGGTTACCCTTTAAACCTATATAAGTATTTTCAAGACATCAAATCAAACATCAAAGGAAAAAATAAAAATAACCCATATGGATCACTCTCTAGTATTTGTAAGCTAGTACCTTGAAGGACAACTGCATAAACATATCAAAATTGCTCAATATAAGGTCAATTTCTCCCTTGAAGGAAAGGTATCAAAAACCTTAAATAAAGCACAAAAAACTTAGACCACTCCCTTGAAGGATGGCTGAGTAAAGCATTTGTCATAGTATATCAATTTTTTTGAAGCTTATTGCATTGATTAACTTCCCCCAACCTGCTCAAGTAATAACAAATAGCAAAATACCCATTAGTAGACATTATAAATAGCAAAGTAATTTTGAAAATTGCAATCAACTTTCATAAGTATACTTCCCACATCGATTAGTCTACACATCATATGAAATGGAATTATTTATACTAACTCTTTGGTAACCTCTAGAAGAGGCAAGCTGGTCTCATAAGAAGGTTCCACATTCATCTATCTCCCCTTTATACATTATAAGCAAGTTATTTTGAGCTTACTTGATATTATGTGATCACGACACCTTTTTTAAACCAACTAACGAATGCTAATGTGAAACATTCAAAGTTATTATGTTCCTTAAGTCAATCCAACTTTAGTTTTTTGTATCCTTGCCAAAGAAGATGCATTGTGCCTCTTTCTTATTCTCTCACACTGGTTGATACATTCACTTAGATTGTCTTCTCCTTCTCACATCTGGTTTTCTTATTTAACTTACTTTATGTGATTCACCCTAATCTAGATAAAATGACCATAATCATAACCAAATCACATCATAAACAAAAATAGACATCATTAGCATAATCACCACATCCATGAACAAATTAACTATTAGCCTTCACATCCTCATATTCACATATACCATATCCACCACATATCTAATTCTAAATGAAGAAGCATATACTCATTAAATTTTAGCATGAACACCATAAATCATAACCATATCATAAACATCATCATAACATCATTAGCATCCTACCATTTATTACATCTATATAACTATGATCCATAAACATAACAATGATCAATTCATAACCTTGTCCACCAAAGCATAACCAGTAGCCATAAACATAATCATATCAATATCCTAAACATGATCATCTCAAACATGAAATTAAATGATCACATCCATAAAATACCATACTCATAACATCATAACCATCATCCTAATCATCAACAACATCACATTAGCATCACATAATCATATCAAGATCATCATAGTCATTTGTAACCATCACACCATAATCACATCAATAACATCAATCCATATCAAACATCATCATGAACATTAATTAAAGAGACATATCATCACATGCTTAGCTAGGTGAGTCCACATCAACATCTCATAAGCATAATCATATCAACATGACATCATCAGTGATCAACATGAACATCATAGCCATGAATCATAAACCATAAATAAAGGATCACATCAGTATCTCATAAATAATCATCATAGTGTCTATAAAAATATCTATATCTCTCACAAATATACATCTCATTACATCAACTCATAGGTTGATATCAAAATCACAAAGAACATCAAAAATATCATGTCATAACAAATTTAGGATCTGAGGGCACCACTACCTCTTGGACCCCACCCTCCTACACCTACCTATCTGCCTATAGATGCGACCCACTAACCTGGTGTCATCATGATAGCACCTCTTGTAATATTGACCTTATATTCACCCTATCAAGGCTCATTTAGTAGGAATCTAAATACCAAGGCCTCATAGTATCGTAGATCCTCCATAGTCACTACATACCTCTGCATCGAGATAGTCTATTGGTCTTGCATTTACTGGTAGTCCACCGCTACTTACCTAAGAGAATCTCTCTCTTGCATCATTAAAGTTAGAAAAGACATATCCTAATCTCTCTCCCCTATCAGAGTAGCCACCTGACCTTTTACTAATTCCAAAGATGCCTATGTTTTTTCCAAAGATGCCTAAGTTATGTCTAGTGCCACTCATGCTTGGTCCCTCTCCATAGTTAATGCCTATACATTTGGGGAAACCCCCAACATCTAAACCTAATAATCATCTCCTCCTACATCAACATCCATATCCTATTGATCCCCATCTTTAGGACCAATATTGGCTATAGCATAGTGTGCTTGGTACCATGCATGATATCTATCTATAACACCTACATCATCCATATATATCCTTATAAACGACTACTCATGGTCAATGAAATCATGCACTAGCTATAGAGTAGGCGATGGAAACTCTACATCCTCCCTCATGTATCTTGGGAATGCCCTAGGTATATCATGCATGAGGTTGAACTACCTCCATACCTTATCAAATGGAATCATCTCTATCTCATGGTCTCATCTTCCATATATCCATTTGTATCTCGGTAGAGATATAGTATGCCTCCTATAGTGTGCCTAACTTGTAAATCTAACATATGATCCCCATATCATGTCTCCCATGACTAAGGCATTTAGATAGCCCCTATACTAATCTATATTATGTGATCCTCCTACTAGTATTTACAAGGCATAAACACCACTCCACCTCATGTACTTGTCCCTATAATCCATCTATACAAAACCCTCATAGGGTAGCCCCATAGGTCTCAGCACCTTGATGTGCTCGTAAGCCTAGTAATCAAGAATAAAACCAACATTGATCCCATATCTCCTTTGGGTGAGGAAACCACATAGTTCTCAATAAATCTAAACAAGCAGCATAGGTGCCCATGAAAACATTATGCAACCCAACCACATCTCCATGAGCAACCTCAATAACAAGTATTGGAACCTCCCACTACTAGAATCTGGTAATGCATAACATGTAACCTTTATCATCATCATCATGAAATCCTACTCACATCTAAGTCTCTATGATGTAGTGGCATGTAGTGAAAGTCTCCTGAGTTCCACCTCATAAAATTGAGGTCATCTCCATAAAAGAGCTCCTTCTATCCATCTCAATCATCACTCTCAATGTGGTAAATTAAATCACCCTAAATGGGTAGATATACTATCATGTGGATGTCCTTATGCAAGATAATCATCTCACCTATAAGAAGCAATAAGGTGTTAGTGGTAGGGTCCCATCTCTTGATGAGTGCCATTAACATCATTGCATCATGAGGTACATACTGGTAGTACCTCATGCCTTTGAGGCCCATATCCTCCATGTGCTCCCAGTTATCATTAGTCATCCCACATTAAATATCATCTAGTATTTAGGGCACTCTATCCCTCATATGTATCTTCTCCTATGCCTGTAGGGTTTTATATCAATAAGATTATTTCACTAACATATTTTACCTACAAATTATACCACTTGCACCTACCTCCTATTCCATTTTATCCAACTCATAACATTCACCTAATATAGCCTATACCTCTTACTTTACTCCATCACTCAACCTTCTTAACCCATATACATTACCTTCACCTAACCCCTTGACCTCACCCTAACCCCTTAACCTCAACTCTCACCCACTAACTATTACCCATTAAAAAATATCATTCATTTTCTTCTATTTAATCATTGTTTAGCTTTTTTTTTTAGTTGTGTATGATTTGTTCTTTGTTCCTTTTGGTCTATCATCCCTATTCTTTAGGAACTCGTGTCTTCTTGGTTTCAGACCTTGCCTATGTTTCTTTTTTCTAATGGGTATAATCTTATTTAAAACCTACTTTTACCTTTTAACACCAGTTATTTCCTATCAACAATCACTCTTAACAAAACTTTAACTCATCCTTCAACCATCAACGGTTGACTATTCTTATAGTTGATCATTGATGGTTAGGTAACCAACCATCAACAATCAGTAGCAATTGGTGATGGTTAGAAATGACCACCAATGATCATTGTAAAGTTATTTTTGATAATCAAATCCAAGCCTACCCTCCCCATCTACCTACCAAACTTCACCATAGCTAATACAAACCTCCCAAACCTATCTCTACCTTCCCTTATTTACCCAACCCCTAAAAATTTACATATAAACCTACCATTTCAAATCTAAATAGCCAAACAACTACCCAATCCCTAGCCTTAGGTCAAACCCACCCATACACAATAGTAAACACACAACCAAATCAACAATAAACTATTCAAACTAAGATTCAATTACATAAATTAGACCATTCTATCAATTCAAAATAGTACCTACCTCATTCCTTAACCATTATTAAAGAGGAATCATGGGTACCACTCCCTAACCTCATGATCTCCTTCATCCCCTCTACATCCTCAATCAATCTCAAATCTCACACACACAATCACTCACCCTCAACTATCATTATTTCTACATACGAGCCAATCGTCTAGGGTCAATATGCTCAAATGAACAAATAGAACCCCCGATGGTCTTTTTGTCTTCACCATTTTAGTGATGACATGTGACCACTAATGGTCAGGGAAATCACCAATGATCAACCCCAAGTGTCAAACATGACCATTGATGGTCAACTTTTTAGGGATTTTTCCCTCCTAACCACAAATTTTTTACCCAACCCTAATCCAACTACCATTTATTATAAATTCCCTTCTCTACCACACTAATGATTTCAACCTCACCACTTGGCCATTTTGTCCCAACTATAGCATGTTTTGTGATGACCTTGCCTTCATCATTTTGACTATATTGACTAAATTTCTAAGTTAAACATTTTAAATGTGTGTTACCTTACACATACCCAACCAGCTTGTGTCTTCATAGGAGCACTACTTACCTCAAATACCCATAAAAACATTGACCTTGTCTAAGAGACTTCCATTTATAAGTGTAGCCTAACTATCACATATGGTCATGTGTTCAACTTGGCACTTTTCTTTCTAGTTCTAACCTTTATTTTACCAACCATGGTAACCTATTCATTGCATGATCTTGGTTATGACACTTTGTGCATGTATTTGTGCTTTAGTACCCAAACTACCACCCACTTCATCACCAAATCACCCACTTTTCAAACCCACACTCAATTATATTTCACCTAATTTATTCCTAGTTTGAGAGGGAACACCTCTTCCCATGCTCAGGGTAACCTAACCTTTAACCTATGATCCATTTTTATTTTGTAGATTATTGATACAACCTACATAAAAAAAGGGTAAAATATAGACACTAAAAAATTGCACACAATGGTTCTAGATGTCAAGCTAAATCATAAACCACCTTGAGACCCCCTAGGGACTCTTTCATAACCTTTTGACTTTAAACCCTAGGTTAAGTTAGTTGACTAGCTATACTAACTAGCTGACCCACCTTGACTAAACTTAACATTACCTTTGAACACCAACAGTCACCCTAACCACTGAAGGTTAGGCCTGACCATCAATGATCATCCTTAAACTACCTGAACAGTCAACTCTAATCAAACTCTTACTTTTTTTATATTTAGCTTGTCTAATTCATGTGTGAGCCAATACATTTGAAAGCTAAATTTAAACTACTTTTTGAACCTCTTATTAATTGATTATTTCACCTCTCCTTCCTTCTTATAAAAAGAGAGGAAGAAGAGGTGAAAGGGATTCAGAATCAATCAATTGATCAATTAACAATCAATTTTCCATCATCCACATCTAGATTCAGATCCTCTTGGATCAACACTTCCCTTTTATAGGTATTCTTTCAAAAAAATAATGAACCAGTAAGTGTGACAGAGATTCAAAGCATTTTCATCCATCATCCAACATCCAAGTATCTTTACTCTACCAAAACTACTCCAAACTTCACCATCAGATCCCTCAACCATCTTTATATTAGTAACTAGCAAGATAAGTATTTGTTTTTAGTAACTAGTTACTTTGTTTCTACTTCACAGCCAACCCAACCCAACCCAAACCCACTTTCTAGATTTCCATTATGTAACCTTATTAAACCAATTTCTTAAACCAGACCAAAACCCATAATAACTATCAATGGTCACCTTAATCATCAAAGGTCTATCCATAACCCCCAATGGTTTTCCAACCACTGATAGTCATTCTAACCACCGATGGTCACCCTAATTATTGACGGTCACTATGTGACAAATAAATAGCAAGCTATTTTCACCCACTAAACCTCAACAAAATCCAACTTTTTACCCATCTACTTAATCATAGAACATCACCTTATTTTTTGGACCTTACTTGATTCATTTGGAATTAATATCATTCTACTTATTTATATAATTAAACAAATTCATCTCTTTTAAGAACTTCTTGCATTTAATTTTGGTATCTTCTATAATATATGCAAGTACTTTATCTTTTTCATTTAGAAATTTATTGTTTAAAATCATGGATTAATAGCCTCCAAGGGATCTCATGCTTCTTAGATCTAGATTGCTAAGCAATCTACCCTACTATATAACTAATCAAACCATTTATTTAGTGATATCTTATTTTCAAGTCATTCCTCCTAAGCCAAAGAGGAGTATCTACAACCATTTGGGTTAATGCACATACAACATATCAAGTTTTTATATGATACCCTTCTTGAGTTTATTTTATCCTTCTTCCAAAGAATATAAGTGAAATTTCTCTGAAATAGTGTAACCAAGGATTGTCTTATGTTGAATTAATGTTTATTTCAATCTTATGTGAGTGTTAATTAATGTGGTGTATCACACTTTTAGCATTCTTAGTCATCATATACCCCCTTTTTATCCCTTTTCCAACCACAAGTATCATTTTAGGTGATTTACCAAGAGTAATTTAGTCTTCTCCAGAGGTTAAACCTCACTACAAGATACCCACAGCCTGAGGTTGCTCTACTATTATATCTGGGAGTGAGAGAGCCTAAAAAACTCTACCACAAGGGTGAAATTCTACACTATAATAGTAACCTAGTCTTACTCGTAGACAAAAAGAGATAACTAAGAGGAATTCATCAATAATTTTATTCCCTTTGGATGAAATCATTCATAATTTAATATTTTTATGGTGAAAACATGTACTATTTGGCATATAGATATGTAATCACCTCTTGATGCCATATAGCAATAAATATTTTAAGTTGTATAAAGAATAAGGTAGCCTATTTTATACCATTTCCCTTCATCTGTGTGTTTCTTTTTTATCATGTGTTGTGTATTTCCGTTTCTATTGTGTGTTTTCCTTGATGTTATACATTTCCCTTTCATTAATTTTCTTCGTTTCCTTCATGTTTCATTATCTTCAGTTTAACCTCAATGCCTAATGTATAAGTATTCGTCTGGTATAACACTAAATTATAAGAATTCTAGTTGTATCTTCTAATGAAGTCACATCCCAAATTTGATCCATTTGTTATTCCTATGAATTTTCATGTCAATTTTTTCCCCAAGGGTGGGAACAACACTCTGCTTTATGTGTCAAAAATAAAGAAAGTGAAAATTATGAAAATATGTCTTACTCAAAAATTTATTTGCTCAACCACATCTATGCATTCATACTAGATGTAAATGGTCAACCCATCCTCCATTAAACATTTATTAAACATTCATACTAGATGTAAATTTATTAAACATTCATGCCTTCATACATGTACATTCTATGAGGATATAAAACTATCATCATATCCCTCATGAATGCATGGACATGATTATCATGTAGTCATAGCTTTAAACCTTCATGTGTCATGAGGATATGGTAATCATCACCCCATCCCTCATGTTATATATGTATATGGATAGATTTAGATACCTAGGAATATATGCCTTCACATATGTGCTTGCCATAAGGACATAATGGTTAGCCTTGGGGTCTTATAAGACACATGCACAGACACTACCATATAGCTTGTTGCACAACACTTTCCTAAAGAGGCTACATATTCACCCCAAGCTCATTTTATTCATATCAATTTTTTTATTCGTGCTCTATAAAATTTGAAACCTAACCACCTAAATTTTTCCCATTAGTGAAGTCTTGTTGGTTTCTTTTATTTCTTTGACTCCCATGAAAAAATTATAGACCATTCTCACATTATTATAAGATTATTTTCCCCACATTTCAAAGTTTTACCCCTTTATAACCCCATTCTAACAGTCTTTTCATGGTAACCCAAAACACCATATGTCCATTATTTTTCATTCTTTCTAACCAATTCAACATTTCTTATCCTTGGACCCATTGAATAACCTTGATCTTACTTTCCAAATAGCCTTCATAAACCTAAAACTTAGTAAGACTAGGTATAAATACATGGGATATGAACCACTAATGGTTATATATTTTAAAATCACAAACATTTATGATTCTGATATTAGGTATGTTGATTTGGATGATTTTCATAAAATATTAAATACCAAGATCCTAACCTTACTTATTGAACACCTCTCATAAAGTGTCCCACCATAAGGAGTTTCCTTCCCCACCTCAAAACAATGCTTGAAGTTGGTATTTTATTATGTAAAACACTATGATCCTCAAACAAGATAAATCAAAATGAGGTTTAGAGAACTCATGGAAAAGGTAGTTGGAGTATATATGGGCATGAGAATAGGGATCCCACCTCATGATGAATGTGTTAGTATTAGTGTCAAGCAAGGAAAGGAGCATTAAGACTAAAACTCTAATAAATACTTAACCATGATTAATAACTCATGGTTGAATCAAAAGAGAGGAAGACCCTCCAAGGTCCACAAAAATATGTTTAGGTTATATTTCAATGAAAAACTTTTGGACATGATCACCCTATTGAATTGGATAGTAGGTAATGAAAGTATAATTACTTTTCACGAATGGATTCTCCTACTAGAATATCATTTGTTATGAGAAGTAGTTCATAGACTAGAGTGAACTAATCAGTGATTCTTTGCATGATTAGTTACTGAATGTTCAGGCCTCAAACTAATTTTTCATGACATCCTATCTAGTGTACTCATTGTCTTCATGGAAGGTATACCTAAGACATTCTTAGCATGGGGTCATCACATAATCAACACATGTATTTGGATTCTTCCCTCAAATCACATTTTGACAAAGCAATAAACACTACACCAAAATCAATCAAGCATTCACAATGAGATTAATGTAATGCTTCAAAGAGGATTGGGAAATTTGTATTTTAATCGAAGTAACAAGCTTAATAATCCAATATGCTAACTACTACCTCCAATTTTAAAAATTCATATATATCAAAGTTGGTGGATATTAAGGAAACCCTTAAAGGCTCCAAAGATTAGTAAGTGATACAATTATTCACATAAAACTATGCCAAAAACTAGAAATAGTTCACAAATGTTATAACGGGAAACATATGCTAGGTGTTTCTTCCCTATTACATTGGGGCACTTCAGTTTTAAAATAATGATTAATGCACAAGACATAGATTTTCCATCTTTGAGTTTAGATTTTGATCTTATGCCATTAGGGAATCCATTGATACCAAAGGATATGTGAAGCTTAATCTTGACATAAGATCTACTTACGAACACAAACATCATCTCAAAGACTATTAGGTTGATTATGCAAATGAATTTGAATTAATTCAATGGGACTAGAGTCAAATGAATCTTGAATAAGTAAGATCATTTACAAATGAATAGGTTATAGAAATGATGATTGATGATAATATGGGCCTCATTGATCCCAAATATATAAATACAATGTTGTTTCACCCTTACCTATTGTAAATTGGTCGACTAGAGAGCCTACTAACCTATATTAGAGAACACATAGAATATTGGAGCATACCAAGAAATGGATAAACAAAAAACTAGTCAAATCAATAATAGGTAGTTCAAGGAGAATAAATACTTTAGCTCCCAAAAATTAATATCCCATGCCTACTTTTAGAAGAAGTAATACCAATGTGGTAATTGAGACATCTAGCTCATTTACTTCTGAATATGGAAGAGTTGAAGATCTTGATCTAATGAGATATCTAAGAAAGCCATGTGAAGATATTCTAATAGTAGGGAAAAAAAAGAAAGATAAAAAAATCTATAAATCTATAGTCTTCAACATAATACCTTGGTTATCCTAACATATTCATCCCTAATACTACATAATAATATTTAGCCTCCACTCATGGAGCATTCCAACAAGTATCACAAAAGGAGGTTAAAGGATAAGATCCACATTCTCTATTTAGATCTCCAAAAATACCTTATCCTCCTGAAATGACTCCCCTAAATCATCCCACTCCCTCTTCCTCTAAATTTCAAATGATTTATTTCAGTGATCTTTCATTTCAATGGGTACAATTGATGTTGAAGAAAAGGGAAAAGGTGGTCAAGGCAAAAATGCTAGATTTTGATGTTGTAGTAGACCTTTTAAAGACCCCTACATCAAATAAGTGAAAAACCACTTCTAGGTTAGTATTTTATCCTTTATATGCATAATATGTGGATATCATTGAGCCCAATATCAAAAAGGACATAGAATAAATGGTAGTGAATGATTATACTCTTGAGAGGATATCACTTAGAGAAGCAACATGGGAAATCAACATTCATAACCTCTGAGAGAGCACTGAAAGAATAGTAAAAAGGTAATAGGAAGATGAATTAACTCAAGATAAACTTAGAGAATAGGTCAAAAAATTAGTAGGCTCTGTCAATTATCTACTCAATCTTGTAAATATTGTCATATCCCTACAAGTTGATGTTCCAAAATAATTACCATAGATAAAAAAAGAAGTTATTTCTACTATTAACAAGCATAACTCTTACATCAAAACTCTATAGGCATGGGTAGATAAATTTCTTGTAAGTATAATGAATTATATTAAATATGTCATGAAGCTCTATGCTTCCATTAATCAATAAATGTCAGACATCCACAAATAAATCAAATTGCACATTATTGATTTAAAAGTGTGGGAAGAAATTATTGGAGATATAAAATAAATTATTTTAATTGACACCAAAGTGATATTGGAAGCTGAATTATTTGAAAAATAAGATGATGACACCTCTAAAAAATGGGTAGAGTGTATACTACAGAGAATGGAAGTCTTGAATAAAGCCATCAGGGAGCTAAAAGATAATGTAGTCATGGGCAAGGAAAAATGTAAGTTGATTTCTAACAATTTGGATGAGATTCATTGTGACCTATATAAGGAATATGGAGTCACTACACATATTTTTCATGAATTAAAAGCTCAATTCTATAAAGTGTTCAAATTATATATTCTTAATGAGAGAGAATTTAGTAAAACTTTAATGACAAAGATCAATGAAATCCATATTTCACTATAAGATTTTAATACTCAACTAATATAATTGTCTAAGGTCCCAATCACCTTGATATATATCTCCCAAATATGGTTCACGTATTACCAACTTGTGGTAGTTCCCAAGAGAAAAAAATCCCTCAAGGTAGTCAAATGATTCTAGAGATTCAAGGCTACACAAGACAAATACAAGCCAAGAAAGCTCTAGCTATTATCAATTCATCCAAAACTACTTTTGCCTAACAAAAAACCTCCCAATAAGGTCCATATAACTCCTTTTTATTTTTTTCTAAGCATCTTTTTTGGTAAAATTAGTACATTCTTTTTTATAAAATAAAAAATTTAAAATAATAGATAAGACAAATAATAGACCTCTAAGAGACAAATAAGAGAGTCACTTTGAAATGTGAAGGTTCAGCCCATTCTTTTTTGTTATAAATATAATAAATGGCAATTATAAACTGGATTTTTGATGTCCATAATTTTTGAATCTTAAAGAGGAAGAAGGAAACTTTGTTCTAATTCTTTTGTCCATGAAACAAGGAAATATAGGAACTTTGTGTCTTATTTTCTTGATGGGTATGTATTTTTATTATGTTAATGCATAACTCATTGTTTCAAGCACTAATTATGTTCAATCTCCTAAATTATTTATTATCTTTTAGTTTTCTCATTATGTAAGTGGATGAAATTTGTGTTTATTTATCCACCTATGATTATTTGTTTTCCTTATTTCCATTTTTATTTTTAGTTAAATGTCACTACTACAATCCCCCCATTAAACTTGTAAATATTGTATATGAGTAGATAATTTTTTACTACTTTCAATAAAAGAAACCTCTCCTCATAATATAAGAGAGAATTTTCATCTCCTATACTATTGAAAAACTCAAATTTGTCACAAAGTAATAAATATTTCACCAATAAGTCTCTATAGCTATCAAACTACCTCACCAACCAATTAAAACCAACCAACATAAGGAGGTGTTTAAGTCACCACAAGATCAATCATATTTTTAGTATCACGTTGAGGTATCATGCCATCCAATATATCATGATGAGATCTCTACACCATGGTCACCCATCTGGTATCCTCTAGTGCAACATCTATAAAATACAAACCAAAAATCACATTAGTCCCCATATATATCTCCAACAACATATATCTCTAGCATATCTCTATATCAAATTGAAATAATAAAAAAAACTACATATTACTCACCAGTTGTTGATCCATCTGCATAAACACCAAGTATCTCCTATGATGCATGGCTCTATGGTGGTACAAAACCTATATATTGACCAAGTTAAATCATATGATCATTATATGCTCCATTATGAATCTTAGTGACAATAGAATAACTCAATGTAGATTAAACCTCTAGGTCTCCTTGTTTATGTGCCTCTACCTAAGGTTCAACCTATGGTTGTATTGGATCTCATATTTGTCTCTATGGACATGGAGGTGGTTGTGTTATCTATTATTGTACTATAGTTGCTAGTCTTCTATCTCCTCACTTTCATCATCATCATCATCATCATCATCATTTCAATACCCTAAGAGTATGAGGATGAATAACATGAACATATATTTATATCCCTATACCTCATACTCCACATCATTTTCTCACATGTTGTACCTATTAGACTAGGACTACTATCAGTTCCATAAGATGAAATGATGTAAATTACCCTAGTAAATGATCTACTGGGTGAAGCTCCACCCACCATGTATAATTTTTAATAATCCTAAGTAGACCTTGTACCAAAAAATTACTTGACCATGATCACACAATATCTATAGTACCTTGATAATATTGCTAAATAATATGCCCCCATATGATAGTCTAAAAATATGGGGCATGTGGTAATTACATAGGCTAATACATAAGAATTTTCTCATAAATATAGATACATAATAAAATAATAAGGCCCATGGTCATTGATAGAATACTATAAAAATTGTGATCAACTGCACCCATATAATAAATCTAAAGTGATAAGGTGTGCCCAACTCTAACATGGAATGGCACAACATAATAATATATAATGACCATCCCATCCAACTTGTGATAGATCACATGAACTATCACAAGTCCAATAATGGTCTTATAAATATCTTGAATGATTAACACACACATAAAATAAGCATACTTTTAGGGTTGCCTCACCATATCTCTATGATCCAATCACACATAAGGTTAAGGCTCACCTTTTTATATTTATCATTAGTGTATCACACACCACATGCATTCCCACAATAATAAGTCTCAATAAATCATGGACATCCTCTAGGTTGATAAGCACCTCAATGGTATCCCCATCCCCCTCCCACCGAAAAGTGTTAGTCAATAGCTCTCTTATTCCCTGTTTAACCCTAAAATCTAAATTAAGGAGAATCTAGGTTTAAAGGGGTAGAGATAGCCTATGACACAAAGATAATATACTATCTTTAAATTAATCTGATTATTTACAAAACTTAAATAAAATATATATTAAATTTATTATGTTGAAATGTAAAGACAGAAAGTATAGTTATGCTAGATATTACAAGGATAAGGAAAACAAGATACTTAGTT
Source organism: Torreya grandis (assembly GCA_037957365.1). Taxonomy (NCBI): domain Eukaryota; kingdom Viridiplantae; phylum Streptophyta; class Pinopsida; order Cupressales; family Taxaceae; genus Torreya; species Torreya grandis. The sequence goes on from JARHVA010001572.1 coordinate 1,896,211, forward strand.
GATTCTAATACTAATAGAGATATGGATTTGAAAAATTCAAAAAGTTGATTGGATTTGGATTCTATAATAGGTGTCTAATTATACAAATTGTACCTTTATGGTTGTAGACACTTGTATTGACTTGGGATGGTTGCATCCAGACTACTGTCTAACTCAGACAAAAATGTCTAGTAAAAAATACCTATTGAATCTAGATCTAACCATCTAGATGCTTCTAGGTTCTATGTCACCTTCACTCTAGTGCATTTATATCTAGGATATGGACTATTGTTCATTTTCATATACTAAAACCCTAATTATTCATCTTCATAGTGGATATGATAAAATGGGTTAGTGGGAGCATGATGTTAAGCTACCCCAAATACCCTTCTATCAATGAGCATTGCCTACATAGCTATTACTTTGAAGAGGGCCCCAGACTTATGTAGTTCTCCCCTACATGTTGGTTTGTGTGCAAATAATGCAATATGTGATAATCAAGTACAATAATGAACTAACTTGTAACTTAAAAAATATTGCTCTTGGGATATTCCTTTAGTACTTCATACATGTAGATGTTTTATCCCTATGACTGATATGGAAATAGGATAAAATAGAGAAGCTTTGTTCACTTGAGTGATTGATATAATGCTTTTGGTAAGTTTCTTTATGACTTTATAGGTCTATTCTATGTGAGGAATGAATGAGGATTTATTTTATATTTATACTAATCCCTTTGGAGAATATCTCACATTGAATCACTTAGGCTAACCATAGGAATATGTTTCATTTATAAAATGGATAAATTTAGGGCATAGGCATCCAAATAGGATATAATGGTCTATGTAGCTATAAATATACACATGTCTAAAACTTTTAATGTGAAATATAAGTAGGTTTATAACATTTTGAGCAAGATAAAAGGCCTAGGTCATCAAAATGACATTAGTCAGACTAAGAGATAAGCATTTAAGAACAAAGAAATAGTGTATGTGAGATTTTTTGAAATGAGAAAGGTATAAAATCTAAAGATGCATCCATAATATGTATTTTTTAAGCATACAAGACTGAGGTGCTATATAATTTAGAAAAAGTGTCTACATTTACCCCCCCCCCTTTAATCTAGTAATGAAATTATTGGTTTAAAGGAGAAGAAATGCATACATGGGTGTGTATAGCACACCTTGTCTTTGCTTGAGTCCAACTCGAGTGTTTTTTTGGTGACTAACCTACAACCAGGATCATGTCACAATATATAATTAGTACACATAATCTAAAATTGAAAGTATTTATATGATTGAAATTGAAAGAGAGCAAGGTTTAGGAGTACACATGTTATTGATGCAACTGTCTTACCTTTTGATAATTTGATTTGAAAGATATATCACTATGAATCATTAGAATTGATATTAGTACAAATATAAACTTTATAAAGTACATATATCTAATGAGATAGAGATATAATGGAGGACACATGCCCTTATCCTTGAAGAAAATATGAGTTGTCACCTAGTAGTTGATATTAGCTCAACCATGCAATGCAATCATACTTATAACTTGGTGAGTATGAGTGAACCAAGTCAACTCAAACTATAAAACTAGTGAGGTTGGATGATGTAATCATTTCTAACCTATAAACTTAGAAATATTGAATGATTTAATCACTTTTACCATACCAAAAAGTGAACCAACTACTACAATATATTGGCTCAATATAATCTATAATAGTCCAACTTGGTGGGTGATGACAATCCCTAAAAGTGTTTGAAATATGAACCTTATTTAATTTTATAATATTAAGCTCACATTATATATCATATGGATCTTAGATATGCCTCATGCTAAAATTTTGTATAATAATAGGACCAATGTATAGAATTCTACCACAAATATGTATCTAAATCATACAACTATGAATTTGTCCAATTTACAAATTATGTAAGTGTCAATAACATGTTTCCATAACATATTTTCTAAGCATGCCTCCATTAAAATCTAATTTTTTAAAGAAATTTTGAAGTCACGCCTCTATGGCATGTCCCGACTAATATGCCCCCCCTTTTGAGGTGAGGGAAAATAATAGCTAGTATTTAAATTACTTCAAAAGAATAAGATAACCATTTAAACTATGAATGTACAATGTATCATATAGAGGGAACATGTATAGGTATATATATCATTAAATCATGAAGAATGTGATAACACCAAGTCCTAAGATGCATGATGTAGATCATGGTAACATCTAGATAGTAATAATACAAGATTAAAAAGAAATCAAACACACACATAAGAGCACTCAAAATAAAATCAAAAGGCAATAGTCCAAGAAGACCTTAAACAAGGGGCATGTTAAAATGCCACACAATATAAGGGATATGACTTAGTCAAATGTCTACAAAATAAGAAATGACATATTCAAATGTTAATGTATAATTAGCAATGACATGTTCAAATGTCAAAAAAGAAAATAAAGGCACGAGGGACACAAATAATGGATCGTATTCAAATGCTCAAACATGTAATATGATAGCAAGTTGAGACACTCAAATAAGTGCATAAATGAAATCATAAACATATCATACTAGTCCCTGGATATATGTGTTAATAAAAAATATTAAGTACATAGCATATAAATTACATTATGAAAGATATAAGCATGGATAAATGCATGTGTAATTACATATATGAGCTTTAAAATGATAATGTAAAGTGACCATAGCATGATATGACCTTGATAGATCATGATCATAGAGGTGGATGCCCCTAATGTCTTGTTGATGTGAGTAGAGGGAAAACCCAACATCTAAAAGTGTGTGGATTATGTATCTACGTTTACTTGAATTAGACTCAAAATATGTGTGAAACATATGTAGATATAAAATATCGATATGCCATCTACCAAAATGGAACTAACAACATATATTCCAATGAGATAATTAAACATGTAAATTTTGAAAATATTTTTTGATTCTTGAAGTTTTTTTAATTTTTTGGGTATTTTTGGAATATATGAGACCTTGCAACCTTAAGTTGAATCTTTTACATTTTTTGGATCATGGTTATATAAGTGGAAATGGGACATGGCATATTCCTCCTCACATTTTTCATGTGCAGTAGTGTGAGATGGTAAATTTGATCAATGGATTTGATTATGAAAATTATATCAAAATATACTCAAAATGTCAATCTACAAGTAAAATCTATAACCAATAGGATCAAAAATACAAAGATAAATGAGCATTCAAAACCCAATCCTAAATTTATGTGCTCTAAATCAATATCAAGAAAAATAATAAGTGATTTATGGATTTTGGATTGACTTTAGACTTAGAATTTTTGAGAGGATCCTCCTACAACAATTAATAAAAATGCACAAAATAACAGGAATTTTTAGCACAAATTCAATCTAACAAAACACTTTTAAAGATTGAATTAATCACATGCCACTTCAAGGGGGCAACCTCATTTGAGCAAGATCAATACAATAATTTTGTTCAGCCTTCATTGGCCTCAACACTTATATATGAATTCTAATCTAAGCAACTACTACTTCCCATGAATGTGGGATAATTTTTAAAATGCTCACGAGATGACTTATAAAGCATATGCATCCATAGAAACTACTATACTAAAAAAGTAAAGAGAATAAATATCATGGGTTCATAAAATCCTCTCCCTCTTAGGAAAATCTTTGTCCTCAAAACTTAAGATTGGGGAATTGTTGTTGAATCTAAAATAGTGGTTCCTATGTTGCATCCTCTCATTGAATTTTGTGCCATTAAATTAAAACCTCAGTGATGGAGTGGGAACAAATTTGGTGTGTGCCCTTTTCTAGGATTGCCACTAGCTTAAGAAGAATGGATCCTTCATTATCAATTTTTGGTAAAATAATCTTCACTCTAATGTTTGTGATAATAACTTTATTCAGATAAGAGACATGAAATACTAGGTAAACTTAGGAAGAATGTGGGAGATCCAATTTATTAGCAATCAAAAGAATCTTCTGAAGAACAATATAGGGCCCATAAAACTTAAGAGCTATCTTATGACACCCTTTGAGTTTTAGGGAGGATTTTTTACAGGGACACAGGAAAATAAAAACCATATCACCTACTTAAAAGGTGTACTCAAAATAGTGTTGATCTACCTATTGTTTCATTTGATTTTATGCCATAGGAAGATTGTCTCATAGGGTAATAAAGATCTAATCTCAGTTTAGAGAATCATGTCAACCGCTTGAACTGAGGAACTATTAGAGGTATATAGAAGGAAGACTAGTGGTGCTTGACCATAAACTACTTCATATGAAGTCATTTTCATTGAAGTGTGGTAGGAGGTATTGTACCACCATTCAAAGAGAGGGAGACACTTTGCTTACTGATATTATTATTTTGAGGTGAAGCAATGAAGGATAGATTGCAAGCATTTCTTGATAATTTTATTCTGGACATTCATTTGTGGATGATACCCAAAACTCATCTTTATTTGGGTTCTAATGCATCAAAATAGTTCTATCAAAAAATGGCTAGTGAAAGTTACATCATGATCTCAGATAATAGATGAAAAAATTCCATGAAGATGGAAAATTTGGTCCAAAATAATTTATGCAACTATTGAGGTGGTATAGGGATGGTCGTGGGCACAAAAATGAATATATTTATAAAGGTGATCAAACATAACCAAGATCGCCATTTTCCCTCTAGAATTAGGGAGTCACTCAATGAAATCCATAAAAATATCTATCCAAATCCTGGTAGGGTTGGGCAAGGGTTTGAACAACCTAGGGATGAGTCTTATTTCACCCTTATTACATTGGTAGGTATCACATTCAACCACCATCTATTGAATTACCTTTTTCATTCCCTTCCAAAATAAGTTGCATTGTGCCCACTCATAAGTTTTGATAAATCTTGAGTGCCCTATAGATGGAGAAGCATGGAGTTTATAGAATATATCCTACTAAATATTTCTACTCTAGGGAGGCACCAGATGACCCTTATATCATAGAGAAACACCATCCCAAGAATAATGTGGTATAACTAAGGGGTTAGTGGAAACCTATTGAATTATTTGAGATAATGAGGAGTCATTTGCATAACCCTACTATACAACATCCAACCAATTCAAAATAGGCATGGAAATAGCTAAAAGGGAAGCTTGGTCCATAAATGTGTGAGATAGAGAATCATCCATGATATTGTCCTTACCCTTCTCGTAAGTGATCTCATAGTGATAACCCATGAGTTTTTTGACTCATTGTTTTTTATGATGGGGTGTAGACCCATTATTCTAGGAAAAATTTCAGACTCTAGTGATCAGTTTTGATGTTAAAATGATTCCCTAGTAGGTATGGTCATCACTTCTATACTACATACAAAATGGCCATCATTTCCTTTTCATAATTAGAGAGAACTAAATTCTTTCCAAAAATGGCTTTGATGGTGAATGCAATGGGGCATCCTTCTTGGAGAAAAACAGCACCAAGTCCATTTTGTAAGCATCACTCGTGATAGTGAAGGTCTTGGCAAAATTTGTCCTAGCAAGAATAGGTGTAGTACATAGCTTATTTTAATTCATAAAATGCACACTCAATATCTTGTGTCTAAGTAAAAGCATCATTTGTCAACATAGATATCAATGGAGCTACAATATTTCCATAATTTTTGACAAACTTGTGATAGTATCCAATCAACCCTAAAAAACCATGGAAGCTTTTAAGTGTCTAAGGATGAGGCCAATTTTTCATGGCAGCTATTTTTTCAAGATCCACCTAAATCCCTTGGCATGAAACAATATTATTAAGATACACCACTTCATCCTAGCCAAAATTACATTTGGACTATTTTTCATAAAGATGATGGTCAAAGAAAAGTTACATTTGAGCTCCAAATGTTGGAGATGCCTAGACCATGTTTTACTATAGATGAGGCTATCATCAAAGAAGACTAGAATGAATTTATGTAGATAAGGCCAAAATATTTTATTCATCAATACTTGGAATATTGAAGCAATATTAGTGAGGCCAAAGGGTGTGACTAGAAACTCATAATGGCCATCATGTGTGTGAAAATTTGTCTTATGTATATCAACCTCATGAAGCTAAATCCGGTGATATTAAGAGCAAAGATCTAACTTGGAGCCATGAAGCTCATCAAGAAGCTCATTAATAACAAGGATCAGGAACTTATCATTGATTATGAGGTGATTAAGTGTATGTAAATCAATACAAATGTGCCATGGCCCATATTTTTTATATAAAAAGAGAACTGGGGAAGAATATGGGTTGGTACTAGGGTGAATAATGCCTTGCTTTAGTAAGTCTCGAATGAGTATCTTGATCTCAGTATTTTATTGAAATGGGTAATGATAAGGCTTGATATTGGGAGGAATGCTTTCAAAAAGGAGTTAAATATGGTGATCCTATATCTATGAAGGTGGAAATCCCATTGGTTTGGGAAAGACACGTACATACCTTTTCATAATGGTTTGTAGATCAAAAGGACTAATAGAGACTATTGATGGTTACATTTGAATGGAATGGAGTTGGGAAATGATACCATATGAATTATTCTTAAGATGATTTTCCATGCAATGTGAAATTATGATGTTGAGATATCTTATTTGTAAACCTTTCAATGTGTGTTTTTTCCCATTGTCTAAAAACTACATCCAAAATTTAGTAAAATCCTATAAGATGGGTCTAAGTGTGCATGACTACTGGGTTCTCAAAACAACATCACATTAACCTAAAGGAAAGGCAAACATCTTAGAGCACAATTTATAATCTATAATAAAGATATGCACATTATGACACTTCCTTTTTCAAGGTAATGTGCCCCCATTCACAATCTGATCTGGGCAATAATTCAAGTGACAATTAGGGTGACGGTTCTACCCCAATTGATGATAGAACTTTCAAGAGCCATAAATTTTGAACCATATCTTTGATTAACTCCCCGTTTGAACTGTTGGAAAGATAATAATAAGGATAATGTGGTGAGATGGAATGAAGCTTTGATCTATGGTTTTTTACCCTTGAAAACATAATGGAAGTGCCCCAAATTTCAATTTTAGTAGTGCAATCTAAAAATAATAAGCTTCTAAAAATAGTAATTCCTTGAATTCTATATGGTTTTAAATCATGGAAGTCAAACCACTTAATCTCCCTCAAGATTGGTAACCTTCCACATCCTCCTCCTACCTTCAAAATGTGTATAAATGAAGATGTAACTTGAAATGGAAATTAGATATATCTTCCCAGAGATAAACATATGGTTTTATTGCAATCTTGAGTTATAAAACATCTCTTCTTAGAGAAATCATTGTTACTATGTTATTTTTGTGTTCTTGAAATATCTATCAATCAAAAATTCTAAGTTTTGGATCAATGGTATCAGATCAGTTTGCCTTGAGAGTGTATGATCTCAAGGATGAGGTCAAGATATAAGAAGCTGGATGGAAACTAATAGAGCTTTCAAACTATCCACCTATTCGCTCTAAATAACTTCAAATGGCCTATGACACCAAGACATCCAATCCCTTCAAGAAAATGGTGGATGAATCCCTCTAATGAAAACAAGCATAGATGTTATAATAATTCACCCAAATTCTCCAACAAATCTTGATGGGAAATTTTGGCTCCTCATCTGCACTTCATGGCTTCTTATAAATGGAATGTGATTTTAATTCCCCAACACCCTTCAAGGTTCAGGTGAATTTTGATATCCCTACATTTTAAGTCAAAATCAATGTTGATGTGGTAGAAAATTGGTTGGATCAATTGTCTTCCTACTTTTCTATAAATAAATTCACTGATAGAAAAAAGATCACTTTTGCTCTTTTGAAAGCATCATTGCTTGTGAAAAATTGGTGGAAAGTGTACAAAAATAAGTTTAGTATAGATGACATTGGCTTTGAGGTATAACCTACCTAATATGATTTCATGGAAGTGGTAAAAGAAGAATATTATCCCATTGGAGCATATAATGATTTGTACATATAGTGGCAATAACTTCACCAAGTTAAGGACCAATCTATTCAATATTAAACTGACATTTTTCATTCTCTATCTATGAGATTGGGCATCAAAGAAAGTGAGAAACATAATACTCTCAAATATCATGGTGGCCTATAATGGTACATATGGGGGGGAATGGAACTCTTCAATCTAGAAACCCTTGATGAGGCATGAAAGTTTATAGTGAAGATTGAGAAAAAGTATGAAATAAATAATATGAAAAGTCATCCTTTGAAATGGAAAAGTGATAAGAAAGGTCAAATATGAGGCCATAATTAGAAGTAAAAGGATTTTCAAGATAAGAAACCCCAGAAGGAGAAGAAAAAAAATGGTGTGATTGCCACAAAATTGGAACTCAGTCTAAAGAAGAATGTTGAGCCATCAAGTCACTACTTTTTGAGTCATAATACTTGACCTTTACTACTTTGTCTCATACAAAACCTAAATTTGAAGAGGATGAAGAAGATATTATAGATACTAAGCTTGATACCATCATTGCTTCATCATAGACCCATGAGGAAAGGCTAAATGATAGGGAAATGTTGTTTCACTCCAAATTATTGCTAAAAGGTAAGCCTTTGCATTTCATTCTTGATAATAGGTGTCAAAAGGATTTAATCTCTACTAAAGTTATGAAAAGTCTAAATCTATCCATGAAGCCTCACCCAAATCCATATAGTATTACATGGTTGAGCCCAGGGAGAGACCTTTGTCTCACCCATTAGAGTATTCTTTCATATGCAATAAAACCTTTCCAAGTTGAAGTCTTGTGTGATGTGGTCAATCTAGATATTTATGATGTAATCCTTAGTTACCCATTCATGTATGATTGACATGGTATCTATGAATCACAAACCCAAAGAATGACCCTCACTCTAAGAACACAATGCTACATGGTACCAGAAGTACCACCTCCCACATATGTCTCCCTAATTAGTGCCAAGTAATGTAAGAGATTGGTGGAGAAGATAAAACAATTCATTCTCATGGTGATCAAACTATAGAAATCCAAGAAGGTTGATTTTGTAGCTCTAACTACATAATCAACACAACAATAGAAGCAAATGGGACAAATCATAGGAGAATATGATGACTTATTTAATTCACCCATGAGAATTCCACTTCACTACCAAGTAAAACATTCTATCAATTTGATCCCAAGATCACCTTTACCTAATAGTCTCATGTATCACAAATTAGTTTTGGAGAATGATGAGATAAAAAGGTAGATTCAAGAATTGATTAAAAATGGTCACATTATGCCAAGCTCTTCACCCTTTGGCATCCCAATTATCATGACACCAAATAATTATGGAATATGGAGGCTTTACATTGACTATCAAGCCTTGAATAAAATCACTATACATAATCACTTCCCCCTCCCCAAGATTGAAGACCTACTAGACCAGCTCTGTGGTGAAAAATTCTTCACCAAAATTGATCTCAAATCTAGCTATCACCAAATTCCCATTGATCCCACTGATGTCTAGAAGACTACATTCAAATCTAAGGAGGGGCTCTTTGAATGGTTGTTTATGCCTTTTCGCTTAACTAACACACCTATAACCTTCACGAGGATAATGGATGACATCATGTGACCCTTAACCAAATCATTCATGGTTGTCTACCTAGATGACATAATAATCTACAACAAAACATGGGAGGAACATCTACAGAATGTTCATAAGGTGCTTGAAACTCTTTGAAAGCATAAGTTATATGTAAATATTAAGAAATGCACATTCAAGATGAAACCAATTCCACACCTGGGGTATGTTTTGAATGATGAAGGTGTCCATTTTGATGTAGAGAAGATTTAGGTTATTCAAGAATGGCCTACACAAAGGACCCTCATAGAACTTTGTAGCTTCTTGGGTCTTACAAATTTCTATGGTAGTTTTGTTCTTGTATTCTCACATATTACTTGGCCACTAACCCAAGTGACTAAAGGAGGAGCTAAAGCTACATTTTAGTGGGGAAAAATACAATAAAGGGAATTTGAGAATTTGAATAATAGACTTTGATCAGCCCCTATTCTTTCCTTGCCATATTTTCATCAACTTTTTGAGTTGATGACAAATGTGTCTAAATATGCCATCAGAGCTATCATCATGCAACATGGCCATTTTATTTTATATCATAGTGAAACTTTCACTGATACAGTCAAGAAATACCTGCCATATGACAAGGATCTCTATGCCATTATGCAATCCTACAAATAATGGAAACATTACATCTTAGGGAAAGAAATGATCATCCACACTGACCATAGACCATTAGAATTCATCTAGATGTAGAGAAAACTATGAAATAAGATGCACCAAAAGAGGGCCACATATCTATAGAATTTCCATCTGATAATCAAACACAAAAGGAGGATCTCAAATATGGCTATAGATTATCTAAGTTACCCACCAATTACTGCACTCACAATAGATCTTAACATGTGCAAACATGAGACTACCACATGGGATGTTCTTTATGAAGCAGATCTTGCCTTTGCTGATGCATATCAGGTGCTTCAAGAAAGTAAACATGCTTATAATTTATATTTACAAGATAATGTTCTCTATCACATGGGGCACATCTATGTTCTAGTTAGAGAGCAATAAAAGATGATATGGGAAGCACATTTCAGTAGGACCACTGGACACTTTGGTGTAGAGAAAATATTGGTAGTTCTTCAAAAACACATCTACAAGCCCTATATGCAGAAGGATGTGGAATGGTACCTCAAATCTTGTACCCCATGTACAATATCCAAGCCAAAAAATAAGAATCAAAGATTGTACATGCTATTTCTAGAAATAACCAGGCCTTGGGAATCTGTCTCAATAGATTCTCTCTCAGGTTTTCCCACTTAAAAACATGGCAAGGACTATATATTTTGTAGTTGATCATTTTTCAAAAATGACTATCATGATTGCTTATAATAAAAATATATCTATTGAAGAAACTACTCAACTATATTTTAGTCATGTATGGATCCATTTTGGTCTCCCCAAGTCCATTGTCTTAGATAGAGATAGCAAGTTCTTGAGCATCTTTTGGTCTGATCTATGGAAGATTATGGATACTAAGTTGGTGAAGTCCATATCCTTCCATCCATAGATTAATGGTCAGATAGAAGTGGTGAACCACTTGATTATTCACATGATTCAAATGTATCACTCCAAACATCTATGCACATGGGATGAGGGGCTTCTTTTCATACAACATGGATACAATCAGGCCCTACACAACTCAACCAAGCATAATCCATTCCAATTATGCTTTGGGTTTTAACCCATGGCACTAATTAATATAACCATTCTATTCTCCACCATGGAATACACACCTCATGGGAGATCTAAGGTAGCAAAATAAACAAAGTTCATCAAACAAATTAAACACATCCACTAGTAGTTTCATGATATCTTGGGAAATATGAATCAAAAGTATAAGAAACACCATGACAAACATAATATTACACACCATTTTGTTATGGGTGACAAGGTTTAGTTGCAGCTTCAAAAATAATGACTTGCAGGACCACACAAAAAATGGAATCTACAATATGGTCCCTACACCATTACCAAAAAAGTTGGATAAAATGCTTTTGAGTTAAACCTACCAGCCTACCTTGGTTTGTATCTAATATTCAATGTGGATCTCCTCAAACCATATCATCTACCTCTATTAGACACTTTAGTCATAGCAGAAAAACTAGACATTGATGAGCTTGATCCATAGAGTTTTACTCTAGTGGAGGAGGATCAGATTGTGGACACCAAGATGAAGACAATAAGAAGATGATCTATTCTACTTTGTCAAGTGGTCAAAAGGGGCTAGCTTAGCCACCAAGGTGAGTGGCTCACAGAGAATCAAATTAAGACACAAATGCCACCCTTGATGAGGAATATTGATGCAATGGGGACCATTAATTCTCAAGGAGGAATGATCCGGGCAATAATTTAGGTGATAATTCGGGTGACAGTTCTATCCCAATTAATGATAGAACTTCTAGGAGCCATAACTTTTGTACCATATCTCTAATTTACTCCCCGTTTGAACCATTGGAAAGTTAAGAATGAGGAGAACAAAGTGAGATGGCATGGATATTTTCTTGATGGTTTTTGACCCCTAAAAACCCAATGGAAGTTCCATAAATTTTAATTTTAGTAGTGCAGTCTAAAAATAGTAATTCTACAAATTTTATATTATTGTAAATCATGAAAGTTAAACTACCTAATCTCCCTCAAGATTGTTGGCCTTCCACATCCTCCTCCTACCTTCAAAATGTGTATAAATTAATATGTAACATAAAATGGAAATCAGACATCTCTTCTTAGAAATAAGCATATGGTTGTATTGTAATCTTGAGTAATAAAACATCTCTTCTCAGAGAAATCATTTTTACTATGTTATTTTTGTGTTCTTGAAATATTCATCAATCAAAACTTTTGAGTTATGGATCACAATCATGACTTCAAATTTAGATCAAGCATGGATAAAATAATTAACCTATTTTGTGATCCAAGGGTCAATGAAGTTATGAGTGCTACCCAAATCAATGAGTATTATGAGAGGGAGCTTCTTGAAGTAACCCTTGACCCATATGGTTTGTGGGGTAGTGACTCATACTAAGGCATGGAGAGAGATCTTTAGTTGGTCTTCCTGAGAAGCAGGTTCTACAATCAATTAAGTTTCTTCTAGATCATAAATTGTATCCTAAACATCTTCCCAATATTTATTTTTAGGTGGAGATTCCACATCTAATAGGTAGAGTTTTTGCTTAACATATCAATTTCCTCGAGTGAATTTATCATCACAGTTATAACATAGTCCTTTTTCTTTACAAGCTTAAATCTCTACTTTAGTCAAATGTTTGATAGGAGTGATTATGGGGGTTGTCATTATTTGAGATCATTATGGAGTTGTATTTCTGAATAGAGAAAAATTAGATTTGAATCACTACTGAGTTTTGATCTTGTCCTCTACCAACTTAGCTAACCTTAAGGCTTTCATCATCATGTTAGGATAGAACATTTTGATGTAATGAAATTACTTCAACAATAAAGTAAAATAGTAGAAATAGATCAAAATATCATTGAAATATAACAGAATATATGATAATAGACAAGCCACTTTAAGGAGTCAACCTCCACAAGCTTCAATAAGAGTAGAATTCACAATATGATGATAAATAATTACCCACTACCTCCTGTATATAGTCTATCTAGGCCATCATTACTCCATAGGCTGACCTACTAACCAAATGAATGCATAGAGAAATATGATACAGCATTAAAGAAGAATAAGTAAGACATAAGTCATTTATTCTTATCCTAATACATTCGATAGGTTAGGGGTGTAACATGCCCTTCCCCTTCAAACCAACATTTTCCTCAATGTTGAATAACTTTTGATGTTGCTGTAAAAAATCTTCACCTTCCCAAGTTGCATCTTCATTACTCAGGTTCTTCCACTTGATCAGATATTCCCTAATCTCTCTGGTTCTCAACCTCTTAGTATGTGTTTGGAGGATATTCTATAGTTCCAAAATGACATGTCCTTCTTCATCTAGTTCTGGGAACTCTATCTGGGCTAAAATTTTCTATCCAATGACCTTCTTCAAATAAGAAACATGAAATATTGGGTGTATATGAGATGAACGAGGTAACTTGATCTTGTAAGCCACACTTCCAATTTTTTATAGAACTTGATAAGGGTGATAATACTTAGGATCAATTTTGTTATCTTTTTTCTATTGATTCAAGGACATCTACTTATAAGGTTGCAAACGTATAAATACCCAGTCACCCACCTCAAAATTTCACTCACTATAGTGTTGATTTACTTGTTGCTTCATCTTATTTTGTGCCAAGGCCAAATTCTCTCTCAAACTAGCCACAACCTCTTATTTATTTTGAATGTGCTCCTCCACATCTCAAACCTTGGTTTGCACCTTTAATGAAGAAGTGATGGAAGGTGGATGGTAACCATATAGTGCTAGAAACGGAGACATTTTAGAAGAGGTATGGAAAGATGTGTTATACCACCATTCTTAAAGTGGTAACCATATAACCTAACATTTTTATTTATTTGATACAAAACAATAGAGATACCCCTATAAACATTTATTAACCACTTTTTTTTGTCCATCAGATTGGGGGTAGTAAGATGAGCTACGAGCTAGCTGAGTACCCAAACTGGAAAATAGTTCAGTCCAAAAATTACTAGTGAAAATAAGATCATGATCACTTACAATAATTTTTGGGGTTCCATGTAATTTTAGAATTGATTCTAGAAAAATAGTTGCTACTATACTTGTTGAAAATGGGTGTGAGAGAGCACAAAATTGAGCATATTTTGTAAGCCTATCCACAATGACCAAGATAGCATTCTTACCTTCAGAACAAGGCAACCCTATGATGAAATCCATGGAAACCTCCTCCCACCTTTTACTAATAATTACTAATGGTTGTAACTGACCCAGGGTCTTAACTGTCTCACCTTTATTCTATTGGCATATCAAGCATTATACCACAAACTTTTGTACATCTCCCTTGAGTCCTTCCCAAAATAATTTTTTCTTAATTTTGTGATAAGTTTTCAAGAACCCTTAGTGTCCCCCAATTGGATATGCATGCAAATTCAGAAGAATCTTATGCTTAAGCTCTAAATTTTTTCACAAGCATAACCTAGCCTTATACCATACGACATTACCTTTCCATTCAAATTTGTTAGAGGCTAAAGTACCTTGCTAGATATTTTGAATTAAAACCTATGTATCCTTGTCTCACTCCCATTATAACCTAGCTTCATTTACCCAATCTGATTCCAATATGGACATTTCACAAAGTAATGCTTATGTGGATGTATCCCATCTAGATAGTGCAACTGCTACTACATTATCTTTACCCTTCTTGTAGATGATTTCAAAATCATAACCCAACATTTTGGTTACCCACTTTTGTTTTTATTTAGATGATAATCTTTGCTCCAAAAAGTATTTGAGACTATCATGATCTATTTTAACCTTAAAGTGTCTACCCATCAGATAGGGCCTCCATTTTTTAACTACATGAAGAATAGCCATCATTTCTTTCTCATAGACAAGTTTTTTGTAGATTCTTGCCTTTGAATTTATGACTCTCAAATGCAATGGGTCTTCCTTCCTACATTAGTTCCACTCCCAACCCAGATCCAAAAGCATCACATTTAATAATAAATGTCTTTGAGAAGTTTGGAGTAGCCAAAACTGGAGTGGTACACATAGCTACTTTTAGTTTCTCAAATGCTTTGGTGGTGGCATCATTCCAATGGAAGGCATCCTTCTTTATAAATGTAGTGAGTGGAGTTATTATGTTGCCATAACCTTTCACAAATCTTTGGTAGTAACCTATTAGTCCTAAGAACCCTCAGAGGTTTTTGAGAGTTTTGGCATGGGCCATTCCATCATAGCTTTGATCTTCTGGGGATCAAGTTTGACACCTTCATGGGAAACAATGTGACCTAGGTAATCTACTTCATGTACTCTAAAATCACATTTGGATGGATTCACATAAATTTGATGCTTCTATAATACTATCAACACCTATTTCACATGTTGTAAATGTGCTTCCCATGTCTGACTATAAATCAATATGTCATGAAAGAAAACTAGCATAAAATTCCTTAAAAAAGGCCTAAAAATAGTGTTCATCAAGCTTTGAAAAGTAGATGGTGCATTTGTAAGACCAAAAGGCATTACCAAAAACTCATAATGGCCCTCATGTGTTCTAAAAGTAGTTGTATGAACATCTTCATCCTTGATTCAAATTTGATGGTACCCCAAAGCGAAGATCCAATTTTGTGAAATAATTAGCATCATGCAATTCATCAAGTAAATCATCAATTACTCGAATAGGAAACTTATCTTTGATGGTGTACTTGTTGAGTTCCCTATGATCTAGGCACATCCTCCATTTGTCATCCTTGTTCTGCACCATGACCACTGGTAATGAGTATGCATTTTGGTTGTGCTTGATGATCGCTACCTCCAGCATCTCATGGACCATCTTTTTAATTTCACTCTTTTGTGCATATGGGTATCTATATGATTTGATATTTGGTGGTTGACTCCCTAGAAGTAGTTGAATGGCATGATCATGTTCTCTTTTTGGTGGTAGTCCTTTTGGCATTCCCCTAAAAATAGATGGGTGGTCATCAAGAATCATTTGTAGATCAGGATGTGTAGATGCCTATGTGGGTTGCACTATGGAACATAATCATGCAATAATCCCCTTTGCCCCCATTTTTAGCATCTTGGTCATCTGATGTGAACTAATCAATTATGGAGATTTTTTTTGTAATCCACATAGTTTAATTTTCCTACCTTCAGAATGAAAGCACATGAATAGTTCTTGGAAGTTCATCTCAGTGGTACCCAAGGTTGTGAGCCATTAGACTCCCAAAACAATGTCTATGTTACCCATGGGAATATAAAAAATAGGAGAATCAAGATTGTACTCACCCATAGCAAGCTTAATACTATGGAATTTGCCTAAATAATTAATTCTGCCACCATCTTCAATCATGACCTAAAATTTTGGTGTTGGGTAGATGAAACAATTCAATCAAGTGGCCAACTTATGGTTGATGAAGTTATGTGTACTCCCTAAATCAATCAACACTGTCACCTTCTATTTCTTGAGGAAACCCACCACCTTAAGAGTTTGTGGAGTGATAATACCTAAAAGTGCATGACAAGAGATTTTAGGTTAGGAATCTTTAGGTACCTCCTCTATCTCTTCATCATCATCATTAGAGGCATCATCTTCTTATTCATCTTCATTAGATCCCTCAATATAGAATAACTTCTTCTCAGCATATCTATGTCCTTTGCTCCACTTCCTATCACAATTGAAGCATAATCCTTTTACATGCTTCTCTTCAATTTGCTAAGGGGTCAATTTGGTAGGTGTAAGAAATGTTGGTGTCGATATGTTATGATCTTTGAAGTGAGTGAATGGATACTTCTTATTGGCTATGAATTTTTCCACAACTCTATGTGCCATGATAATAGAATCAAAAATATTAATTTGATTAAACATGTGTACCTCATGTTAAAGGTGGTCCTTGAGTCCACCCAAAAATAGGTCATTCAAGTTCTCCTCAGAAAGTGTCTCCACACATAAGGATAGATTCTAAAAATGATGAATATAATCCTTGATGGAGCTAGTCTATCATGATTTTACTAGTTGGTTGAAGTAATTTTTTGTCACACTATTTCCATAGTGTAATTGTAGCTCCTCTGTAAAAACTAACCAAGTGACACTGAGAGTCATCTTTTTCTTTTGAGCACAAAACCATCGATACCAAATGAATTAATCATGTTCAAGATATAATGATACCATGGTAACCTTCTATCCACCTGGTATCTAAAGCAGATTGAAAAAATTCTCCATTTGGTTGATCCAATTGAGTGGACCTTTTCCATCAAATTTGTGCATATCCACCTTTGATAACAAGTTCCTCTGTGGCAATGTAGTTGGATTTGAAGTAGACTAATTAGGAGAACCACCCTAGTGAGGTTGTGAAATATAAATATCTGGATGATTTGACTAATTATTTTTCAAAGACATCATTATATCTACCAAACTATCTTATATGGAATTCATATTAGATTGTATGCCTTGCACCTCACTTTGAATGCCTTGCACATTATAGTCAAGCTGGCTCACTTTGTGATCTATGTCAGAGAACCTTGGTACAAAGGATCTAGTACATCCCCCTTATGAATCCATCTATTCCTTGTTAGGAGTTTTATCTATAGTTTCATCACCCTTTCCTCGGCCCTGAGTTTGTGGACCTACCATAAAAGGGATTTACGATGTTGACCCTCATTGGCACTTTTGACCCAACTTTGACCAAGTGATTTTGGACTTATGTTAGCCTAAAATCAAAACATACAAAGAAAAAACCCTATCCAAATTTTTATAATCTTTCCAAAAATATAAATAACTCAAAAAAATTATTTGAATTTTGCACTATAAAGCAATTTTATGAAAAACCCTAAAATAGTGTTAACATTTTTAAAATAGATCCAAATGAGCTGAAATTTTAATGGAATATTAATTTAATTATTTATAACCTCCAATAAAAAAATTGAAGATAAATTAGAAACATTTTTTTAGATATACCCAAATTTTAAAAATTAGGGTTTCACCCAAAAGATTGCCCAAATCATAGCTCTAATACCACTTGTAATGAAATTACTTCAATAATAAAGTATAATAGAAAAAATAGATCAAAATATGATGAAAATATATCATAATATATGATAAAAGACAAGCCACTTTGAGGGGGAAACCTCCACAAGCTTCAATAAGAGTAGAATTCATAATATGATGATAAATAATTACCCACTACCTCCTATATATAGTCTATCTAGGCCATGGTTACTCCATAGGCCAACCTACTAACCAAATGAATGCATATAGAAATGGTATATATCATCAAAGAGGAAATAATAAGCTATAATTCAGCTATTCCTATCCTAATACATGTGATAGGTTAGGGGCATAGAATTTGACCTTAGATCAAATTGCATCCTTCAATCTACTGATAAAGCAACTCTTGAAGAATTCATCAAACAATCCCTCTGTGTGATTGGCTAATTTTTAAAATTCTATTTGATATTCTCTCATGGTTCTTATTTGGTAAATTTTAATGATTACTACAATGAATTCATCAAAAGTAGTAGGGCTAAACCATTACAAAATGAGGGTGCAAAAATTGATCCATATGGGTTCATCATGAGCCTTGATATACCAATGATACCATTTAAGGGCTTCAAGTTCCAAGTGAAAGGATCCAAGTGGGACCTTATTGGCATCAAAGTATTATGTAAACTAAAATATTGTTCTACTTGATAGATCCATCCAGTTAGATCTACACAATTAAATAAAGAAAAATTAAGCTTCAAACCATGATAATTATTGGAAGAAGAAAACCTAATGTTTGAAGAAGACTCTAGATGTCATATGTTATTCATGGTGGTATGTTGAAGATTGAGGTCGAGAATGTTTTTCATTAAGATCTTTGATGCAGGTCTTGAGGGTGGTAATTTCATCCTCCATGTTTTTTTATCTTGTTTAGGTTACTACCATGACCTGAATAATAATTTATTTTTTTTGGAAATGGATAGGAAAACTAGAGTTAAGACACACTTAGTAAGGAATGTTTTGAATTTGGGTGAAAATGGAAGTAAAGGGGCTTTTAATAATTTTTTTACATAGTGAAAGTATTATTGACAAAGGCGAGGGAAATTTTTGAATTGAAAATGGAAAAACTAAAAAAATTGTCAAAGAGGGACAAAGGAGTAGAAAGAGATGATGAACATTGTGGAAATTTTTTGAGGCAAATGGACAAAAATAAAAGAAATTATGGCAAAACCTAAAAAAAAGGAAAATTAAGATTTACAAGAATTAGGAATGGAATTGGGATATGAGAGCTCAAGGACTAAAATATAGTGAATGGAATTTCCTATGTCCAGATAAAATTTGAGGACCAATGGGGCTACAAATGGATATATATTGATAAAAAACAAAAAAAATTACTTTTTTTCTCGTTTATATTTTCTATCTGGTGGTAAGTCATCTAAGAGTCTACTAATACTCTGTTGATTGATTTTTTTGAGTCTACTTAAAATTTTATAAAACTGATAGAAATGGTCCCCAAATTTTAATGTATGCCTAAGTGTTTTAAAAATATCACTCTATCCACCAATGATGTCTGTTGATGTTTAAAATTGTGCTTTGTTTTAGACACCAACAATGGGAAGTTTCAAGATGTGGGACATGCGACTTGAAACAACCTCTAGATTTTTAAGAAGCTGGTCTCTTCTTTAATCAAGTATTTGGGGGGGAAAGGGATATTAATTTTAAATAGAAATGCAAATGAAAAGAAAGAAAATCTAACTATGGTGATGCGCCTGAATGTAATTTTGATACTTAATCCTAAGCACAGTGAAACTATATGTAAGATTCAATTACGTTAAAGAGTAGAGGAGGCATGATCAATGTAATAGATAAAAATAATAGAAACAAAGGCTCATAGCTTAGACTACTTTCATAATGATACAGGAAACATCAACAAAGGCACAGAACTCTATCTTCTCATAAATTCCTCAGCCATATAAAAGGCACATAAACGTGCATAGTTACATAGACTTTACAACTTAAGAAAATAGAATAAAGGCAAATGATATTCCTAATCACACTCTAGAAAGTCTAAAAACCTTTACAATAACTTTATCAAAAAAATATCTCTTCCCCTCCTTCTTCTGATCATCCCTATGGTAATCCCTATATTCCTCTTTATAGCCTCAGATCTTCTCATTCCATCCCCTCCTTTCCTGTGCAATTGTCAATTCTACCTTTATCACACAGGGGACAAATAGATGGTGCTTTCAATGTTTGTCAACCCCAAAAATCTACCCAGCGAACTGCTCCATATACTGTAAATAACTCCTATTGAGTTTCCCTCTAGATTGATCACACGTTCCCAAATTTATGGCCCAAACTAAACTCTAACTAAGCTGGAAGTGTCTATATAGGACCCTCTATTCTATTGAAATAGAAGAGGACACTTAGTCAATTTCCCAAAAATTTGCTTATTTCTTAGGAGACACCAGAGAATGACACTTATCACTTTCTGCATCTTTATCAAAGACATGTGGCACTTTCCGCTTTCCTTATATTCTTACTATATTCTACTCAAGAACGTCCTGCCTTTAACACCTATCACAATTCGCTTCTCTGATACTTAATGGCTTAAATAAATAAGACTCACCACATCTCTTGCCTGAGAAACCTTTAAAAGAGGCATGGAGATAGGTGGAAATCTCCACTTCTCTTCAACAAATGACACATGGAAATCTTTGATGCCTTTTGTTATGTTGTGGAAGTGTTCAGGATGCATGCTAGGCTACTACAGATGGTGACACTTGGCAGCTTCCACAGACTTCAGTAATAAAACTCGGGACCCCCCACAGTCTTTATTCAGCAATGAAACTCAAAAAAGACCTTTCAGATGTTGACACGTGGTGGCTTCCACTACTTTTGAGAAGATACGTGGCGTTTTCTACTGCTTTTGAGAATGGAATAGAAAGGGGCTTAGTTGATGACACTTGGTGGCCTCTGCTTGAATTATTTGGTTGTGCTTTACTTGCCCTCTGAAAGGGCACTCGTCCCTTGGTCTATGGGATGGTCCTTTAAACTACCCATTGATCTAAAAATGGTTCAATGGTTTAATGGTTCAACATTTCAACACTGCACGCCGTTTACACATAACTTGAGGTATTGAACCGAAAATGTTGAACCAAGGCATTGAATCACCTTATTGAACCAAGGCATTAAACTACCTTATTTTAGATTCTGACACATGGTGGCATCCAATTTCTCTTACAAAAATAATCTAGAGCCTTTCGTGATTGCCACTTAGCGCTTTCCACCTAATCCTGATACTTAGCTTGTCAAAGACTTTCACTGAAAAATAAAAGAAACATGGGTGCCGATATGAAACTCAAAAAAGATCTTTATTCGAAAATGAAACTCAAAAAATATCTTTCATATGTCGACACGTGGTGGCTTCTGTTGCTTCTGAGAAGATACATGGCATCTTCTGTTACTTTTGAGGATGGAGTAGAAAAGGGCTCAGTTGATGACACTTGGCAGCCTCCACTTAAACGATTTGGTTGCACTTTACTTGCCCTCCGAAAGGGCACTTGTCCCTTGGTATATGGGGCACTCCTTTAAACTACCCATTGAATCTAAAATGGTTCAATGGTTTAATGGTTCAACAGTTTAACACTTTGCACCATTTACACATAACTCGAGGTATTGAACCACAAATGTTGAACCAAGGCATTGAACTGCCTTATTAAACCAAGGCATTAAACCACCTTATTTCAAATTCTGACATGTGGTGGCATCCACTTTCTCTTAAAAAAATAATCTAGAGCCTTCTATGATTGCCACTTGGTGCTTTTCGCCTGATCCTGATACTTAGCTTGTCGAAGACTTTCGCTAAAAAATAAAAGAAACATGGGTGCTGATATGAAACATGGATGCCGACACATGGTGCTTTCCATTGAGTTTCTATTGAACATGTGGCACATCTTGATAAACTTGTAGGAAAAATGAAAGGTGCCTCAAATGATGCCACTTGGCAGCTTCTGCTTGATTTTGACACTTAGCCAAAAATTGAAACAAAAGAATCCAAAGGGAAACAGAACCCGTGTTCTATTTTTGAACAAAAATTTTAGTCACGTGACTGAAAATCAGAAATCAACGTAGAGTAAAAAATTACTCTACAGTTATTGGTGACCCTAAGGGCTTTTGAGCCTACTAAAAAAAAAGAAACCACACTCCCGCTGGATCAAAATTTCAAAATTTTATGGCTTCAACAATGTTGTCTGGCAGGTGGACCATTCATGGTCAGATAACCCTTGCTTGTTTTGCAATTCATTTAAGGCTAAATAAAGGTTAATGATATCCTTATGTGAAAAAATTTGCAAAAATTGAACTGTAGCCCTTAATTTGAATTCGAGCTGGGAAACATGAACCAAAACAACTTCCACTTCTGAGACTGAAGAATCATCCCATAAGTTCTAAAAAACTATTTGATCATTCTATTTGGCTAGTAGCAATGGTTCAATTTGATCAACCATTAGCACCATGCTATCATCAAGAAATGGAGAAGGAAAGCCCAATCACACTAGATCTTCAATATGATGCTTCATCTCAATGATGCCTTCTTTCATGATTTCGAGGAGCTCTCTACAACTGTTGGCTACAAAATTGCAACTGAGAACCTCATTAACTCTCTTTGCTATGACCATTCTGTCAGTGATTCCTGCAGTTGCCAGTGTCACATCTGTTACATCATAGAGCTTCTGCAGCAATGTTTGAGAGTCTGTTACTCTATCAGAAACTACAGTCAGAGTGTTCTTTACTAAATCTCCCACCTTTTCACACAATTTATGTGCATTTAACAGGAAGGTGAGAGAAGACCTGAGCTGTATAATCTCTAAGGAGATTCTTTTCCACATGGATTTGTAGAGCTCCTTTACCAGTTTTATCACCCTGACGTTGTTTGGCCTATTAGCTAGCTCCCATGTCAGTTGTGTCACTTTCTATTGCTCTACTTGGAATTGGGCTTGAATGGCCACAGTATTATTCTATTCAGTTAGTAGCTTGTGCTACCATTCTACTTTTTCCTACCTCAAGGTCCCCACTACAACATTTATCTTCATGAGCTCTACCTTTAAAGAATCATTTTGGGCCTAGACTACTCGATGAATCTGAAGAGAAACAGTCTCTTGCAACTGTTTATTCATATTTGTTATTTCATTGTCCTTTCTACCAATTTCTTTGGTCAAACTATTACAGTTTGCCTTCTCTTTGGCCAAATCGGCCTCCATCTTCTGCAGCCTCCATGATGTCTTCAAATAGTCTTTAGTGACTACAGAAGTGGATTTAGTCAATATCTCAATTCTATCTTGGGGCCTAAAAAGGGACATGTTAATGGCCACTGCATCCATTGAGTAATCCTTAGGCTGCATCTGCTCAGCTAGCTTGACAACATTTGGTGACAAATGGGTCACTGTCAATTGTTACTAAATTGGGTCAAATTGTGATCGCAGATGAGTTGTAGCCAGTGCTTTATTTTCCTTTGTCCTCTTTTTCTCTCTTCAAGATTCCCTTGCCATCTGTGTAGCATCTGCTTGGGTCAGGAAGGTAGAAGGAGAGGCAATGTACCCACCTACAAAAGGATGTCCCTGTGGCAGATCATATAGAATAGCCAATTTTTGGCTATGGGCAATCTAAGGAGAAATTTTTTTGGTAATAGAGGGGGAGAAATGGGGTAACGTTAAAAACTAAGGAGGCACAAATGGGGCAAAGTGAGAAATGGGAATGGCAGAAGTGGCAGGGGATGTTACCTAGCTAGATAAGATCATCGTGCCAATGAGAAAAGAAGAAGACTGAGAAGGAGAAGGAGGGATGATACTTACCTAAGGAGTAATTATGGCACTCTGTAATTGGCATTGTTGGGTGTCCATCTCCTCTTCCATAGCCAACTAAAACTGCACCCTCTATCATTTCTTAGGTGTCTCCTCTTCTGGCTATGTTCTCTCTCCTTCCACATCTGCTACTATCATCAGAGATGCTTGTGGAGAATTGGGAACTTCAATGAATTTTGATGATGGGGAAGCTTTCGGTGGTGAATGAACCACACTCTTTTTTTCTCCAAGATGTTGAGAGGTTGGGGCTAATCAGACACAATTGTTGTAGCTGCAGTTTATTCTGAGGTTTGTGGCTCTTGGCTTGGCACAGCTTCTTGTTCTATACCCTATGTTGGCAAATCAATTGTCTCTAGGCTAGATGCAGGGGAGAGATGGCACTCGTCCCATAGTTCTTCCCACCTCTTGTCTGTGTCTATGTTCCTGAAAGAATGGGTGGTTTTAGAAATCTCCTACCTATATTTCCAATAGGCTTCCATTTTTTCTTCATCTCAATCTTTATTCTTCAATGTTATTCTCAAGCCAGAAGTCATTCTGACTTTGGGATCATAATCCCTCTACTTAACGTAGAAAGTCTCCCATGGTCTATTTTGTAGAGGAGGCAAATCTATTAATTCAACATAAAAATTAAGAACATCTTCTATGGGGTTTATCCTGGTCTCCCAAAAGGGGTGGCCCTCATGTGCAATCTTGGTTTCAACCCTATTAGTCCTTATCTAGGAAGCTATGTAACCATTCAAGTTGCATACCCATTTGCCTTCAACTAACAGGAACCCCAAGAAGGCTAGCTTTCAAAGTAGCAAAATTTCAGCATCCCTAGATTCTAAAACTATGTTACCTACCATCCACGGGAGATCAAACATCTTCCTCTTTTGATTCCTAGAACCATAATCATTGTCTACTACTGACACTTGCCTGGTGACCTCTAAAAATGCTAACCTAAGAGTTAGGATCTTCGGTAGCAACATTGGTTCCCCACAAAAACCATGAACTCTTATAAGCGTATGGTGGGATCCAAAGTAAAAGTCACACGGAATTAGGCAATTGGCCAGGAGGTTTGAAACATTAAGAAATAATCTATTCATGACTAGTTGGGGCTGAGGTGGTAAAGAGCAGGGGTAACAAATAGTTCCCAAAAATCATATGGGTCACTGGTCCTTGACAAAACATGTGTCCATGCAGACACAGGAATGGTCCTTTGGGGGTCAAAACTTGGGTCATACATGTCCAAATGCATATGTTGGGTGAAGAGGTTAGCATTCTAGTATAGCATGAGGTGAAACAAATAAGAAGAGTACCTGAACACTCCTTTTGACTTGAACTAGGCCAGTTAATCCACCATTGAGAAAGCAATTTGCTCCAAAAAGTTGAGCCAGTATTCCTGGGTCTTATCAATGGTCTTTAACTTGAAGAGGATAGCCATTTGCTCTATGTAAACTACCATATCATCTTTCATGCCAAAGATGAAAGCCATCATGGATAGTGCATCTTGGTAGACTTATTTGAATTGGCCTCTTTCTATAGGGAGTGTGGGCATAGTACTGTTGTCATCACCCATTTACAATTTGGTTCTTAAGATCATTAACTGGGTATTAACATTAGCCCACATCCTTTGCATTTTAGCAATAGTGGGAAACATTGTTGTACTATCATGGTGTAGGGCTAACATATATTTGATGGCCTATGGTGTGATTTACACCATGAAAGGACCCTACTGAATGGTGCCTAAGGATGCATGGATCCATTCGACGCATTACTCAACCAAGTCGGGACATGGATGCACAGCTCGAACAAGGAACTGTGCCAGTTGTGAGGTCCATATCTTCATGGTGAATGTTTCATACTGCCTTGCTCTAGCCCTCTAAAAGCACCTTTGATGTGCCCCTTCTCTGAGGTTTTTACTACTATCTCTTTTCAAGATTGGGTCCATGATTCCATCTGCATAATCCTTTACTTTTGCTAGGTCACTTGCCTGACCAACCTCTGGAATTCTATTTCTTGGATAGGCTTTCAATGGTGAAGCGACAGCTGAAGTATATGACTTACTTGCCAAAAACATATCAAGTGATTCATAAATCCCAACTCCTTGTTGTGAATATGATGCTCTTTCCATCTCTATGTCCTCTCTATGGTAACTGGGATGAACCCTTTGTAAACAAAAACACGCTTGCTGAAGCAAATTTACTAGGTGCTGAAAATTTTTGCAAGTAGCAGGATATTTTCTCACAAATGTAGGAATGCTTGAGAGTTTGTAAACTTTAACTCTTGCTAAAGTTATTTATGGACCTATCAAGTCTCAAAAGGCATTAAATTCTGATAACTGTTAGTGAATCCTACTCAATATTCTTGGGACAGTGAGATAGACACGTTATGCAAGTGACCGCGCAAGGTACCTCAGATATTTCTTAAATATTTGGAAACATTAAATGATTTGAGAATTTGAAGATTTTATATTATGAAAACTTTCTGAGTCACTGACTCTATGTTTAAAAACACTTATTTAAATGAAAATCGAGAAAACAACAGAAAAAAACAATACGGGAAGGGGAAACTATCTAACTATAATACATTAAAGACCCAAGTTAACTGAAATGCATCAAATAGATGCCATTTACAAGAATCTCATTAGGTTCTCCTTCTATCGATTCTAGATCAAATGAATTCTTCTGCTTGCACGCATGAATTTTATACGAGCTAGTCCATAATGCTTCAAATTTAGTATGCTGACCCAGCTTGGCAGCTCTTGCATCCCATTTCAAAACAATTAAGCCTATGTCAAAATGAGGATTCGAAGTCCTTTTATCAAAATAGTCCTTAACCATTCCCTGATGCTTAATTAATGAATCATGGGCTATATCCCTCATCTACTGAACCTCTAAGAGTTCTGCAAGTCTAACCTGCATGGGGCCATTTTCCTCAATTTCAATTTGTTTAATCAACTGGAGAGTAGGGATCTCCAAGGTTAGGGGAATTATAGCTAACTTTCCATATACCAACTCATATGGGGACATCTTGATCACCTGTTTAGGCATGATTCTATCGGCCCATAGTGCTAAATTAAGCACTTTATGCCATTCTTTGTGATGACTGGCCCCGATTCTTTTGGTGAATCTAATCAAGTTCTTGTTAGTTGATTCTGCCAAACCATTACCTTGAGGGTAATAGTTAGATGAAGTTTTCAAATATATTCCATGTTTTAATGCAAATTTGGATACTTTAGACCCCAAGAATGCTTTAGCATTATCAGAAATTATAGTGTGAGGAGCCCCAAAGCAAGTGGTGATACTTCCTAAAAAATATAGGATCACATTTTCTATTGCTTCTTTGAGTGGGACTACCTCGGTCCATCTGGTGAAATAATCTGTGGTAGTTAATATCCATTTGTGACCCATACTAGACACTAGATTTATCATTCCAATGAAGTCAAGACCCCATTGAGCAAAAGGTTCATCCATAATTATAAGACTAAGGGGCATTGTTGCATTCCTTCTCATCCCCATGTAATATTGGCAGGATTGGCATTTTTTAACCAGTTGATAACAATCCACAAATAAAGTAGGCTAGAAATATCCTACCTCACTTATCTTTATGGCTGTGGTCTTTGCAAAAAAATGCCCCCTGATATTCCATGATGCATCTCATGTAATATTCTCTTAGCCTCAGCCTGTTCTACACATCTTAATAATTTACCATCAAAAATTCTTTTAAAAAGGACCTATTTAATTAAAACAAAATGAACTCCCTGTATCCTATAGTATCTCCTCTTATTTTGAGGGAGTTCTCTCAGATAAATTCCATACTTCATAAAATGAATCTTGCTTGTAACCCAAGATTCCTGATCAACCTCTTGTATCTTTAACACCATCTCCATCTCTCCTTCTTTATCTATCTCCCCAGGTATCATCTTTTCAAGCTCTTGGGTCATATATTGGCACAAACCCCTGCCTCTAACTAACTTGGTGGGTCTGACCTCTACGTCATATTCAAGGATCTTAGTAATCTAGTTGGCTCTTTTTTCAGTGATTTCTCTCTCCATGATGTATTCTTTGACACTTGGGTGAGCTACAAGTACCAGAATTTTGCTCCCTGATACCATATGCCTAAATTTCTTGAGGGCTTTTACTATGGCATATGCTTTTTTTTCTACAAAGTTATACCTAGTTTCATAATCCCTTAGAGTTCTTGATAAAAATGCTATTGGGTGTTCTCCCTCTTGTTTGTCATCCTTTTGTGTCAAGACAGCAACAATGCTTAACTCTCCTCCATAGACATATATTACAAAAGGCTTGGAAAAATTTGGGTTTTTCAATACTAGGGTCATTGAGATAGCCTTCTTGACCTCTTCAAAGGGTTGCCTTCCTTTTGGAGTCCATTTGAAAATCAGGTCTTTCTTTAGCAAGAGTGTCATTGGCCTCACCAAGCCTAAAAAATCGAATATGAACCTACTGACAAAATTAATCTTTCCTAAGAAGGACTAAATTGCCTTCTTATTTACTAGAAGAGGCAGGTTCATTATGGCTACAATTCTTTCAGGATCTATGGAAACTCCTTCTTTAGACACTATATGTCCCAATAATTTGCCTTGAGGCATAGCAAAGATGCATTTCTTGGGATTTAATGATATTCCAAAATCCTGACATTTCTTAAAGACAGATTCAAAATGATCAAAATCATTTTTTGAAAAAATAGTGAGGTCATCTAGATAAACTAGGATGATTTTATTTATAAGTTTCCCAAAGGCTATGTCCATATCTCTTTGAAAGGTGGCTCCTGCATTCAATAGGCCAAATGGCATCTTAGCATATGCAAATGTTCCCATTTGGTAGTAAAAGCAGTTGTGTACTGGTCTTCATCAGCCAACCAAATCTAATTGTATCTAGAGAAACCATCTAGCAAAGAAAATCTCTCTGATCTAGCCACAGTTTGTACAATTTGTTCCATGGAGGGTAAGGGATAGTGGTCTTTCAGAGATGCTCTATTCAGATCTCTGAAATCTACACACAATCTTACATCTCCATTCTTTTTCCTAACTAGCACTAGATTTGATACCCAAGTTGAGTGCTTGATTGGAAAAATTATTTTGGAATCTAAAAGTTTCTGCAACTCATCTACCATTAGAGGCTCAATCTTTGGATTTACTAGCCTCTATTTCTATTTGATGGGCTTAGACCCTTCAATCAGTTCTATTGTGTGCTGAATAATGTCCCTATTGTATCCATGAAGGTCTTTATAGCTCCAAGCTATGACTATGTCATATTTCTTACACAATTCAATTAGTCTTTCTTTTTCCATTTGAGTTGTAGAATTCCCAACTTTTAGTCTTTTCTCTTCACTCACCTCTATTTTAGAATAGTCTGCTTTGTCTACCTGGAACCTTTTCTTCTCCATGCTTACATCCTCTAGATCAAATAAGTTTTCTAAGGTGATCAAGCCCTTTGGGAGCTTATTGGTCTTCAATTGTATAATTTGATCACCATATGCCTCTTCAATTTTGGTTTGTAACTGATTGGCAAACTCATCTGATTGTTGTAAGAATGAGACTACCTAAGCATCATTTTCAAATACTTGCCAATTCTCATCATTGTCTAGAATAGTCAACCTCACTATAACTTTTATTGACTCATTGTTAATTAATATGCTAGTTTCTAGGTTAAACTGTGAGCCAATCTGGGCCATCCTATCAACTTCAAAATTTTGACTCCTAGGGACTATCTTGATATTGAAAGCATCAAAATATTCTATTAAGTCCCAAATCCTATGTCTGTAGGACCTCATCCTTACATTTTTGGCTGCTACTTTCTCCCTAATTTGCTTTACCACTAATTCTAAATATCCTTTTACTATTAGGTTATTTATCCCCCTTTTCTTAGCTAACAGGAGCCCATGTACTAAAGATTCATACTCAACATCATTATTAGTACAAGAAAATTGGAAATGGATAGCCCTTAAATTTTTCTCGCCATTTGGAGTAGTAAGACAAATTCCTGCTCCAGCACCATGCTTACTTCTAGCCCCATCAAAATTTAAGGTCCAAATTTCTAAATTTTGAGTTATTGGTGCCTCTTCCCTTAGAACATTTGGGATTTCATGGTCCTCATCGAAAATGACATATGTGCCCAGACCAGTAGAGTCATAGTTTCCATATGGGTCACTATGCATCATAGCCAACAACTGGTTATTTTCTTCCCCTTGATCATGCTCAGTCCAGTCACCTAACTCTTCAACAAAAATCTTTTCTTCCCTATTTAACATAGCATGATCTACCTCTAATTTTGATGTTGGTTCATTGGTGATATGATCTGTTGATAGTGGTTCAGATAGAATTTTCATCTTCGAACCATAGCTGGTTCTCAAGATGATGTGAGACCAATCAAGAGACATATACCCTCCTATTTTTGCTATAAAGTCTCTAGATAAACATAAACCAAAAATAAGAGGTATATCTATGACTACTACATCTTGGTTGACAATTATATTGGGGTAAGTATATAACTGTAATGGGAGTTGTTTAATTCTCCCTATGGTTTATACTATTTTGCCATCTAGCTGCATAACTCCTTTTGTAAGGGGTTCATATTTTAGTTACAAAGCATCAGCTATTTGCTTGGGCATCACTATAGTACTAGCTCCTAAATCTATTAATGCATTATGCAAGAGTTTCTTTCCAACTATCAGAGTCAAATAGAAAGGCTCTAGTTTGGATTTACTTACTTGTGTTGTATCAGTCACAAAGGCTGTTGTCTTTGAAGGAACTATATCTTTGAGTTTTTCTTTTCCAGCAAGTCCTTCTTTGGTAACAGTACCTTTAGGCACTACTTGGCCTTGCAGAGCTTCTTGTAGTAGTGTCTTATATTCAAGAATAACCAATATATCCCATATTGATACTTGGGTTGAAGTCTTCTTTAATTGATCCACTACATTTATCGGTCCCAAAGACTAAGTTTTTTGAACATAAGGATATCTTGTTTTTTCCTAAATTTGGGTAGGAGTCCCTTGATCTTGCACTGGCTGAGGCACTTCTTGTCTGACAGTAGTGTTTCTTTATCCTTGAGATGGAGGATTATTCATGACTTGACCATTTACAATCTCAGGTTGTTCCACCATTCTCCTCTTCGATCTGGTGTAATAATTAGATTCCACCACTGGTCTTTGGGAAGTAGATGCTTCATTCAAGAAAATTGATTCTTCATCTTCAACCCACAAGAACAAAGCATGTTCTGGGGTTATTTCCTCTTCTTTTTGCCAGGACATTCCTTGCATCTGATCCACTAGGACTAAATTTTGCATACCAAGAGACTGGTAGGCTTGATTTTCACTGGTACTGGCAAACTAACCATCCATTCTTCTCTACTCTGACACCCTTTTTTGTAGATTACCCCTAGGACAATCTCTAGGTGTATGAGCATTATTTCAAGGGAAACACCAAGCATTAGTATCATCCACATAATTATTTTTCCCTCGAACCATCTCTCTATTTGAGTTGGGAGGAATAGTTTGTGAGGGTGTGGGGACTGCAACCAATTGATTCGCTGGCTGATGGTTAGTTTGTTTTGGAGGACCCTGATATTGGTTTGGTTGGAATGAAAACATATTTCCTTGATAGCCTTGATAAGGAGGCTTGGAGAAAGTATTCTGCTATTTTTTTATATTGATCAGCTCATTGGAAAATGTCTTTAGGATATTCTTGATATCATCCTTCTCAGATGACTGAGCAGGGACAGGTTCTTTCGTAGATGATTGAGGGTAAGTGTACATAGACACAGGTGGGCTTACAGATTTAGGAACTTCTTGAGGTAATGGCAAGGAAATTTTAGGGAACATGGGTATGGGGGGCCTTAGAGGTAACTTTCCAGCATCTATTAAGTGATTCTCAGCTCTGATCGCATATTCATAAGCCTCTGGCAAAGTGTGTCCTCTCAGTGATTGAATCATAACAGATATATCTGAATTCAAAGCCTTGAGATAAAACACTATGGCCATACCTGGTAGTGGTCTAGTTGTATCATGGATTCTATCCCAAGTCTTTTGAAATCTAGTATTGAAGTCAGTCATGTCTTCTTGTGGTCCCCTCTAAATGGTGATTAATTATTGTAATTAAGAAGACTTATCACCCTTTTTTGCAAATCTTTCAAAGAATAGATCTCTGAGCTGGTGCCATGTAGATATGGTATTTGGGGTCAAAGACTGATACCATTCTAAAGCCTTCCCTTTAAAAGAAGCTGCTAATAATCTTATGGCCACATTTTGCTGTGTGATATAATGTATAGCACAAACATCTGATACTTCTTGAAGATGTTCCATAGGTGTTTTAGAGTCTTGTCCACTAAATTTGGGTGGAGATTTTAGAGCATTCACCAAGATAGGATCCCAAATAGCTGGTGGTGTTGGGAGGATTAAGGGACTACCAGTGTTCCAGATTGCATAATTTTTTGGGGGTCTATGAGCTCCCATATTTGGTATTGGTACAAACTAGTTATCTCTTCTTGGACTTGTTACCAAAGGTGGAAAAAGAATACCTATATTTTTAGTAGATTATGATCTGGTGACTGATCCATAGCTCTAACTCCTTATAGCTCTTTGGTTCATATGGTCTTGAAAGAAACTTCAAGACTGGTCCCATCGGGCATGCCAAAAATTGTTGATGTTTAAAATTGTGCTTTGTTTCAGACACCAACAATGGGAAGTTTCAAGATGTGGGACATGCGAATTGAAACAACCTCCAAATTTTTAAGAAGCTGGTATATTCTTTATATCAAGTGTTTGGGGGTAAAAAGGATAGGAATTTTAAACAGAAACACAAATGCAAAGAAATAAAATCTAACTATGGTGATGCGCCTGAATGTAATTTTGATCCTTAATCCTAAGCACAGTGAAACTATATTTAATATTTAATTACATTAAAGAGCAAACAAGGCATGATCAATGTAACAGATAGAAACAATAGAAACAAAGGCTCATAGCTTAGACTACTTTCATAATGATACAGGAAACATCAACAAAGGTATAGAACTCTATCTTCTCATAAATTCTTTAGCCATATAAAAGGCACAGAAACATGCACAGTTACATAGACTTTACAACTTAAGAAAATAGAATGAAGGCAAATGATATTCCTAATCACACTCTAGAAAGTCTAAAAATTAACTTTCTCAGAAATATCTCTCTTCCCCTCCTTTTGATCATCCCTATGGTGATCCCTGCATTCCTCTTTATAGCTTCAGATCTTCTCATTCCATCCCCTCCATTCCCACACAATTGTCAATTCTACCTTTATCACATAGGGGACAAATAGACGGTGCTTTCAATGTTTGCTGGCACCAAAAATCTACCTGGCAAACTACTCCATCTAATGGAAATAACTCTTATTGAGTTTACCTCTAGATTGATCACGCATTCCCAAATTTACGGCCTAAACTAAACTCTAACTAAGATGGAAGTGTCTATACAAGACCCTCTATTCTATTGAAATGGAAGAAAACACTTAGTCAATTTCCCAAAAATTTGCTTATTTCTTATGAGACAACGAAGAATGACACTTGGCACTTTCTGCATCTTTATCAAAGATATGTGGTGCTTTCCACTTTCCTTATATTCTTACTATATTCTACTTAGGAATGTCCCACCTTTGACACCTATCGCAATCTGCTTCTCTGATACTTAACGGCTTAAATAAATAAGACTCACTGCATCTCTTGCCTGAGCAACCTTTAAAAGAGGCATGGAGACAGGTGGAAATCTCCACTTCTCTTCAACAAATGACACATGGCAATCTCTGTTGCCTTTTGTTATGATGTGGAAGTGTTCAGGATGCATGCTAGGCTCCTACTGATGGTGAAACTTGGTGGCTTTCACAGACTTCAGTAATAAAACTCAGGACCCCCCACAGTCTTTATTTAGCAATGAAACTTGAAAAAGATCTTTCGGATGTCAACACATGGTGGCTTTCATTGCTTCTGATAAGATACATGGCATCTTCTACTACTTCTAAGAATGGAGTAGAAAGGGGCTCAGTTGATGACACTTGGCAGCCTCCGCTTGAACAAGTTGGCTGTGCTTTACTTGCCCTCTAAAAGGGCACTTATCCCTCAGTCTATGGGATGCTCCTTTGAACTACCCATTGAACTAAAAATGGTTCAATGGTTTAATGGTTCAATGGTTCAATGGTTCAACACTGTGTGCCATTTACACATAACTCAAGGTATTGAACCAAAAATGTTGAACCAAGGCATTGAACTACCTTATTGAACCAAGGCATTGAACCACCTTATTTTGGATGCCAACACATGGTGGCATCCACTTTCTCTTACAAAAATAATCCAGAGCCTTCCATGATTGCCACTTGGCACTTTCTACCTGATCCTGATACTTAGCTTGTCGAAGACTTTCGCTGAAAAAAATGTGGGTGTCGATATGATATGCAGATGCCCACACATGGTGCTTTCCACTGAGTTACTATTGAACATGTGGCATGTCCCAATCGACTTGTAGGAAAAATGAAAGGTGCCTCAGATGATGCCACTTGGCAGCTTCTACTTGATTTTGACACTTAGACAAAAATTGAAACAAAAGAATCCAAAGGGAAACAGAACCCGTGTTCTATTTTTGAAAAAAAAATTAGTTGAAGATGAAGAATCAATTTTCTTGAATGAAGCATCTACTTCCCAAAGACCAGTGGTGAAATCTAATTATTACACCAGATCGAAGAGGAGAATGGTGGAACAACCTGAGATTGTAAATGGTCAAGTCATGAATAATCCTGCATCTCAAGGACAAAGAAACACTATTGTTAGACAAGAAGTGCCTCAGCCGGTGCAAGATCAAGGGACTCCTGCCCAAATTTAGGAAAAAACAAGATATCCTTATGTTCAAAAAACTCAGTCTTTGGGACCGATAAATGTAGTGGATCAATTAAAGAAGACTTCAACCCAAGTATGAATATGGGATATATTGGTTATTCCTGAACAGAAGACACTACTACAAGAATCTCTGCAAGGCCAAGCAATGCCCAAAGGTACTATTACCAAAGAAGGACTTGCTAGAAAATAAAAGCTCAAAGATACAGTTCCTTCAAAGACAACAGCCGTTGTGAATGATACAACACAAGTAAGTAAATCCAAACTAGAGCCTTTCTATTTGACTCTGATAGTTGGAAATAAACTCTTGCATAATGCATTGATAGATTCAGGAGCTAGTACTATAGTGATGCCCAAGCAAATAGCTGATGCTTTGAAAATAAAATATGAACCCCTTACAAAAGGAGTTATGCAGCTAGATGGCAAAATAGTATAAACCATAGGGAGAATTAAATAACTCCCATTGCAGTTATATACTTACCCCAATATAATTGTCAACCAAGATGTAGTAGTCATAGATATACCTCTCATTTTTGGTTTATGTTTATCTAAAGACTTTACAGCAAAAATAGGAGGGTATATGTCTCTTGATTGGTCTCACCTCATCTTGAGAACCAGATATGGTTCGAAGATGAAAATTCTATATGAACCACTATCAAAATATCATATCACCAATGAACCAACATCAAAACTAGAGGTAGATCATGCTATGTTAAATAAGGAAGAAAATATTTTTGTTGAAGAGTTAGGCGACTGGACTGAGCATGATCAAGGGGAAGAAAATAACCAGTTGTTGGCTATGATGCATAGTGACCCATATGGAAACTATAACTCTACTGGTCTGGATGCCTTCATTAGCCTCAACACTTACTTATATTCATACACCAACCTTATATCATCCCACAAATCAATTGAATCTTCCAATAACATCTTATTTTTCAATGCTCATGGGATGACTTACAAATCATATGTGTCCATAGCAACTACTATATTAACAAAGTAAAGAGAAGATATATCATGGGTTTATAATAATTTTAGCATGATATGGATGGATTGATTCTTGATGAAAAACTATGATATTTTTACTAATGGATAAGTAAACTTAAAATATAGAAGATTTAGCATGAAGGCTCATGTATTTTCTAGTTAAATTCAAAGTGGAGTGGATGAATTTAAATAAAGGAAGGAGCGAAAATTAAAAGGAAAAAGAAATCCTTAGAAGCCTCTAGAATTAGAGTATTCTAGAGAGGAGGGCTAAGATAGAGAGGATTCTATAATTGGAGAATTATATAATCCATTAGGAGGGGTTTATTATGATTATATGGAGGTTATATTAGTTTATAATAAGTGTTAGGTGACGAATAGGGGGTAGGATTATAGGAAAGCCTACGAGTAGGTAGGTAAGTGGGTTATGGGATCTTTAAATTCCCATATAATGGACAAGTGGGATTAGTTGAAAAATAGTATGTGATTGGAAGATTCAATTGATTTTTGGGATGATATAAGGTTGGTGTATGAATATGAAGAATGAAGAGGGGGTCAAAATACTAGAAAGATTATTAAGACAAATTAGACAAAGTTAGATGAAAATAGAGACAAGATAAAGTGAGCAAATTTAGATGCATACATTTTCCCCTCTTTGAAATGGAATTATGAGTGGATGAATTATAAATATTAATGGTATTTTAAATAATAAATACAATCATGGATTAATGTTAGTAAATAATTTTAGTGGTTATGATGCCCCCTTGAGGGGACATATAGGGAGGAAGGAGGTAGATGGCTAGTCAAAAGAGGAAATGAGGGGTGGGATGTGTGAAGAGAGAAGGGGTTGGGATTATATATGGGGGAATGATAATGAATAACATGAAATTAACATGATAAGTGATCTAAAAATTGATG
Organism: Torreya grandis; assembly: GCA_037957365.1. Taxonomy (NCBI): domain Eukaryota; kingdom Viridiplantae; phylum Streptophyta; class Pinopsida; order Cupressales; family Taxaceae; genus Torreya; species Torreya grandis. The sequence continues at coordinate 1,933,013 of JARHVA010001572.1, forward strand.
ATGTAGTAGGAATTTTGAGCAAATGGATTAAAGCATGCAATTTAAACCCAAAATATCAAACTCCTTAATGGGATAGATTATGGAAGCAAATCAAAATAGATGAAGACATCATTACCATTCCTTGCTTCAGTTAGCATCCCTCCAATATCTTTAAATGGATTGTTAATTTTAGATTTCCATGGACTCAGAATTCTGACATTATGATTGCTTGATCAATGATTATGGATTCATGGATTGTTTGATCATGGATTTGGTATGTGGATTCAATATATTTTTCCCTTAGACTTATAGTTAATTTCCATGGAGGAGTGTATTTTTTTATATAAACTAAGGAAGGTAAAATTAATGGATCATAATCAGTCTTGGGCCATTGGGATCAATGGTTGAGGAATTTCCAAGGAATTATAAATTCCTTACAAACCTCTAGAATAGAGGCTTCTAGTGGGGAGAGACTAAGTTAGAGAGGATTTTAGAATTTGAAGATTATATAATATTCTTAGGGATTAATTATTATTAGTTAGGGGATTAGATAGGGATTAGGTGGGTGATTAGGGATAGGGTGTAGGAGAACCTAGGAATAGGCTTAGTGGGTGGGTAGGTGGGCCATGGGAATTTTAAATTCATAAATAATGGATAAGGGGGTTAAGATAATATAATGAGTATTTAGGATAATTAATGAAGAAGTGGGGGAATAATAAGGTTATTAAATGAAGAAAAATGAAGGGGTATACTAGATGAATCACTAGGATTAGGCTAGAGGAGATAAATTAGCAGGATTAATTAGAATAATTAAGGTGAGTGGATTTTAGGGTATACATTTTTCCCTTGTTTGAAAGGGAATTACAAGCAAATTTATTTGGAAGGAGTAATGGTATTTCAAATAAAAACCATTTCATGGATGAATATTAGAAGATGATTTTAGGGGAAATGATGTTAGTGACTATGATTCCCCCTCAAGAGGACATGCGAGGCCAAATGAGATGGATGGCCACTTGAAAGAGGAAATTAGGGGTGGTATGTGACAAATAGATGATGGGATGGGATACTATATGTTGGATATAGGATAAATAAAATAAATTCAATTTGAGCAGTGAGCTATATAATGGGGATACCCTTGGCAAAGACATGCACAAGGAGTGAGAATTGACTGTGTTATGGTTGTTGACACATCACAAGGGGGAATCAACCATATAATGATGATGATACAAAAAATCCCTCAATATTTTAACATATCCCAAGAAATGATACATGTAATGGAGATATATTAGACAAGATAAGATAAGGAATTGATAAGATTGATTATTATAGCTCAAGGTTGTAGTCAAATAATATGATGAAAGAGATGAAAAAGAAGATGATGTGATCGAGTGGCCAAAATATGAAGGGGAAGAATAAAATAAATGATCCATAGTGTGATTAATATCAATGATGACCCTAATAAGGACACATGCAAGGGAGTGATAAATGATAAATTAACCAATTAGTGATGATATATGAGTGGTAAAAAAAAAGGTAGATGTTGTGAGTTGTCATGTCCAACTAACAAGTGCAGGTGATTGATGAAAAGAGTAATGATGTCACTATGGGGATGGTGATGTATTAATATACTGATTGATTTAATCAAGGATTTGATTGATGAAAGACTTGGATATGATGAGGGGTGAATAGGAGAAAAGGAAAATGTGGTAAAGTTATCCCTTAGACACATTATGCAGTTAAGGGTTAGCTACATAGTTTGAAAAGACCTCAAGCCAATGTAGTTTAAAATAGATGACAAGATAGGGTATAATGTAATGATTATGATGATGACTATTTATTAGATGATGATGTTCATGATTAGAGGATATGATTCAGATGATGAAATGAGGAGTATAAGGATAAAATATTGGATGTTTAATCAAAGTGGTCAAGAGGATTATATTAGTAAGGATGATTAGATAAATGTTGAGGGCGTATATGATCAATCCATCATAGCTATCATAAAACTAATCATAGATTAACCAATGTGATATATCACTTGGTAGGATGCCCCATGATATAAAAATGATCAAGAGGATGTTATGCCAAAGTGCCTGGGTAAATAGTGAACTTTGCATCATCAAGGGCACTTATAAGCATTATTTTATCTTTGGTGACCTTATAGCGTCCTCATTCATTGCCAAATAGATAAAAATAGACTAGATTCAAGACTAAAAAGAAATGATCAAAAAGACAATCATTTATATACATGAAAAAAGGCATACAAATAGGTCACACAACACAAACCATCTAACTAACACACATAAGTATATACATGCAATGTTATTGTGTATTGTCTAATTATCCTAATTAGAATTGATGGGATAAGTGAATGGATGATGAATTAAACTAGGATGATCTTGATGTGAAATTAGATTGAGGATATAGATTTGGATAAGATATAGACTTGAAGTAGACTAGTGATGATGATTTCGATAAGGATATGGATTTAGAGTAGGATAGGGATGATGATTAGGATTTGGATTTGGATATGGATTTACACTTGATGAGGGACTAATATTAGGATAAGGATAATAAAGATAAGAAGACAAGGTGACTAGTGTACTAATATGACTAAGACATTAGATAGGATGATTGGGATATTGATCACATAAAACAAGATGACATATGATAAATCAACTAAGATATTTTATGGATTTTATTATTTTTAGAGTTTTTGACATATTTCAATGTATGTACACTATAAAAATGGGGTTATTAGCAAAGGGAATACCAAACCTAGTAACCAAGACAAATATTTACAGAGTAATGGATGAGACATTAAAATTATGAGGGTGATGTGAAAAATTGGATGAGGACCAAGGAAGAATGTGACTAGGGATATCCAATGACCATATCATGAAGGAAACAAATGTTTAGTTCCCTAAGTGTCCATTAGAGGATATGCTAAATTGATTTCAAAACATTTCTCAATACATCTTCCACTTCTTTACAAAGGTCATGAGAGGATGCAAGATATGATGGCAATGGACTTAGGGATATGATAGACAATGATGATGTGGATGGGAATGACAAAGGATGGATTGGGTTTGAAAACAAATGTTGAGGTACAATGTGGACAATAGATTATGTTACCATGACACTATAAACTAGATTTCATCATGGTACTAATCCAAGGCACTAGAAGACTAGTTTTCACCATAAGATGAATTATTTTTATTATTATTTTTTAATATTTTACTTTTAACCTATTTTTTTTAATGGCATCATGATTTATTGGACATGGTTATGAGATACAAGATGTAGAGATTCTTATGATCATCAACCAACACTTATTCTAGAGATGTGTGATGTTAGGACCATATTATCTCCACTAGATGTATTAATGTCTTTGTGACCTTCATTGATTTTTATATTGTGACCCTTCCAAATATATAGACCAGGTATCTTCATTACCCCTATGAGAGACAACGTCACCTAGGAAGGTGATGTGAGGTATGGATTGGATTACATCTTGATGTTGATGGGGGAGTAATGGACTAGAATGGATGGGAGGATCCTGATGAGGAGGTGTGATGGGTAATTAATGAGTATGACTATTAGTCACACACATCATTGGCAATGTTGGACATTTTGTATTTTATTGGTTCCATGTGATAATAGACTTCAAGAGATGTAAGATGCTTTAACTTTGTAGTTTTTATTTAACTTGATTATTTGAAGTATTATAAGTCATACTCATAGTACTTTTGACATAATTTTGGTTTTTTTATTTGATTATATCTTGACTTCCCCTTGGTGCCTAATTTTGGGCTTCACCAAGGGAGACTGGTTTTTGACTTTGATTATACCCTAGTGCCTGGCATTTGGGCTTCATTAGGGGAAGACATTTTTGGATTAGGCTAATGATTTGAATTTTATTAATGGTGAGTTATTGGATCAAAGTTGATTTTATAATCATGTATGACTTTTAAAATTTGGTCTTGGACTCTTATATTTTTAGCACACATTATGTTGCTTAAAGAATAGTCTAATGGTGTATGTTCCTATTCGTCCCTATGAAAGGAGGTGAGTAACTAATCATTAACAAGAAGAAAAATATAAATGATGGATGGAGGTGGAGAGATGGCATGATGATTTCAATGAGTGGTGGTGGGGAATCATGGTCCTTATAGTGATTCTTAGGAGACTCAGTTTTGACATCAAAGAAAATCTCCTCGAGATTAGTAAAAGGATCAATAGGACTAGATATAGTATATACATCCAAAGTAGGATTAGATTCACTCTTAAAATATTTAATAGATAAATATTTTAAGAATTTTTTTATGACTTCATCATCCTAAATGGGATCAAAATATATGCTTAGTGACTGATTTTTATCCAATTTTTAGGTATATTCAAAAATATTGGCATAGTCATCATCTATTGTAATATCTATGAGGGTTGATTTTCCTAATGAGGAATCTAATTTATATACTGGTGTTGAACATGATACTAATGTAGATAAAACTTGTATTGATTTTAATGTTAACTCTAATGTATAGGATGCAATGCTACTAGCAGAATATTATTTATCTGCAAGTAACCTCTCAACATGGGGGTTTTGATATGGTGGATGAGGGGAAAATAATGGAGGAACAATGGATTCACCAAGGATAGGTCCATGAAAGAAGGAATCATGAGGGAAAGGAAAACTAAGTTTATGGGGTACAAACTCATCTTTGATGGAAGAATTTTCAAAGATGGGGGGACCATGGAAGATGGATGTGGTGTCTTGATCTTACCTTGGAAAGGGAAGGGCTTGATCATGATTGGGAATGGAATCTTGGCATACCTCTTCTTGTTTACCCATATATGTAAACTTATCTAATTCATTTTTTATATACATAGTATTAATTAGCTTTATACCAAGAGGGTTTAGGCTTAGTAGGATCAAGATGTTGTATTGGTGGATAGACCATCATGTTGGCAATGACAAGTTGGTGGAAAAGGGATTCAAAGGATATAATAATAAGAATATAGGCCTCTCTTTACTTCATGAATTGGATGTAAAAGAATTAGAATTTATATCAAATGGTTTTTGACATGATGGGGTGGGTGGACTAGTATTAGATGAGGTGGCCAAGATAAGATTCCCTTTGTTAGTGTAAAAAGGGGTAGACTATTGGCTATGATAAGTAGATGGAGGGTTTTAATGGGACTCATATCGATGGGTTTAGACTGGAGATAATGGTAGGTGGCTAGGGTTAAATTCTATAGGATGTGGAGTGCTCATCTTAAGGAGGTGAGAAAGCAACATATCCCTGTTGGTAATGAGACATTGTTCAATCAGGGTGTTGACCAAATTTATCATATATGTCATAGATCATGATGGTATAAAGTATAATTGATGTGATTTTCCATCCCTAATTAGTAGGTATAAAGGATTGAATGGAAATATTAAGCGATGTGATATGAGATGTGTGGAACAAATTTGGACCAAGGCTTGCTTTAGAGAAATTCCAAATTTGAATAGATGTTTTATGTGATGTGATATTTGATGGGATAAGATAATATTTAAGCGGACCAATTTATGACATGAGCTATAATTTTGATTGGGATTAGATTTTAATAGGTGAGATATGATAAGCTTTAAGATTGGATGAGGGGATAGACTAATCCAAGAGACTAATTTCAACTAGGATTGATGGGATTAAGGTTATCTCAAGACTAAGATCTTTAACTTAAATAGGATGAGAAGATTGGATTAATGGATTGATAGGATTGTGATTATGATTCAATCTTGATGAGACAAAAGCATATTAATGATTGAGGTCCATGATATGACAAGAGTATTATGATAATGTGCATGAAGACCAAAGTGTGATTATATCCTTGAAAGGAGGAATAGTATAAAAAAGGGGATGAATTGGGCTAGACTATGATTAGGACTAGATGGACAAGGTGATAAGATCAATACAAATGATTTGTTATGGATAAAGTGGACTTTGAATAAGATGTGGATGACAAGATGTGATTATGATATGTAGGTGATGTGGATATGACCAATGGTTGGTGGATATGACTAGACTAAGATGGTATTAATACAAGATGGTGATGGGAGATAGTATGATACAAGTAAAATGATGTACAAAGACAATATGTATAAGAGGATGGTGATAAGGATGTATAGAATGATATAATGATAAGCCAATGATGTATAAGATGATGATATGTGAATATTTAGATAGGTCTGTATAGGTTTGGGTAAAGCCTGACTTGGCTCAAAAAAAAAGGTCCATCACAACACACACCAAATCAAGTAAACCATAAACCTAAGACTAGTAAATTGATTGTGGGTGTGTAACCTAATGACTTCACCATCTAACAACATCACGAGTGAGGTTATAGGTTGGTGACCCATTATGAAATCTAAAAAACCCTGTCAACCCTATTTATACATGATGATCACTTAAGATTTGATCCTAACTCTGGCATCAAGTTACCTACTATGGCCCAAGGTCTTAAGATAGGCTACATGGGCTCTTTAGGGGCATCCTCGATATACACTAGGTATAAAAGGACCCAAGTTTGTGTAGGGTGATGCCTAATACTTGGTTTAGAGAGTGAACTCTTCCCCTTCATGGATGAATTATATGGGTTTAACCACTTAGCCTAATGATATTTATCTCTAAAATTTATACTCCATTAGAATAGAGAGTGTGGATTAGTGCATAGTGGTGAAACCCATTATCACTATCCCCCTAAGACTATGGCAAGTGCATGGGTGTCAATTCTACATCATGTTTCCCCTAAAAAATAAAAATGGGAGAGTTTATTAGTGGTTTTTTTATCCTCCAATAATCGCTACAAGGATGAAAGGAAGAGAGCATACACCACCGTAACTCTTGAATGACAAATAGACAGAGAGAAAGGATTAATTAATCGATTAATTATATGTGAGATATATATATAAGATACAATAATATATAAGAATATACATAATGATTTAAACAAAAGTGATGAAAATTATTAAAAGTTTCAAAAATGATTTTCAAAATGCCAAAATGTCTTTTATAGGTAGCCTACAATAAAATGATTAGTAGTTTCAGTTAGTAATCTTGAGGAGTAACCTGCAAGATAAGACGTTAGACCAAAATATGACCTACAAAAGAAGCTATTAGTAGGTCAAAATATCCATTAGATTTAGTCCTATAAGAAACACAATGTTAGTCTAATAAGCCTTAATAAAAACACTAAAAAAACCATGATTTGGCTCTATAAATTCTTTGGGTGAGTAGGACACAACGTGGGGGTCTAGGGGAGGTAACCCCCAATAGAATCAATGGGTAGTACCCCTTATAGGTTCAAGGGATATATCCCTTTGTGGGGTATAGGGGAAGCACCCCATATGCATTCCCTATCGTGATATAGGGTGGGGTTGTAGGCTAGAATCCCTGATGCCAAAGGCAATTTGGACCTTGTGAGAGGTTTAAAATGACTCAAAAATCATTAAAAATGCACTTCAAAAAGACAAAATCAAATGCAAAAATGCAACTTTAAAATGCAATATCAAAGATACATAGTCAGACCACTACAATATTTCAACTAGAAAGGGTGATATCTTGACATTTATGTAATATCACGACTGCAAATTCACGATTTTACATAAAGTGCCTAACTACTAGTAGTCATCACATAATTTTGTATAAAAACACAATAGTTTTGACAATAATGTGACTTTTAATATAATTTTATGACTGTGAGAATGATGATATTTTGAAAAGTAGCAAAACTTTAAAATTTCTATTGTAGACTAAAAATGCAAGCTATTTTAGATGTTTTAGAGATGTAAATGACTAAGAATTATACATAGGTGATTTATGACAGGTTAATTTATAATTATGCATCAAAATTTTATTAAAATACACCAAGATATGATATTTATCAAAATGGGAAATCTAAACATAGTTTTTAGATAAAAAAGATATTTTCTTAGTCATAATTGTCTTAAAATTTGTATTTATCAACTAAATATATTAAGCAATGCATAATCAATCCCAAAAATTACCAAAACAAAACATCACCAATATCACAACAATATCACTATTTTATAAACAAAATTGTGACTACATGATTATCAGTATCGTAGAAGATAGCACAAAAGGTTATAGATTAGGATTTTTTTTGTAGATGACCTCTTTTTGATGTCTCCCCTATCAATCAATACATAGCCAATCACATAGAAAAACCTCTTTCACAAATATGGTTAGCAAAATATTTTCCCAATCATAAATGTGTTTACCAAAATATTCTACAACCTAAGATAGTTAAATAAGCTTTCAAAAGGGGCCTATATGATCATTGATCTTCCTAAAAGATAAATAATGACAAAATTGGCCCTGTAGGTTAGAAATAAATGGATAATTTCTAGCAGATTTGATAGGAATTATAATGTTGCAACCATCATGGCAATACCATGACATGCAAGTCAATACCATTTCTTGTGAATCTGAAATATTGTAAAGAATCAAAAACTAATAAAAAAGAGAGAGTTAGAGGTTAAAACTTGGAAATTAGTGAAAAACTATGACTTTCAAGGTAAAACTATCATTACAATATCATGACTTGCAGGTTAATATTATAGTTCACCTCAATGTGTAAGTTTTTATTAAAATCCAGAACCTTTTCTTATCCAATCAGCCTTGCAAGGTAACAAAACACATATAGGATGCAAAATGGTTAGAATTGGGTGGAAATGTCCCTGGTCACCAAAATTTAGTAAGAATTTTGAGCAAATGGATTAAACTATGAAATTTAAACCTAGACTATCAACCTACCTAATATGAGAGATTATGGAAGCAAATCAGAATAGACAAAGACACTCTTACCAATTCCTTGCTTCAAATAACCTCCCTCTAAGATATTCAAATGGATTGTTGATTGGAAATTTCCATGGACTCAGAATTTTGAAATTATGATTGCTTGATCAATGATTATGGATTCATGGATTGTTTGATCATGGATTTGGTATGTGGATTTAATAGATTTTTCCCTTAGATTTATACTTAGTTTCCATGGAGGAGTGATTTTGTTTATATAATCTAAGGGATGGAAAATCAAAAGCTCATATTCAATCTTGGACCATTGAGATCAATGGTTGAGAAATTTCTAAGGAATTAAAAATTCCATGGAAGCCTTTAGAATAGAGGCTTCTATAGGGCGAAGGCTAAGTTAGAGGAGATTATAGAATTGGAGGATTCTAAAATCCTTTTAGGTATTAATTATGATTAGGTAGGGGATTAGATAGGGATTAGGTGGGTGATTAGGTATTAGGGGTGTAGGAGAGCCTATAAATAGGCTTAATAGGTGGGCAGGTGGACCATGGGAATTTTAAATTCCCAAATAATGGATAAGTGGGGTTAGGATAAGATAATGAGGATTTAGGAGAATTAATGAAGAAGTGGGGGGAGAATAAGGTTAGTAAATGAAGAAAAATGAATGGGTATATTAGATAAATGACTAGGATTAGGCTAAAGGGGATAAATTGTTGGGATTACTTAGAATAATTAAAGTGAGTGGATTATAGTGTATATAGATGATGCCCCTAGAAAGGACATACACACAGGGAGTGGAAATAACCATCATAATTTTTGACACATCCCAAGGGGGAATCAATTATAAAATGATGATGATAAGATAAAAATCTACAAGATTTCAACATAACCTGAGCAAGGACACATGTTATGGAGAGATGCAGACCAAGATGATTAATAGAAAAGACCACAAGATGTTAACATATCCCAAGTAAGGACACATTCATGGGAGAACATCAAGACAAAATAATAGAATGATTTGATAAGATTAAAGATGAGTGTAGCTCAAAGTTAAAGTTGAGAGATCTGATGAATGGGATGATAGAGAATAAATGATATGATCAAGTGACTAAAAGATGAAGAGGAAGAATTAGATTATAATGCATCAAATCAATGAGCCATAATGTGATTAATATCGATGATTCCCCTAGTAAGGATGCATGTAAGGAATCAAGAGATGATAATAAAGTTATAGTCTTGGTCTTGCCCCACTCAAAGAAGGAAACTGTAAACTTTAAATGATGAATTAATCATTCAATGATAATGGATTACTAATGGAAGAAAAAATGGATGTTATGATTTGTCAAGCCTAATCGACATGTGCAAGTGATTGAATGGGTATATTAGGGAGATGATTATGGGGATGGTGGTTGATCAATAGACTGATTAATTTAATAATTGATATTATATCTCAAGGACTTGATTGATACAATACTTAAGGATGATGAATGACAAGATAGATGTGATGACAAATGATGGGGAAAGAGGAGAGAGTCATTGAGTTTCCCTTAGGCACACCATGTGATTGAGCATTACCTACATAGTCAAAAAAGACCTCAAGCTCATGTATTTTAGACTAGATGATAAATGACATGATAATTTAGAGGAGGATGATTATGATGGATTTTAGACATGTTAGTTGTTAAATATAGGATGTGACTTGACTTAGATGGTATTCATGAAGATATAAGACTAAGAGAAGTGATTAGATATGAGATGTTAGATGTTATGGCATGTGATTGGGTTAGACAGGTTAATAGATGATTGACTAGTGGATATAGACTTGATGATTAGATTATTAGATGAATAGATTATTAGACAGGTGACAAAAGATAAGAGAAATGATAAGTTTTTTCATTTGTCAATCCATAATTATTGTAATAGGTCTCTTCATAGTTTAATTAATCTAATGTAAATATAGTACTAGGTAATATGCCCCATGATATATAAGTATGACCAAGAGGACATTGTGTGATCTATAAACTAGAATTGAATTTCATGCCAAAAGTTTACTTTGGATACTTTGTAGGCAAAATATTAATTATACTAAAATTAATCCACAAAATGATCAAATTAAATGAAAATCAATGAAAAAATACTAACCACACTACAATAGAGTTGATTATGGAGTTCAGCAATGCCTACGTCTCTAGGTTCGCTGACTAGCTAAACCATTTTTTTATAATATGTTTGTAAGTAAATGGCAACCCTTACAGAACAATAATTAATTCAAGTGTTATGGACCTTTGAAGAATCTCAGAATCCACAGATAGATTCTTCACCTTCTCAAAACACACCTCTGTATATCTTCTACTCAAAATTCTCACTTTCAATCATTAAAAATGGCAACAAAATGCCTCAAATATAGACACTCATTATATTGCTAAAACCATCTTATAAACTATAAAATTTCACTAGTTTACCTCAAAGTCAAAAAATTAATCTAGATGCCTCAAATTGGAGGAAGAGTAGAAGTAGGTCCTTATGCCTTAGCACAACATAATGCTTCTAAGGCTTTACAATTTCTTCAGAATTCCTCAAAATGAAAAATGATCAACTACAAAGTTTTTCCTTGAATAAAAATAATATCAGTCCCTTTTCAGACTTTTCCCCAATTTTGCTCCAAACTACTTCTGTAACTCGTACAAACTTTCTAGCTAAAACCTTTGTTATGGTTGCTAAGCTCATTTGAATGAATTACAAATACAATTTCTTAGCACTTTATATAGTGCTACATCCCATGCATCCAATGGTAGTTATGTCTATCTTTTACTAGATAATTCATGGGTTTGAAACTCGTAGGGATAGTTTTTGGTGGACACTTTAATCTATTGTCCCACATTGGTAAAGTGGGTGACTTCATGGATATGGAAATACCATAAATTTTATGGTTAACATGCCAAGTAATTGGCACTAGAGTTTTCTTAAGTGGCATGTGGTGGATTATGTGGTAATCTTGGTATTTCTTGGGAATATGTGGTAACTATGTGGTCTGTGTGGCATGGAACATGGGTTTCACATGGATATTTGTGGATGGAACATTCGATAATGTGGTATGTATGTATAAAATTAGATATAGTTTGTTTGGAACATTAAAAAAATAAAATTAGACCATGGTATTTAATTGGTGGCAAGCCACTTGGTGGCTTGAGGACCCACCACGTGGTCCAATCTCATCATGCCACTTGTCAACATCTAACTGGATGTTTCGTTCAAACCCCAATTTTTTATGTCAATTACATTTTTAGTCAAATATGATCTACATTTACCTATCAAAGAACAAATATATAAACCCATAATTTTACCATATAAATAGACTGCCACATGTCACATTCTTATTGGTCCACATTTTGCCATGTCATCCTATTCACTAAGTCTAACCATAACTTTGATCGGTCATAACTTTCACATACGGACTCCATTTCACTAACTATAAATTATGCCAAAAATATTGTGATAATATCTACGCATTATAATTTTTGTCAAATCATTCCATGTTGGATAATTTCTATAGTTTGACTAACTTTGACTTTCTTTGATTAATTTGACTAGAACTTTGACTGGCTACACAAGGAACATATGAGCTCTATTCTCCACATTACACATACCATTTGAAAGGTCTCAATATGCTCTACATAATATTGTAGGTTTTAATCTAATTCAAGACCTTTTTTGAATTGACCTTCATATCAATCCTCCCCACTAAGAAGGCTTTTTTCTTTAAAAAGATAATACTGGACCTAGTACTCCATGTGAAATTCTTTGCATGGCTCTGACTCTCAGCTCTAGATAAAATGATCTTCTAAATGTTAGTCAATTATGTAGGTACTTTTATAGGTCTTCCAAATCTAAAACTGTGAAAATATTGCAAGACATCTAATGTTATAATCATCACCATTTTAAAATTGTCCTTTTAGGTTTTTTACCTAGCAACATAGTTTACAAACATTGCCCTTCTTGGGTCTTTTGACAAACACTTTAATGATTATAAACACTACCCATACTAGGTCTTATGCATAAATAATGCTTATATTTAGATCTTATAAACATAAATCAAATATGTATGTATTTTTTCACACTCTAAAACATACAAATCAAAATATAAAACCTATTTTTTGAGTTGTCCCTGATTCTTTTCATGATGACATCTTTCTATTACCCTACAGTTTTCTTGTCTACAACATACATGGGTAAAAGAACATTGAAGGCACTATTTACCTTTAATATTTACTATCAATGTGCTTGTACGACATATTTTATCTCATCTTTTACAATGCTATACTAATTTTTCTTCTTGGAGTAAGTTGCTTTTCTCAAAGATAAGTATGGTTTACCTAGGATAATGCCACTAAACTAAAATGGAACCATTTATAATTAAAATTCATCTAAAAATTTGGTGGAAATTACAAACCCTAGTTTACATGTTTTACTTACATATACATTAGTACCATCATCTATTCTATCCAGAGAATAGGGTTGGAAATGTGGCTTTGTTTTTATTAAACCTAGGGTTTCTACATCTTCTAAGATCAAATTGTTTTGATAATTTACATCAAAAATAGCATCTATTTCAGAATTCTTTGTAATTATTATTTTGAAGAAGTGTTGCTTACCTTTTCAAGGTGTCAATTTTTGAACTGTCAACTTTTCATTGACTATCATCTCCCTTGTTGATGTTATCTCTAGTTCTGATTGATGAGATTCTATCTGACAAGGCTCTATCTTTTTCTTGACTGAAGATGTAGTTACAACCTTTTCCTAAGGTTATGGATGATTCTACTTATCTTCCTTCAACATTTACCCCTTAACATTGAAATACAATCCTAACTTCATTTCTTCCTTAGGCAATTCTATTTTATCAGTCTTATTGAACTTCCTTTTAGGACTCTCTTGTGCATAATCAAAAAATATTTCTTTTTTGCATACCTTGATGAATCATTTGAGGATTCTTCATCCAATGTAACTGTCATGTCTTTATAGAATGCTTACTTCAAATATTTAGGGTATTCTAACTTACTGCTTGAGTCACTTTTCAACTCCACTTCTTGGGACAATTGTTTAGTTTACCTCCATATCTTAATCCTATGCAAAGTGGTCTCTTTGCCACTTGGATAGGCTAGACAATTCCTTGACCATTAAAGCCAAGGCCTTTTCCTTAGAATCCCATTTTAACCAATAGCTTAGAACCTATTCCCTTCATGTGATTTTCAAATATATCATCACATGAACTTGATGAATGTTTAGAGTTAGTATACATAGTATCCCTAACATTCTTAATATAATCAGAAGAATTGATTTCATTGTTTTCATTTTTTGAATGTAGCATAATATTTGGTACCTAACTTGGTAACATCTCTTGGATGAATCCTTCATGTGTTGCTTGATGCCTAAGAGAACTGAGCTTTGCAGATTATTTGATAGGTGATTTCTCTTTTGCTTTTCATCTTAGTTGGTTCTACTTCTTGAACCATAACAGAGCCTGACTGGGACATAGTAACTAGCATTGCTTAGCAGTATGACCTTGGTGGGCATAATGTCTACAAGTCTCTAAATCTCCATGCATCATCTTCTTTTGTTGATGTCCTTGTTTTAGTTCTTATCATAGTGCATCAATGCTCTATTGGAGCCTTTCAATCTACTACTCCTGTTGTTGCTCTATTGCTTTCTGACTTTGCTCTTGAGACTACAGGAACTGCATTATCATAGTGATAATGGTATTCAGTAACAACTAAATTTGATCTATCATTATATCCATTGTTAAATAATAACTAATTTTAGTTAAAATAACAAAATCATAAATCCATTCACAAATTTAGTTCTGATATCAAACTTGATGCACCAGAACAATGCATTGATACAAGTTAACCCTGTACACTAACCAATCTGATACCAAACTGATCCATAAACTAGCACTGAATTCCATGCCAAATGTTTACTTTGGATATTTTTTGGGGAAAATATTAATTATACCAAAATTAATCTGTAAAATGATCAACTTAAATGAAAATCAATGCAAGAATACTAACCACACTACACAAGAATTAATTATAGAGTTTGGCAATGCCTATGTCTCCAAGTTCACTAACTAGCTGAACCAATTCATTATAATATGTCTATAAGTAAATGGCAACCCTTAAAAAACAATAATGAATCCAATTAGGTGTTATGAACCTTCGAAGAATCTCAAAATCCATGGACAGATTCTTCACCTTCCCAAAACACACCTTTGTATGGCTTATACTCAAAATTCTCACTTCTAAGCATCAAAAATGGCAACAAAAGGCCTCAAATCTAGACACTAAGCATATCACTATGAACCATCTCAGAAACTAGAATATTTCACTAGTTTACCTCGAAGTCTAGAAATCAATCTAGATGCCTCAAATTAGAGGAAGAGTACAAGTAAGTCCTTATGCCTTAGAACAATAGACTACTTCCAAGGCTTTACAATTTCTTTATAAGTCCTCAAAATGAAAAATTATCAAATATAAAGTTGTTCCTTGGAGAAAAATAATATTAGACCCTTTTCGGACTTTTTGCCAATTCTACTCCAAACTCATTCTGTAGCTTTTACAAAATTTCTAGCTAAAACCTTTGCTATAGTTGCTAAGCTCATCTGAATGAATTACAAATACAATGTCTTAGCACTTTATATAGTGTTACATCCCATGGGTCCAATGGTGGGGATGTTTACCTTGTATGGGATAAGTCATGGGTTTGAAATCCATAGGCATAGTTTTTGGTGGACATATTAATCTATTGTCTCACATTGATAAAGTGGGTGACTTCGTGGATATGGAAATACCACAAACTTTATGGTTAACATGCCAAGTAATTGGAATTAGCATTGTTTTCAGTGGCATGTGGTGGCTTATGTGGTAAGCTTGGTATTTTTTAGGAATATGTGGTAAGTATGTGGTGTGTGTACCATGGAATGTGGATTTCACGTGGATATTTGTGGATGGAACATTTGGTTATGTGGCATATACATGGAAAATTAAATATCATTTGTTTGGAACATTTAAAAAATAAAATTGGACCATGGTAGTTAATTAGTGGTAAACCATGTGGTGGCTTGAAGACCCAGCATGTGGTCTAATCTCTCCATGCCACTTGTCGACCACTTACCATGCCACTTGTCGATGTCTAATGGATGCTCCACTCAAACCGTAATTTTTTTACATCAATTACATTTTTGGCTAAAGATGATCTACATTCATCTATTGAAGACAAAATATATAAACCCATAATTTTCCTATATGAACTGAATACCACGTGTCACATTCTTACTGGTCCATGTTTTTGCCATGTCATCATGTTGACCAAGTTTGACCATAACTTTGATCGGCCATAAATTTCACATACAGACTCTGTTTCATAAACCGTAAATTGTGCCAAAAATATTGTGATGAGATCTAGGCATTTTAATTATTCTTGAATCATTCCATGTTGGATAATTTCCAAATTTTGACCAACTTTGACCTACTTTGATTAGTTTGATTGAAACTTTGACTGGATGCACAAGGAACATATGAGCTCCATTTTCCACATTCTACATACCATTGGAAAGGTCTCAGCAGGCTCTACATAATGGTTTAGGTTTCAATCTACTTCAGGACCTTTTCTAAATTGACTTCTAGATCATTGTGTCAAAGTACATGATTATAACAAGGGAAAATGGTGAACTATGCATAGGGCATCCAAAAGCATTATTATAGATTTTTTAAATCCATGATAGCATCCTCTTTCATTGCACCCTTGATATAAATATATTTGATGCAAGACTAATTAAAATACTAATAAAATAAGATAAAGATAGACAAAGCAAACAAACATATACAGATATATATGTAAACAAGTCAAATAATATAGAGCATACAAATAACATACATATGTATCTACATATAGATGTGTCATTATGTCTTGTCTAATTACCTAGATGAGAATTGATAAGATGAGTCATTAGGTGTGTTTTCATTTTAAATGTGCACTTGTGGATGATCTATTACGTAGGAAGTTTTGTGGTGGTACATAGAGCATGAATACCTTACATAGGGTACAAAGTATCTGGTGTTATGTATGGAAGTGTTATCACTCACGTACACATGTGGAGCATCAGTTATCTCATCATAGTAATGGGAATGTCCCCAAGGTATGGGAACCTTTCACTCCTTGGGATGAGCCTCTAGAGTATCTATTTTGAGACCAATGCACAGACCTAAATAGCAAAAATGTAAATATATTGCTAATCTAAACCTAATTTTTTTAGGGTAAAGGGAGGGAGAAGGTAATAATTTTCAAAAAATAAAAAATACGATACACTGAGAATAAAGCGAGTGCACTTACTATTGTGAATAGACTACAAATCTTTGGGCATAAGATGTTATCACATAGACTCCACCAAGGACACTCTAAATGCATAAGTATTTTTTATAGAGGCATGGGAATGTAGTGTAAGATTGAGAGGGACAAAGAATGATCCAAAAATAATGTCTTTACAGACTTGAATACACATAGGATATGACCTAAAAGCAAGTTCTAAGTTCCACATAAAGATGTTGGGGATGGATAGTGATGAAAGGGGCAAAAATTACCCATAGACAAAGATCAAAAAACACAAATATCACATAGAGAGTTAGAAAAATAGATGGAGGTGAACTCAATTCTCATTAACATGCAAGGTTTAGTGAAAAGAAACAATCTTAAAGGGTAAATTTTGGCAGCATGAAATTACATAAAAAATGTTGATGCCTTACTATGAAAAAATGAGGTTTTTTATAAGAAATGAGAGGCTCATGGGTCATTAATTAAAATATTATCCACTATTGGGGTGGTTAAACTTCTCTATGATGATCAATTGAGTAACTCAAGGATCTAACATGATAATTACATGTTCATGATTTTATTGCAATGAAAATGAATAAGGTTTAACCATTTGATCTCCTTGGGATCTACTATCAACCACATTCTTATGGCTATCCATCATGCCTCATTAAGGTTTTAGTTGGATTTGTGATTTTCTTAGTCCCTCTTGATCTAGCATTACTTTGTTAGATGCCTAACTACCACCTACACTTTAATCTACCACTTATCAATCAATGCATGGGTCTCCCTTAAACTGCCACATCATTATTGCATAGCATGGATCATAGTTTTCAATGTAAAATATCATAGAAGTTAAAATATATAATTTGGCATGAGAATAATTACCTTGTGCCTTTTGGGGATATCTATAAACTGAGGGTTGTGTAGTTAGACTACATAGTGAACTTCAATTTGGTGAAGGGCACAGATGTATAAGTCCTTTGCAAGGGTGCATGAATTTTTACCATTTTTTGACAAGGCCCCCTTAATAGTCTTCTCAAATCTTTATTTTACACCTGGGGTCCACGTTAGTCTATGAAGTAGCATGTCAACAACATAGATCACAATCTGTGATGTATGAGATTAAAAAAGTGAAACTCTACGATTTGGTATGAGACTTCATCATAGAGGTGTAAGAGCCCTTTTGAATAGGAATTCACATGAATATAGAAGATCCTAGGCACACTTATTATAATTTGAAACTACTTCCTATGCACCTCAACCTGCACTATGTAAAGATTAGGGCTCTACATCTTTGAACCTATACTGACTATTTTAAGGATGGGTATGGATGGGAAGCATTTATGCATAGATTTATTTAAATAACTTGACACTTCATAAGTACACAAACCTATTTTAAGATCCTTATGAGCTCTCTATAATCTGGGGGGTGACTTAGAAAGTCAACTCTTTTGGCAAGCTCTATGTTTACTTGTTAAGCAATAATCTAGTAGTCTTTGAAGCAATCCATTGGGCATATAGTCATTAAAGTTATAACCTACTTGGCTTATGCCTGAATAAGTAAAGTCATTCCTTCAACAAAGAAAAGGGAGAAGAACAAGCAACAGATGTGAGAGATGCACTTAGAGGAAAACAAAACTAAATTAAGACTATACAATTTAATCATAGGGACTTACGAAAATACAATACAAACTAATATAATATACTATATACAGCCTATAAACATGAGCCTTCACCCTCCTAGGTTAAAATAGAAACCTCTTATATCTTTTGAATTATGTGTCATCCTATTATTCATATGTGATGAGATTAGATGAGAGAGTATATGTTTTATGATAAGTGCACCCTAGTTAATTCTCAAAAGAGCTTGAGGAAGCTAGTTTATCCAGGATCCCTTTTAATGAGTGACTCCATCAAGTTATACATCATCTTTCCTCTTATATGGATGATGTCTTCAAATTTGATCCAATCCTTCCTATATTTCTTTGTTCCTAGATGTACTCTTTTCTTAGACTAAGTGTTCTAGAGCTTAGGAGGCAAGTGCTTGATGTTCAAGAAGCTCATGAACTCAATAGGATGCTCCTACTCATCTTGTAGTTTCTCGAAATCCAGTATGACTTTTGTAAACACATTTATGATGTGCTTAAGTGTACAAAGATTGATAAAACTCATTACCATAGCTTCTTATACATATTTGCATTACTTCTTGGACTCAACTAGTTGGTATTGCTCCCTTAGTTTAAATGAGCCTTTTGATGACTTGTTCATGCCTATATGTATGCCCAGACCCCTAAAGGCTTCTTCCATATGTGATTTTTTGACCTCCTATACATACGCACCCTACCTCTTTATAGTATGTGATTGAAATTGGTAGTTGACATAGAATTGGTCATGGGTCTACTCCTGAGAGGATGTTAGTTTATCATCCAAAGTCAAATAGAATTCCTCTGGATCATTATAAAAAGAGTCTTCCTCTTGTGCTTGCAATTATTCTTGTGGGATAACCTTTAGGTGATCAAAGTCATTCTTTTAGGCATGCACTAATTTTTAAGGGTTGATTATTTTTTAGGGTCCTCTTTTAGAATGTCAACCAATAACTCATTTACCCAAGATAAGTCTGGCCCAAGATTTTGGATGTATTCTAAAGTGGTGTGGATTTACCCTCCTCATTTATATCCTCCCCTTATATCACTACTTTTTTCATTCACTCACCAACCTATTGCTCCATATGATTGTATCTATCTTCTTTTCATATTAGGTTTAATTTTTCTAGTATGGCATCATAGAGGGGATTGCCAATGTTTATCTCTTCCTCTCTTGAGGTACCCTCCTCTTCTTCTTTGAAATCTTCATTTTTTTTCAACATGATTAGACCTCCTTTAAAATGGGAGATGGTGGGTAGGAAATAGATCTCAACTGGCATATTAGGAGTGGTCTTAATCAAGGAAAGGATTCTAAAGTTAGAGTATCAGGTCTAATAAGGCTACCATGATTGTGCTTAAGGCTATTGAGGAAGGATGGGTTCTTGAGTTGGCATGGGCATAGGATTTTATAAAAGAGGGGAACCTTTGAATCTTGGTACTTTGAATTTAGGGGGTTTACCTTGCCTAAAGATAAGGACTTTGGGTGTAGAATCTTCCTCTCTCATAGGCTAGCTTGCAAGCATAGAGGGAGCATCCTTGAAGCTAGAAAAGGAAATAATGGAGGTGCCTGGATATGTTTTAATTTTCTACATCTGCACAAGCAACTGATGCATATACTCTTGTTTGGTTGTGATCTACCTAACCAAGCATTCATCTTCATATCTATGTTTCTTTATTGCTTCCCACTATCATGTGTAAGCTTGATACATAAGTTCTTCATGTTGCCTAATATAACCCTACTTTATTTCAATCTCCCTAAAATATCTCTATAAATCTAGACATATATCATTGATGTGGTTTTGGGGATGATTAGGAGGGTATAAATGTAGATTAGAAACAAGGTAGCCTTCTTTAGGATGGTTATAGGTGTGAACATGCTACCAAGAAGGTTGAACTAGGGTGGGAGGGGTGTAAATATTATGAGAAGGGTAATACCCTAACACTCTAGGATAAACTAGGGGAAATCTATGGACATTATAATGAGATTTATATGAGAAATGGGAAGGTATAGCAGTAGAATTTTCATGAAATTGAGGGTTAAAATACATATTTTTAAGCACTCAAACTACTTAAACCAATAGATTGGACATTCAGAGTCACTAGGTGATCTATGGAGTGTCTTCAAAACTTATTAGCTAAGGTAGCATTGATTTTTTATCTCTTTCATTGAACTAGTCCCACTAGGCATACCATAAACTATTATCATTCGAAATGTGCATCCATAGAGGATTTTACACATAAGAAGTTTTATAGTAGGTCATGGAGCATGAATGACTTATGCAGGGCATAAAGTGCTTGATGATGGACATAGAAGTGTTATCATTCACCTATGTACTTGGAGTATTTATTGTCTCATCATAATGATGGGAATATCCCCAAGGTGTGGGACCCTTGTGCTCCTTTAGATGAGCCTTTAGAGTAGGCCATATTCCTTCTAATCTAAGTGCACCTGATTTGAGACTAGTGCACAGACCTAAAGAGTAAAAATTTAAATCTACCTCTAATCTAAACCTAATATTTTTGAAGGAAAAGGGAGGGAGAATGTAAATGTAATAATTTTTTGAAAAATAAAAAAGTTGTTACATTGAGAATAGAGTGAGCACTCCTACTACCATGAACACACTACAAATCTTTGGGAACAAGATGTTATCACATAGAATCTACCAAATACACTCTAAATTCATAATTATTTTTCATAAATGTGTGGGAATGTAGTGTAATACTAAGATGTATGATGAATGAGCCACAGGCAATGTCTACACAGACTTGAGTATGCATAGGATATGACCTGTAGGTGAGTTCTGAGTTCCACATAGAGGTGTTAGGGATGGATGGTGATGAAAGGGGAAAAAATTACCCATAGATAAAGATAAAAAAACATAAATAGCACATATATTGTAAGATAATATATGGAGGTGAACTTAATTCTCATTAACATTCAAGTTTCAACCAATAGAACTGATCTTAGAGGGCAAAATTTTGGTAGCATGAGGTTGCCTAAAAAATGTCGATGTTTCACAATGAAAAACTTGGGATTTTTATAAGAAATGAGAGGCCCATGGTTTATTAATTAAAATATTACCCACTATTATGGTGGTTATAATTCTTGATGATGATCGGTTGAGTGGCTCAAGGCTTTGACATGATAATTGCATGTCTGTGCTTTTATTGTAATGGAAATGAATAAGTCTCCATCATTTGATTTCCTTAGGATCCACTATAAGCCACATTATTTTGAGTATCCATCATGCCTCATTACGTTTTTAGTTGTATTTGTCATTTTTTTAGTCCCTCCTACTCTAAAATTACTTTATTAGATGCCCAACTACCCCAAATACCACCTACACTTTTTCTCCACTTGTCAATCATTGCATGGGTCTCCCGTGAACTACCATGTCATTATTACACTACATGGATCATATTATATGATGTATGAGATAATAAAAGATAAACCTTATGATTTCACATAATAATCATTCCCTTGTGCCTTTCAAGGACATATGTGATAAAACAAGCAATATGATTACAACACTAACCAGATCTAGATGTGAGAACAATAACAAAAAAATTCACCATGAAACAATGAGAGTAAAGTTGAACACACCATAACATAGATATACTATGGTAAAACTTCATGAAGAAGTAAAAAATCCATCAAGATTATTCATATTATGAGAAACTAATAAGTACCCAATATAGTCTTTCTTCCTCTCACTTATTCTCTTTTTTTATTACATCTTACAATAGAAATTCTTTAAGGTCATTTAATATATTTTATTTTTTATTTACATGAGGATAAACTCATGATAAATAATAAAATATATTATTATTTAACCAATGTAATTTAATGTATTAAGGCTACATAAATAACACCACTTAACCATTAATTGTTCCAATACTCCCCCTTAAAGTTAAGTGGGGATACATGGTGATTTTTAGAAGGTAATAACATAATGAACTTACACTCCATGAACCATCCACATGATGAGTTTTAGGAGATAATAATTGAAGGAAACATCCTTCATCATGCCACAATCACCTTTAAAGGAATTATGCTATGTAAACATAGTCACCCAGAGGTATTGCACTACCTAACTATAGATACCCAAAGGTATTACACTATGTAATCACAATCATGTAGTCACCTTTAAAGTAATCACACTATACAACTATAGATACCCAAAGGTATTACACTATGTAACCACAATCACATAGTCACCTTTAAAGGAATTACGCTATACACCCATAGTTATTTAAAGGTTTTACACTATGTATCCATAGGCACCTTTAAAGGAATTACACTATGTTATCCTAAACCACTTAAAGTGAGTTTAGGTTAGCATAATCATGAGACTACATCCCATAGTGAGAATGCATCCCATAATTTCTCATGAATAATCAATCCAACATATTGGATTATTTTATAACATAAAGACCTCCATGCTACTAAGTGTTGGGTACAATGTAGACTTCCATATTAAGTTTACCAAAATCACATAAAGTGATATATTACAATGAGAAGAATCCACATGGCTTTTAAGAAGTGGCATTTTCATGCCCATTCCCCCTTAATGGTAACTTTGATAAGCCCAACATTGAATGAACTTAAATAATATTTAGTTTGATGATGTTGCATTGGATTTTTCACTAAAGCTATACAATTTTGACTATCACCAAGAAGGTTTCTACAAAGCTAAACTTCCACATGATGTACCTTTTATCATCATTCATAACCACAAGGCTTCTTTAAGAACTTCCACATGAAGTAATCCAAGTGATAGCACCTACACCAAACATAAACACATATCCAAAAGTAGACTCATCATAGTATGATTAGCATCAAAATAACCAAATAAATTATCATAATCAAATAAAAATTAATATAAACCAGATTTTATGCTTCTTTTTATATACCAAAGCATTCACTTTGCTAATTTCCAATGATCCAAGTATGGGTCCTGCATGAATCTGAAAGCAACACCCACATCTTATGAAATATCTATCCTATTAATGGTTAGATAAATAAAAATACCAATAAGATATTTGTAAATACGGGTTAGCTTTATTTTACACAGTTTTTGGATCAAGCTGTAACATAACTTTCAATAGGAGTATTTGTAAGCTTGCAATCAAGTATGTTAAATTTAACAAGCAGGTTATGTGATATACATACAATAAATTCACTAATAATTTGACACTAAGTTAACCAAACATTACATATCTTATTAGGAATAATTCATATTATAATTTGAGTCATGAATATTGTTTTCCATTTTTTAACGTTGACACTACAAGTTTGTGTTTTATACTAAACTGACAAAAAAAGGTTTATAAGGCAAAAAATTTAACGTGTTCTGTACTTTATTTTTCAATAAAAACATATATTCTAATGAGTAAACAACACTAGCCACTTTAGTTTATTGCAAAATAATTCAAAAACATAAGTGATTGTAACAAGGGCAAAAGTTATAAGTGTCACAAAAGTGGATATAAGTGTCATAAATAGTGTCACAAATTACATTATTTGACCAAATCATTGTAAAAATAATATAAGGAAGTTTTAAATCAACTCAAGGACCTTTATAATGTGTCTGAAACATGCCAAAACCTACAAATCGATTGGTTGAATGACTATGGTTGACAAGTAGTTAGTAGGGTCAAAAGTTAAACAAATTGTCAAACACGGCACACGTTTCCACATGAATGAGCATGAAAATTAAATTATTTTTTTAAATATCAAATTAAATTTAATAAAAATAAAGTTTGAGAGGAATTAAACACAATACATATCTCATGCAAGTGTACTAGTAAACATAAGCTAGTTAACCCACCCACTAAACATGTTAACATAGTAAAAAGATTAAATTGTATTTAAGCTTTTTTAAATTTTGTCATTATTTTTTTCTAAATAAATTAAATTAAATTAAATACATGAATTAAAATCATATATTTAAATTTTGAAAAAAAAATATTCTGAATGACATGTGTGGGATCCACTACTTGGGTAGAATAAAGAAAATAAATAAGAGTTTTATTTTTTAAATACTTTTATAAAATTATGGATAGACATATTTATTTTTCCACAAATAAAATTAATGGTTGAATCATGGTGTATTGGAGAGGATCGGAGGATAGAAGATTCTTCAAGTGACCATTTTTGACAAATTGAAGCTTGAATTTGCCTTGATAATGCCTTCTGAAGCATCCAGGACAACTAGATCTGAGTTTTACTGATTGCATAATGATTTTTTAATGCTCCTCTACTACTATGGCATACTATGCAATCCAATTAGAAGTAAAAAAACTCAATATTTCCTTTTGATGCTCTTCAAGGTCTGAAAATGGCTCCAATAGGCTTACATATTATAGAATATATGAAATCAAACTTTAAATCTCAGAAAATGTTAGGAATTTTGTGATCCAAAGTTAGTTTATTTTATATTGTTAGATTAATATTTAGTTAGTATAGTTATTATTTAATTTACTATTATAATTTGTTTCAAGTAAATTGTTAGTTCACGGGAAATTTGATTTTAACCCGTAACCACCCGTGAAAAGCCTATAAAGCTTTTCACATGCTTTGTAAATATTGATTTAGAATAATACAATACAATTTTGGTGTGAAAAAGAATTTTGTTATAATGTAATTTATTTATTATTTCCATTGGAATCTGGGCCAATATAAAATGACTGATAATACATGATTTATTATTTTTTCTTCTTCCATGATAGTATTAGAGCTTACAAGAATGCCTAAGGAGGATGAAGAAAAATAAATAGCGTCTAGATAGGAGTTTGCAAGGTCTAAGGAGGTTTTGGCAAGATTTAAAATTGAAAATCCAAACTTCAAAGACTTAAAACCAGATGAAAAGGCTCTACAAAAAATTAATTTTCTACCTCTCATAGACCATACAAAGATGTCAGGGAGGAGAGAGAAAAATTAAAATTGGCTATAAGGGTACAAATTAGGCAAAGTAAGGGTCAAAAATGCTTGGAAATGGCCAAACTAAGCCAATAAAATGACCATAATAGATATTTACTACACAAAAACAATTCTTTTACTCATTTTTAAGTTTCTTATGCTAAAAAATTGTACCCTAGGCTGAATTGAAATTCTAGATCTTCAACTGATAGCTTTAAAGACTTCTACAAGAGTGTTAGTAGGCCAAAAAATAGAGATCTAGCATTTAAAAATATATTTCAAGCTATAAAAACTTTAAAAATGAAAGATTTACTAATTTTTATGATATTTAGGTCTTCAATAGACCCAAAAAAGGTGCATAATACTAGTCTTATTTTGAAATGCTTCTATTTGCTCAGATATGTAACTAGAGAGCTTCAAACACCTTCACAAAGATCATTAGACTAACATAGATTTAAAAAATTATGATTTTTAATACTTAAAGAAGCATTTTTAACCTATTTTAAGACTCTCAGTTAGATTTTTGACATGAAAATAAGCTTGAAATCTAATAAAATGCTTAGATCTAAAATATTTAGGCTCTAAGAGAGAAAATAAATGAAATAACTTAATTTTACTAAAGGAGAAGCTTAAAAAATTCTTATCAACAAACTATGGCTTGAAAAATGGATGAATCTAGGCTTGAACACAAGCCAAAAACCTGATCTATGATCTTGCCACTTGATCACACATCAACACGCTCTGATACCATGACAGAACAAGTAATATAATTGCAACACTAGCCATATCTAGATGTGAGACCAATAATAAAGACATTCACCATGAAACAATGAGAGAAATTTTAAACACACCATAACACAAATATACCATGAGAAAACCTCATGAAGAGGTAAAAACCCCACCAAGATTATTCATATTATAAGAAACTAATAAGTACTCAATACAGTCTTTATTCCTCTCACCTCTCTCTTTTTTCATTACATCTTACAATATAAACTCTTTGTTGTATAGGCAATGTAATATGCCCATTATAAATGACCTTTTCCAACCACTACATTAATGGGTCCAACCTCTCAAAAGGTCATTTAATATATTTTATTATTTATTTACAAAAGGATAAACTCATGATAATTAATAAAATATAATAATATTTAACCAATGTAATTTAATGTATTAAGGGAGCATAAATAACACCACTTAAAAATTAATTATCTCAATAATATGTGCACTAAGGGTTGTGTAGTTAGACTACATAGTGAATTTTGAGTCAGTAAAGGGAACAAATGTCGAAGTCCTCTACAAGGGTTCATGAATTTTTACCCTTTTTCACAAAGTCCCCCTTAATAGAATTTTCAAGTATTTGATTTACACCTAAGGTCCACATTAGTCTATGAATTAGCATGTGCACAGCATAGATTACAATTTGTGATGTATGAGATCATAGAATTGAAAATATGTGATCTAGTGAAGGACTTCATCATGGAGGTGTAGGGGATATTTAGAATAAGAATGTGCATGAAGATGGAATATCTTAGGTGTAATTCTTATAATTTGGAACTATTTCCTATGCACCCCTACCTTCATGATCTGAAGACTAAGGCTTTACATCCTTGAACCTATGTTGACTACTTTGGGCAAGGGCACAGATAAGAAGCATCTATGCATGGCTTTATTTAAATAAATCGACACTTCATAGGTGTGCAAACCTCTAGTAATATCCTTGTGAGATTGGTATAAACTGGGGAGACTTAGAAAGTCAACAAGGTAATGACTTGGATGAAGTTGGTCATGATGATCATGATGTGAGTGTGAACTAAGGATATGTATTTGAACAAGGGTATAGATTTTTATTAGACTAAATACTTATATTAGGATAATGTTATGAATAAGGACTTGGATGTTAAGACAATATGATAGAATGATAAGACCACTAGTACATAAAATAAGGAAAGATGACAAGATAATAAGATAAATTAGATATAAGATAAGATGACATATGATAAGATGATTAAGATGTTTTAGAATTTTGTGTATTTTATAATTTTTAGGTTTTTTATAATATTCAATGTTTAGGTCTTTTAAGAATATGTATGTACACTATACAAATGAAGTTACTAGTAAAAGGAATACCATGCCTAGCAACTAGGATGAGGACGAATGAAAAAATGATGAAGGTGATGCTAAAAGGGGGATTATGACCAAGGAATAATGGACTAGGGATCACCAATGACCACATCATGAAAGAACTAGATATTTAATTGCCTGAGTGTCCATTGGAGGATATTCCAAGATGATTCCACAATTGTTCTCAAGACATCCTTCACTCCCTTATAAAGTCCAAAGTTAGAGTAAATTATGGACATAATAGGATGCATGATTTGATGGCATGTGATGGGTAGAAATAATGGATAGAGAGATAAGATATACGAGGATGACATGGAGGGGATTTTACAAGGGATGGATTTTCTCTTAAATTTTTAAGATATGATGTGGATGATAAATTATTTTATCATGATTTTAGAAATTGGTTTTCATCATGGTACTTGCCGAAGGTGCCAGAAGACTAGTTTTCACCATTAGATGAATTATTATTATTATTATTATTATTATTATTATTATTATTATTATTACATCTTTAATGGCATCTTGATTTATTAGAGGTGGGCGAGATACAAGATGAAAATGCTTTCTTGATTTTCAACCAATACCTATTCTAAAGATATGTGATATTAGGATCATGATGTCAATGTTGGATGTATTGATGTCCTTATGACCTTCCTTGATTCTTGAGTGAGGTCCATCCAAGCATCAAGACCAGGTGTATTTGTCACCCCTATAAGAAATAACATTACTCAATTTTATGAGGTGTGAAATGGATGGATTTAGGGTTTTTATTTTTTGGTAATGAATCAGACTTGAATGGATGATATTATCATGATATGGGAGTGTGATGTGTGATTAGGAAGTGGGAATATCAGTCACACACACTATTGGACATGTTATACATTTTGAATTTTATTGGTGACATATGACAAAAGACTTTAAGAGATCCAAGACTTTTGGACTGTGTGGTTCTTCTTTGATCCATTTATTTGAAGGATCATCATCCATCTTGATACTAATTTTGACATTGTTTTTATTTTTAGACTTGAATTTTTTTCAATAGCCTCTTGGTCCCTGACTTTGGGCTTTACTAGAGGATATCAATTTTTGACTTAATAGATAATTTTTATTTTGACTTTGATGGTCCCCTAGTTCCTCAAAAAGGGTTTCACTATGGGAAGACACTTTTTTATTAGGTCGATGATTTGATTTTTTATTGATTATGAATTGTTGTATCAAATGTGATTTTATCATCATGTATGACTTTTTGAATATGGTCTTGGACCTTTGTATGTGTGGCATATATTATGTTGATCAATGAAGGGTTCAATGATGTATGTTTTTGTTCATCCCTATGGATAAAGGTGATCAAATGATCATTGATGAAAGAAAAGGATCTATGATTGAGGAATTCAAGGGAGATGGTAGGATGAGATAAATTAATGGTGATGGGGAAACATGGTACTCATAAGGGTTTCTAGGATACCCAATTTTAACATTGGATAAAATCTCCTCAAAATCAACAAAATGATCACTAAGACTATTTGTAGGACATGCATCTGAGGAAGGATCAAATTCATTGACTAATAAAGCTTTTAATTAATTTGTTATGACTTCATCATCCTAGATAGGATCAAAATATATGCCTTGTGATTTTTTGACATATAAATTGTGGGTATTATCAAATACGTAGATGTCATTATCTATAATATTAATTAAGGATGATGATTTTGACAAAGAATCTAATTTAGATATTGGTGCTGGACATGATCCTAATGTAGATAAGAATTTTTTTGACTCTAATGTACATGATGTAATGTTTTTAGTATATTATTCATTATCCATAAATGACCTCTCAATGTGGGGTCTTTGCTATGATGGGTGAGAGGAATATGGAGGGACAATGGTTTTGACAAAGATAGGTCCATGGAAGGACTCATGAGAAAAGGGAGAACTAGTTTATGGTAAACACACTCATCATTGATGGAGGATTTATCAAAGATAGGGGGACCATGGAAGATGGACATTTTTTCTTGACCTTGGCTCAGAAAGGAAAGGGCTTGATCATTATCAGGAATGGAATCTTGGCATACCTTTTTTTATTCACCCTTGGATTGTAAACCCATTAAATTCATTCTCAATTTATATGTCACCATGGTTGATGATTTCTTGGACATAGTTTTCAAAATTATTACATTGATTGATGGTTATTCCCCATGATCAGTGATATATATAGTAGTGGTTGGATTTATACAAAGAGGGCTTAGGCTTGTCAAGATCAAGATGTCGTATGGGTGGATAGACCATCATTTCTATCATAATAAGGTTATGGAAGAGGGATTCTAAGGATATATTAAAATGAGTATAGGGCCTCTTTTCACTTCATGAATTAGATGTGGAAGCATTGGATTTTAGATCAGATGGTAGTTATCATGATTAGGTGGTTAAACTAGTAGATGATGAAGTGGCCAAGATAGGATTCCCTTTACTATTGTAAAAATGGATAGATGACTGACTATGACTGGTGTATGGATGGGTTGAATGGGATTAGTTGGTACTTTTAATTTATATATGGGAATGGGCATAGATTGGAGGTAATATTGATTAGACGTAGTTAAAGTCTATAGGATGTGGAGTGTTCATCTCAAAGAGATGGGAAAAGTGTACATCCTGATTGGCCATGAGGCATTTCTTAATTAGAGTATCAACCAAATATTTTTTAGATGTCATGAATTAATATACGAAAAATTATGATTGATGTGTTTTATTGACCCCAATCATTAGGTACCTGTATACAGGTATTTATAGATGAAGATGGGATGTGTGGAAAAAAATTGATAAAGGCTTACTTTAGTCTGATCTCAAGCTTGA
Organism: Torreya grandis; assembly: GCA_037957365.1. Classification (NCBI taxonomy): domain Eukaryota; kingdom Viridiplantae; phylum Streptophyta; class Pinopsida; order Cupressales; family Taxaceae; genus Torreya; species Torreya grandis. Next base: position 1,963,711 of record JARHVA010001572.1, read on the forward strand.
TTGGATATTTTGATATGTTTTGATGTTTGATGGCTTAATAAAAAATTAAATAGACTAAATTAGTTTATGATTTATACTCTGATAATTTATACTTGATTTAATTGAGTGAGTTATGAGAAGCTCTAAGACTTGACTAGGGCTAGACTAGACCAAGAGACTAATATTGACTAGGGTTTGTTTTGATTTTAGACTAACTCAAGACCAAATTGATCGACTCAAATAGGATGAGATGATTTTATTGATAGGTTGATAGGATTTTGATTAAGACTCAAACTTGACTAGACATAAGAAAGCTTAGAATTTGGGCCTTGATGTGGAAAGATTTATTTTCCAACATGGATAAGGACTAATGTATGACTACAGACTTCATAGGATGACTAGTATAGTCAAGGGGATGATAGGATAAGGATAAATTGTACTGTGACTAGGCTAGGTTGCAATGGATAAAGTGGTGGGTGTAGACACCTAAAAATGGCCACCAATGGCTTAATACCCAAATTTAGAGCAATTGTTACTAACCTTTGAAAATCTAGCGTAAAAATCTCTAAGAGTCTCAAATTTGGCTTCATAACCATTCAAATAAATAAATTTGGCCCATAAATCAATTAAATTGGAAAAATGCACAAATCATTTAATTAAAAATATTTAAAATGTTCAAAATTCATAACAATAATTAAGTAACATCAAATCCTAATCAAATCCTAATTGAATGAATTCATGAACAATTAAATCAATCATCAAAAAGGGAAATTCAAAAGTCAAAAAATATCCTAGGTTTTTCATCATTAGCTTTTGTGAGTTGTCCAAATGCAGAATATCTCAAATCACACCTATTCCATGCTAATCATGATATTTTTTATACCTTTCAACCCTACTTGAGTTAACTAATCCAAACAAGGTTAAGATTTAACCCATTCCAAGTCATTTCAAATCCTATAAAAGCAAGCCTAGAGATTTTCATTGAGAGATCTTGGAACATAATAGATTTATAATGTAGGATTTGATTCATAAAGTAAATACATAGTGTTATAATTTCAAAATCAAGCCAAGAAAACCATGGTGCTAAGAGGAGATGGAGATAGCCAAGCCCCATTGATGAAGACATTCTTAGCACAATCTGAGAAAACCAATGAAGAGATCTCTTGAAGCAATCAAGGAAGGTAAGGAAAGTTGTCATTTATTTACATTTTAGTTGTGTTTTTAATTAGTTTATTCACTAAGATCCCCTCATGATCTAGGCCTAGATATGTTAGCTTGTTTAGTGTGTTGATTTCATTATTTTTGGAACTAACACTATACTAACCTCCTCTCTTGAGTCAAATTCCATGATCATAGATGACATGCCTAGTGGGACCCAACACATCCCACATAGTAAATAGATCATTAATTAGCTTTTAAATATTCATTTAGATGCTTAAATATCTCTAAAATTGATTTTCTAACCTTTTTTTGGTCAAACTTTTTTTTTTAATTCATAGGTTTACACAGTGACTGCCAATGGTCAAGCGAAACTATCAATGGTTAGGCCCTAACTACTGATGATTATGCCCAACCACCACTAATTATGTGTGATTACAAAAGGTTGGGTTACAGGGGAAAATGTGTTTAAATTTTGCATTTTAATTGTTTGTCATTTCATTTCTTGATTTCTCTGTTTTAAAGGCTTTTAAATTACTACACTTAAGTATACCTTATAGGGTTTCTTGATATTTAAACTAATCATTATGTAACTTAACATTTTTTCTCATTTGAGGTTTTATGTTCAGGTCCACAAGACTTCACTGATGGTCTTTATCAACTGGTGGTGATTTTACTTGACCACTTATGGTTATTTGTTAACTAATCAATGATGATTGCCTGAAACCATAGATGGTTGCCTCTAACCATTGACGATCATTATGTGAAAAATAAAATAAAATATGAAAGCTTAAATTCAAACATCATTTGCCTAACTAAGAAAGTGATTCTAAGTAGGGGGTTATAATCTAACATTTACAACTTGAAGGATTGATTTGAAGACAAAATTACATGTTTTTGACTAATCAAACACTTCGTTTCGAGATTTAAAAAGAACTTAGTCAAAATCATGCACATTTTAGTTTGGGTCTAAAATGAGTGTGTTAGATGTTACACATTTGGTATTTGGTGCCTAAAATGAATCTAACATGTTAAGTCTTAGAAACATTTCAAATTTGGTTCCTAAAACACATGTTTGAATTTTGAACATTTCAAGTTGGTGTTTTAAAATGAACTTAAGACAAATCTTGCACATTTGGAATTTGGACATAAAATGAACCTAGATGTCTATTGTTTCATTTTGTTTTGTGCAATTCTTTCAAATTTTTAAACTTAAACTAAGGAGCTAGTAACAAACAATGTCACATTCAATTTGGTGCCTAAAATGAATCTAACATGTTAAGTCTTAGAAACATTTCAAATTTGGTTCCTAAAACACATGTTTGAATTTTGAACATTTCAAGTTGGTGTTTTAAAATGAACTTAAGACAAATCTTGCACATTTGGAATTTGGACATAAAATGAACCTAGATGTCTATTGTTTCATTTTGTTTTGTGCAATTCTTTCAAATTTTTACACTTAAACTAAGGAGCTAGTAACAAACAATGTCACATTCAATTTGGTGCTTAAAAATCAAACTTCACTTGTAAATTATTCTCAAAATTCTTTGTTGATTATTTATTTTTAAAAAAGGATAGTGCACGTATGCTCTCCCCCCCCCCCCATCCCCTATAGGTAACTTATGGAATAAAAAGTGCCTTTCCATTACATTTGGTGCCTAGTCCAAGGCATAGAAATAAAGTTGCCTAGGATCTCCCCAAAACTCACATAGTATTGGGTGATCTAAAAGCAACCATAAAATATTTCTAATCATCTTTTTTTTCATGCATTTTAGCTTGTGAAGGGGATGTCATTACCTCTCATGAGTTATTTAGGGAAGCATTGACCTAGGGTTTCATCTCCCAAAAGTGTTTTAACCCCTCTTCATGGGGAGGTATATAAATTGGTATCACCCTATTGGGATAATGTTTTGAGTAGTTAAACCATCTCCATTAATGGCAAGCTAAGCCTGAGACTTATGATCAATATGGACATTGAACTATGCTGAGTAATTGATGGATGTAGTGGCTGTGAAAAGGACAAGACATTTTCACACCAAGATAATCAACACTGACTCAATTGATGTGTTGCTTCTCTTGTGTGCATACATGAAAGTGTGTACACATGGGTTCAATTTAGATGGTTGAAAACTTGTAGGTTTTAGTCAACCTCACTTTACCATACCTTAATAGAATTTAGGATGATATACTTAGTTGTATTTTGTCATTTTATTTCTTGGTGTGTTATAACTAAAACTTATTTTTTAAATCCTATCATGAATTATTCTTGTGTCTAACATCACTCCATTGTTTTAAGAGGTGTTATATCATACATTTGACACCTTCACTTAAACTTAGCAAACTTTTATGTCAAAACATTGTGAGTAGCACTTAATCAAAATGAGTAATGTTATGCTGCCCACATCATTTCAAATCTTGTGTTTTTGAAGTCTTTTAAACATTAACCATTGTTACGTATTTTAGGAATGATAACATCATTATGTTTACCAAATTATTTCAAAATAATTTTCTTATCTTGTATCTAAATTATCATTATTTAAACCAATCATTTGAGCCTTGTTGGATCTTTCTTTAGCATAGTCACACTATATAAATTCACCTAGATTGTTGGTCATTAGAACCCTAGTTTACCTTAGTTGAGTCTTTGATTAACTTTTCCAAGTTTGGATTTAAACATTGATTGATTTCTATTTAGGCCTCGACATGCATGGGTTAATACACATATCTTTCTCTTATAGGTTGTGTAACTTAGGCTAATCAATTACTCAAGTTTGGAAACTTTATTGTTTGTGCCTTTTTTTGATATAAATATTCCATCTTCAAAGTGCCTTTTGTTTAGTGATTTTCACCAATCAGATGATGTTTATGTCGAAAATCAAGTGCCTAGTCTTTGCCAAATTGTTCCAAGTTTGTTAGATTAATCATTATCATCATATTTTGTTTCAAGCCTTGATTTTGATGTCATTTGGACAAAATTCCTAGCATAGCCTATTTGATCCTAGCTTTTGACTTCATGTTTGGACAAAAGACCTAGCAACATTTCCTTTTCCTATTTTAGACCTATTTGGAACATGTTTGGACAATAGAGTTGGCATCTTATTTTCATGTCATATTGATTGACCTTGTTTGTGTAAAACATTTAACATTATACATTTGATGTTATATTATTTTTACCAAATATTTGAATCAAAATTTTTAGAGATACAGCTCCACACTTAACCAAGTTAGATCACATTTGAACCTTTTGTCTTTTTAAACATAGTTTTTTAGAGTTTACAAAACTCTAATCCATCTTGTTGTGAAACATTTGTCATTTAATTTGGCTATGGCTCACTATACACATATTGGATCTATGTACAATATAGGATATGGAAATGTTAGCACACAAGTGGATTTTTTTCAATACCCTTATAGAGATGAGCTAATTTGGGAGACAGATTCCCATCCACCATACAACACTCAAATAAGGGAATATAGTCAAAATCCTTTAGCCAATTATTTGGTTAGTATGCCTCCTTACACAAAGCAAGAACAAGAACAGACAGCCCAATATTTGGCTAGTTTACCTATGGTTTTATAAAATGTAAAACTAAAATCTTATTATGGTATGATATCATCAAACTATAAGGCAGGGCATGACAATTTACAAAATCTGTCAAGAGGGCCTTCTAACATGTCTTATCAAAATAATGATTAGGCCTATTCTAACAAACCCTAATGCCATATTACTAATACCATATTAATATCAATGTATATTTATCACACAAAGAGGCATTATAGAATACCACTTCATTAAAATTTAAACATCATACCAGATATATCGAGACTCGGTGCATAAATTTAATCAGATGAACATGTTGAATAGGCCTTTTACTGATTTAGCTCCTTGAATAGGAGTTTTAATAAAATAGAATGGTCAATAAAATTAGGATTTAAACCCATCTTCACAAAACACTTTTATCAAAAACATGTTTAATACCCCAACTATCAAATAAGTGTCTTCTAATTCTATGTAGAATAGTGAGCAAAACATAATGGACAATTCATAAGTAGTGTCCAATCCAAACTAAAGTGGTGTTAGCACACAAACACATAGTCAATAACAAAATGTGCCATTATCTATCACCACTTGTGGTTCATAGACTTAGGTAATAGTAATTTCTAATTGCCAACCTCAACCAGTTGATTCTTTTGGCACCCAATGACAAGGATTAAGTAATAAACTAATGCTTAGTGATGTAAAAAAATAGAATGTGATGAATCCTAGTCCTCCCCAATAGGAGATGAGTAATATTCCACAATAGTAATCACCATCCAATCAACACATGTAGTAGAGTCAGAACATCTTTCAACCTTAATAGGGGGTATCCAATATTCTACTTCTCTAGGTAGTAGTGAACATACCTCTTTCATCACAAACTAACATGCCAATCTAAAACCAAATGATTTTTAACAATTAATGTATAAATATTAGTCAGTGATAGATTTCAAATCTCCAACATGCATCCACTTCCCAATTAGGATTCATACAAAAAATAGGTTCCAATGTTGAATTCAAGTACCGACTAGACAATAGTTGCCTTTCATGCTAAATGTGCCATAAGTTGAGAGATAGGGTCTTAGTCCATAAGTCCCTTTTAATCAAACAGGTATGAATAGTCAGAAGCATGTCCCTATTCAACCTGAATATGCATAGTACAACCATATACTACCATCCCAACCTCAATATTCCCAACATTAGGCTTACATACCTAATCCCAACCAGAATATTGCATAACCACAAGTGTAAATTCAATAATTACACCCTAACATGTGCATGTATACTCCTAGTCTATTTCTTCACCAATCCAACTTACCCTAGTAAATACCTCCATCATACCTTGATCAAATTAATCCACTTTTGACCACTCAACAATCACCTCAAGCCAATAATCCCATAAATTTCTTTGAACAAGAGCTACAACAAATGAAGGATGTAATTGCCCTCATGAAAGTAGGGAAATAGACCAAAAATTTTAAGTTGGACAATCTATGTTCTTACCCTTTCAACATGGAGTACTAAAAATACCATTTTATATAAGGTATGAACCACCAAAGTTTGACAAATATAAGGGGAAAGGTGATCTTAAGTCCCATATGATATAATTCTTCATTGCATGCCAACCAATGGCCTATACCAATATATACTTTCCAAGAAGTCTAGTAGGACAAGTCTTGGAATGGTTCCTAAAGTTACCAAAGAATTTAGTTTCTTATTTCAATGATCTTTTAGACAAGTTCATACAATACTTATCTTACAATCTTGAGCATGAGATTTAATTAGTAGATTTGACATAAGCAAAATAGAAACCAAGTGAAAGCTTTACAAGTATCTATAATGATGGAGATCCCTTGTAAGTAGATTTACCCATAGTCTACTAGATAAACAACTAACTATTATGTTTTCTAAAAATCTATACAATGAGATGTCTTATAATTTGGAGTTATAGTGTGTGCACATATTCAAAGAGATCATTGACAAAGGTTTGTTGATTGAAATATCCCTCATTAACAAAGGGATTATTAAATTATCCTCATCAAATCAAAGCTCAAATTAAAATTAGAATAATAGTCAAAACCAAAACTAGAATAGTGGCCAAAATAAATATTTAGTCCAAGCATAAGCATCACAACTAGCATGGGCCAATAATAATGATAGACCCAAGAAATTCAACTACAACAAGAATGTTATAAGGAATGGAGTTATTGAGTCATGACATTTCTAAATAGTGGAATCACCATATGCTCTACCTATGCCACCTTTCTATATTACTCCTATTTAATAACCTCTTCAGTAAACATAGCATGCATAGCAAGTGCAACAAACTTGACTAGTGCAATAAATACAACAAACATAGTAATCAATTATTTTATAAAACCCTCCTCTAAGAATAACCATACATACTTGTCATGATTTTACTAACCCTAGAGATCTAATAGAATTAGTCTTTTTCAAGCTCATAGAAGTTAACTTAATTAGATGACCTATTCTAAAAGATCAATTTTATGAGGGTGTTAACATGCTAGACTGGTACAAGCCAGAATAATTCTATGATTTTCATAGGGTCAATGGCCATAATTTGCAATGTCATGTGTAAATTAGACATGTAATTTAGAATATGTTAGAAAATATAGAGATCATATTAGATCATGGAGCTTTCACCTCCAATCAGAGCCTTAGTAGTTATCAGAATCCTTTTCCCCAATATAACAATCAACAACAATGGCCAGTGCAACATCAACAACAATAGTATCCATAACCAAGTCCAAACCAACTAACTCAATAGAATAAATATCAGAACCAATAGCATCAAAATAATGGACAAAACCCAGTTCAAAATGGTAATAACCAACATACATACCATGGAATTACACATGACTATAATGTAATTGTAGTCCATATTGTAGGAGGTCATGTTAACACCATTTTCATTAATCCTAAACCAAGTACCAATAAGACAAGATTAATACTAATCATCCCATATCAACTAGACCATTATGAGAATCCTTCCTTGACCTAGGACCACACATAATCAAACCAACAACTAGGGATTCCTATGTTAGGACCTTATACTGATAACTCATCATTTTCTCATGACCACACTCAAGTTCATAGATAACCAAGACTTGTCCTATCTGGTCCCCCTCCACCATAATTTGTTAGCAATAGTGGTCTTGTACCTAATCTTGATTATGCAATCAAAACTCAGTGATTAAAGATTACCATACCAAGCCCACAACAATATGCCACTTCACTCATCATCCAACCAACCATTCTACCTTAGAACAAACCATTTACCATTGTCCCATAAAAGATGTTTAACATTATGGAACAATTACCAGATATGTTAGCACTAATCTCTATTTTAGATCTGTTGCATATGTCTAAAATCCAAAAAAACATCTTAATAGAGATCCTTGGTCAATATATGGTTCCAAATTACAAATCCCCTAACAAATTACAATCTTTGGTTGGATACTTAGCTCTAACTCAACAAGTAACCTTCAACCAAAGTAATGTCATCCCTTGGCCAATTGCATAATAATCCATTATACATCAAAGTTTACATAAAGAGGCATAAAGTGAAATGTGTCCTCATAGATAATTGATTAGGTTTGAATATAGTGTCTCTAAAGCTTATCAATATTTTTAAGTACACCTCAGTAGATCTCCAAGTGGAAATAATCACTATCAAAGCCTATGACAATGAAGAGTAAGAATCACAAGCCACCATTAGCTTACTAGTTCTCATTGGGCCCTTAACCCATGATACACTTTTCCATGTTCTAGATCTCGATTTATCATATAATATGCTTTTGGGTAGACCTTCGTTATATGATATTTATGGGGTCCCATTAACATTTCACTAGTTTATCAAGTTCTCCCATTCAATGATGGAAGTTAGTATTCCAGGAAATTTGCATCCATATGAGCAATGTAAACATCTATAGGTTGAGTTCAAGAGATATAATTACCATTTCAACATAATCTAATCACAAAGAAGGACAAAGGGAAGTCCATACTAATTGATTTAATAGAGGCCAACTGCATTGACCCTAACACCCTTGATTTGCTTTCCCACATGCCACCTCATAAAATGTCTAATCACTATACCATTTTGACTAATGGCCCAGTAGAGTATTTAAATCATGACACCTTTCACATTTCAAACCTCCCACAAAACCCAAAGTCCTTTGAAAGACTAAAATCCAAATGACTCATGCAATGGTAAAGAAAGGGAAAAGGCCATCAACATAGTCTAACCCCTATCACTTTCATACCAGCCTCTAGCAAAGAAAAAGACCCTCTTAAAGGCGATGAATCAAGGTTATATAATGACAAATTGGTTGATTATTACAATAATGCAAAGTATCCTATTCCTAATCATATCATTGAAAACCAAGATTATGAAGGAAGAGGCCTCTAGCCAAATCAATAAGGAACACTTGAGCCTATTTCTATGACTAAGTACAAATGAACCTATGGATTTGGATATCACTACCTAGGGGTGACCCCACATATCTTATTTTATTTTTATCACCAACGACTAATGATAACGATACTAGTACTGAAGTGGAGTCTGATCATAGCCAATTTAATGATTTAGCCCAAAATAAATTGTTTGACCATAATTCCATGTGTACCCTTTGACAAATCATTCATCATAATCCACTACCATTATATTATACCCACCTGGTAGACTAGCAACAACAATAATCCAACATACCTATTGATGAGTTTTAGAATGATGAGGCCTTCTATGATTCTAGGCCTTAGGGACAATGTTCTATTGGGAGATCATAAATTAAGATTCTCAATCAAACTAGAACCTAAAGCCTATTTTAGAGAGTAGGTGAACACCCTTATCTAAAAGAAAATAAATAAAACATTCAAGTCCCAAAACAAAAATCTCTTTGAGGTACTTTTTGACTAGGGAAAAAGTAAAGACAAAGGCCAGTCTAGTGGTGAAAACCTATTTCAAGCACCACTGGACAGGGGTGTTCAACCTTCTTCAAGTATAGACCTAGAGACCATCAGTGATAAACTTATCTACGAGTCTAAGTTTAATATTGAATACCAACAATATTTAGATCAAATCATCTATGATACCAATAATGATGAATTTGTCTATAGGTCCAAAATTAGTCCTATAAAATAACAAGGTTTTGATTGAATCATACAAGAGTTTCCAACAACATTTATTACATGGCCATCCCTCCCCTTGGGGGATTCTGATTCATCATGTCTAAAAAAACTTAAATAACTAGTCCTAACAGATGACTCTAACATTGAAAATTAATTCATATCTTTGCCCACTATTCTTGAAGATGGTTTGACCCTTCTAATGGAAGGCACATTAGAAGTTAACATTGGAACTCTAGATGACCCAAAATGGATTAAATTAGGTGTGTCCTTCACTAAGGAGGAGCATTAATCCCTTACATCCTTATTGTGGGAATTTGTCAATATATTTTCTTGGGCCTATTCTAACATGCCTAGTTTGGACCCTGCCTTAGTTGTTCACCACCTTGTGGTACATCCTGATGCTAAACCTGTGAAGCAAAAATTATGCAAAATTCATCCTCACATTGTTGTATTAGTAAAGAAAGAGTTGTAAAATATCTTAGAATCAAGTTGTATTAGGTCAATTAGCTATTTTGAATGGATTTTCTATGTAGTACTAGTTAGTAAAAATTTAGAAGGAATTAGAATCTATATTGATTTTAGGGGCATTAACAAAGCTTACCAAAGGTATGACCTTTCATTGCCAAACATTGACATGATTTTTAACTCCACTACAAGTTATGAGATGATTTCATTGATGGACATTTTCTTAGGCTAAAATAAAATTAGAATAGCACCAGGAGACTAGCACAAAATAGTGTTTACCACTCTATGGGGAACATTTTGTTATGAGGTTATGCCATTTGGTCTCAAGAATATAGGGACCACCTATCAAAAAGCCATGATAATCATATTTCATGATGTAATGCATGACATTGTTGAATATTATGTCAATGATATACTAGGCAAATCAAAGACCAGGGTTGATCATCCAACAACATTAAGAAGTATACTTGAGTAACTATGTGAATACAAAGTTAGGATTAACCCTAAGAAATGTGTTTTTAGCATCACATCAGGCAAATTTCTTGGCTTCATTATGTCTCTTAGGGGCATAAAGTTCAATCTAGCTAAAGCATGATCCATAACAAAGATGCCACCACTAACCAATCTAAAGTAGCTCCATAGTTTGCAGGGCAAAATCCAATTGTTTCTCTTAATTTCTAATCATTTCTTAATTTTAGAAGAAGATAAGAAACTACTAATAAGGGTGTGGTAGAAACACCTAGTTGGTGATGCATGCGTAATACAAAATAATGTCGAGAACTCCTCTTTGGATAGGAAGGAATAACCTAAAAATAAGAAATCACTAATAAAGGGGATTGTTAGTAAGATAATTAAGTGGATTGCCAAGCATGATCTAGATCCAAGTAGCATACACTTATTAGGAGGTTATCAATCCATTATTGATAACAATCAAGTTGAAAATTATAAAGTAAGGTACTGGCATAAGATAAATGAAATGAAATATAAGAATAAAGTAGAATGATTGTTAAATAAAATGACTAAAACTAGAAAAAGCTGATCAATACTCAAGTTAAAGTGGGTAGGATTTGGTTCAAAAAATCAAAAAAGGGTCTGTGAACAGGTAGGAACATAGAAAGTTGGATTTGGTTGGGGGTAAGGGGTTGAAAATAACTTTTTATTTTTTACCATAGTGACCATTAGTAGTTGGGTGAACCATCAATGGTTAATCTAACCATCAATGGTTGGTTAACCATCAATGGTTGGGGGGGACTGTCAGTGGTTGGGTAATCATCAGTGGTTGTCTGTGTGTTTTTGAAGGTGATCAAAAAAGAGTTGAAAAATAGGTAGATGGGAAAAAAAAAATTTGAGGGTCTGGTGGAGAGGAAATAAGGTATAGATAGGTCTGATCAAGTCAAAGAGCTCAAAAGTCTGAAATAACAATGCCAAAGTATTAATATACCTGTAGTTTGCTAGATGCTTGATGATTGAAGGTTGAAGAAATTTTGCCAAAGTAATGGTACTTTGGCCTTAAAAGTAAATTAGTAAGAGGATCATGTATCTTTTGATGATGTTGATTTATTGAGGGAAGATTGGATGTTGGAGAGATTAAATACCTATGTATAAGAAGGTTTGATAGCTTTAACATTGGATCCTTTTTCACCTCCTACTCCCCTCCTTTTATAGGCAAAAAGAGATGGAGGATGCAAGTTTCCATAGAGGGTGAGGTTACTAATCATGATGCTTAGGATTTTTTTAACACCACATAAGATGAATATATTAAATTGTTCCTTATTATCTTGCACACAGTTCATAATGTGTTAGGAAGTTGAGGAGGTGAGAACCTGACCATCGATGATCAAGCTAACCATTGATGGTTAGGCTGACCATCAATGGTTGAGTTTTTGAAGGTCAAAAGGGGTCAAAAAGGGGTTTATATGGGTTAATTAAAGTTAGGTTAGTAGGTTAATAAGTTAGCTAACTAGGTGGTCAACTAAGCTCAGGGTCTGATAAGGGTCCTAAAGCATTTTGACAACTAAAACTATCATGTGCAATTTTCTAGTGTCTACATTTTGCCCCTTTTTTATTATGTAGCTTTGAATTAACAAGATACAAAATAAAAATGGATTATTGGTCAAATATATATTTTTATTGAGTATGGGAGGAGGCATTCCCCCTCAAATCAAGAGTTTATGAGGTAAAACCAAAATTGGGTTAGGGTTTGATAAGCAGTTAATGGTGAATCACTAGGTGGTGACAAAGGTGTTGGTCATTTAAAATGCAAAAAATCACAAAGAAAATGACTAAGTATGATAGCCAAAATCATACACAAAGACTAAAGTTACCATTATTGGCAAAAATAAGGTCAATTCTAGAATGACAAGTGATAGGGTAATTGGTCCATAGTGTTGGTTATAGCCGATTGAGTGATGTTATAAGTCTCCTAGATCAGGTTGATGTTTTGATGTTTTGATGTTTGGTCATTCGTTAAGTGTGTGTTTGAAGAGATCAAGGGTTGATTTAGATGGATCATAGATGAGGGCATGGCCAAGTGGTTGGATATGGGCTCTGACCTCAACAATGATCAAGGAATGAGCTAGGGGGAGTTCTAGAATTGATAGTTAGTTGATTTGATATGTTTAGGTTGAATTTGAGTAGGATTAAACTAGTTTGATAGGGTTTTGTGATTGTGTTATGGGTAGGATTTAGGAGGTTTTTTCCCTAATTTAGATTTTTGGTGAATTTAGGAAAAAATTAATGGGTGAATTTAAAATTTGAATGATGTTTTAGGTGGGGGATAGGTTGTAGGATAGAGTGAGGTAGTTTATTTTTTTAAATTAGTTGGTTATTGAGGTTTTTAAATGGATGTGGTTTGAGTATTTTATCATCAATGGTCACACATAGTGATCATCAGTATTTTGAATCAACCATCAATGGACGAATGTCAAGGTAAAATGGGTGTATAAGACCATCGATGGTTCTAGTGAATCATCGATGGTTAAAGGGATTGGGGGAAGATGTTTTAAAATAAGTGAAGGTAAATAAATGTTTTGAAATGTTTATTTAAATTTATGTTTTTAAATGAAAGTGGTCTAAATAAATGAAAGTGTGTATGTGAATGAATTAGGTTGGGGTGGGTTAGAAAAAGTGTTAAGTAGGAATAGAGTGAGGTGTTAGTGTCAGAGGTTAAGTAGGGTATTGATATTATGTGGAGTAGGGAAAATGTGTGTGATAGAGGTGTTAAATGTTGGTATGATAGCTTAAGGTAGAGATGAAATAGGTTTGAAATATTCAAGATAAATTACGTTGATTTGGAAATGAACAATGGTGACATGTGCTAACTTTAGTTTTACAAGCCTATGACCAAATATAGATGAGGGACCAAGTTCCTAAGATCTTTGTAGAGGTTCATGATGATATGATTAATGATGAGTGGAGGAACATGGAAGATGTTGGCCTAGGGGGCATGAGATACTATCATCACCTTCCATGTGATATGACTATGATCGTGGCCCTCATCAAGAGATGGGACCTAACTATGAACACATTTTTGTTGCCAACTAGGGAGATGATCATCCTCCTAGAGGATGTTCATAGCATTACATGGCTACCCATTTAAGGGGAGCTAATTTATCACATCGAGAGTGAGGATCGAAATGACCATATGGATCTAGTATATGGAGTAGATTGGGTCCATTCCAGGTATCATGCAAGTGGCTTTAGCTATGGGCCACTATATTAGGTTCTAGGGGACTGATGTTTATTGATAATGATGATGATGGCAATGTCCTATTTTTTTTCCTAATTTGAGTAGTGGTTGATTTTTATATTTACTACTAGGAGCGTTAGTGGAGTTATTGTTGGGAAGGACTATGTTTGGGTGGGTACCAATTTTACTTGTCCATATTTATAGGGAACTCTAGGCTTTTTTAGCACACAAGCAATATGGGATCAATATTGGGTTCATGCTCCATTATTAGGCATATGATCACATTCGAGTGTTGAGACATTTGGGCATATCATGGGATGTCTTCACTCCAATGGACTATAGATTGGGTTTCTTGACATGGAAAGGAGATTATGCTTTGATAGGTGTTGGTGGTAGTGCAAGGAACATTGATTAGTTTCAAGATGTGTTAGAGGGTCTAGTTTTTGGTGATGTCATTTGAAGGCCATATGAGGGCTATCCGAGGTGGGCCTAGTATATTTACCACACTCTATCACTGTAGAGCTAGAGATGGATATTTGAGAGGTGAGAGGGGGAGATGGATCTCATCCCATTTGATTGAGTTTGGAGGCAATTTGGCCTCATGTAGTGGATTTTGTTAGTTTTTCTAAGATATAGGAGGGAGGATGTATATTTCTTACTTCTAGAGCCACAACCATAGGGCATTATATTAGATCATGAAGAGCTACTAATGAGATTAGTAATAGATGACATTGGTGTGGTAGATGGATATGCAGCATGGTATCAGGCCCTATATGAAGCAGCTAATTTTAGATGGGCTGGTGGGGGCTAGTAGGACATGGATGTAGATCTAATGGGGGCACTAGTTCAGGGTGGCGGCCAGGATGGATAGGCACAGGTAACATTGGAAACTACCCAAGCATAAATCATAAGGTTATAGGGGTAATTCGCCACTTTTCAGGGCCATATTGTCATCTTATAGGGTTAGGTTACCACCTTAATAAGAGAGCAAGATCAGGTGAGGATCTCTCTTGGTTTGGTGACCCAGGAGAGAGATTCCTTGAGAAAGAGGGTAGGAGTGGTAGTGGCACTAATAGGAGGACTAGCAAGAGGACCCTATATGATTCCTATGACATGGTGATTAGCCATAGTGGAGGAGTTGAGATATTATGAAGCTATATTACTAGCATCATGTCCATTAGAGCCTTGATTGGGTAAATATAGAGCTAGTTTAGTAGGTGGGGCAATCATGGTAACTCTAGGTTAGTGGGCCTCTACAATAATTTTTGCAAGTAGATCAGGAGGATTGGTACCAGATGGTAGTGCAAGTGGAGGATCAAGAGGGTCCAGTGGTAGTGGTGCTTTAGGGGCCTAATTATATGATCTATATGTTTTTGATTTTGATATTGGCCTACGTGTCAATGATGTGAGATGTATATGAGAAAGAGTGATGATACACATTTTTAATATGTATTATTTTGAAGACATGATGTATCTGATGATTATTCATGATGATGTTGATGATTATATAGATGTGATTATCATTCATGATGTGGTTTATGTTTATGGTTATTCATGTTCATGTTATGGTTCATGGTTTAATGCTATATTTTGTTGTGATGATGGTAATTTTGTTTATGGTTATGTTGATGTGGTTTCATGATTTGATGTTTATAAGATGAATTTTTGTGATGTTATGGTAAATGGATAGGATGATATATAGATAGATAGATGATGTATGATGTGGTTTATCATGTTTTGATCATTAATTTTGTTTATGGGTATGATGATGAATGGTTTATTTAGGGATATTTATGATATTTTGTATTTTCATATGATGTTTTGATGATAGATGGATAGGATGATATTATAGATAGAGAGATGATGTAGGATGTGATTCATGATGTTTTGATCATAGATAAATATATGATGTATATTCATGGGTATAGTTTACAATGTTGTGTTTACCATTGATATTTTTTTTCATGGTCATGGAGATGTAATGTGATTATGATTAAGGATGTGATGAAAATACATAAATTAAGTTAGATAAAAAAAACTAAATGTAGGGAAAGGAGATGAAAATTATGAGACAAATGTCTACATGAACCAATGATAAGAGGGTAAAGAAAAAGCATAATGATTTTTTATTGGTAAGGACCTAATGAACCTGAAGTTATATTGGCTTAAGGAAACTAAACCTTTCATATGTTTCACATTGGCATGCTCTGGTTGATAAAAAGGTGTCTTGATCATATTATGTCAAGTAAGCTCAAAATCCCTTGATTAAAAAGATGATATAAAGGGAAGATAGGCAATAGGTGAAGGGAAAATGGGTGGATATGTAAGGTAACCTTATGTCAGTTAATTTTCCCTTTTTATGGGTGACCTAATACCATAATATACAAGTCCATATCTCAATTTTATATGTAAATTGATCGATGTGGAAAGTCTACTAATGCTAGATATGAAAGTTGATTACAACTTTATTGGGATAATTGATTTTGACATATGGTTTTTTGTTTATCACAATTATTTTTCATAGTTTATGAAGTTGATCAAGTCAGGAAGCTTCAAATGATTGATTTTGACCCATTTTACTTAGCCATTCTTCAAGGTAGTGGTCTAAGTTTGGGTTTGTATGTTTGGTAGTTATCCTTCAAGGGATCAGTCTATCTTTTAAGCAATATGATTTTCCACAACTATCCTTCAAGGGAGCAGTCTAAAATGCTATAAATATGTGATATAAATGATATTTTGGTATCTCAAATTATTTTTATAATTTTCTAGTTATAGACATTGACAAGTTGATTTAGGCTTAGAGGGTTTCCTTTATGAGGGCAAAACTTTTAGCATAAAGAGGTTAATGGTAGGTGAAAGGAGGGGTTTGAGAGACAAAGGATCATGGGATTCCATCTCATTAGATATGAAAATTATCCATGAAAACCATGCCATGGGTAGAGCCATGGTACCCATATTTAAGATTGGGCTTAACTGTGATGGTTAATCACATGGTTCTATATTGTAATCATTTGTCCTCAAAGGGAGAGGGATAGGTAGTTAAAGGTGAAAGTCTGATAAATCAATGGATGAGCTTAAGTTGGAAAAAAAAGTGAGTTTGATCCCTTTTAAAAAAAGAAAGGACATAGATGTAAAGCATTAAGAGGCTCAGGTTCTGGTTTGCCTTCGAGAGAGTACAAATGATAAGTGCCTAATACATATTTATGGGTTATGGTGTAGGGTCCAATCCAATATTTCCTCCTATGTTTTTATCCATGTTTGTGACATGTCAGTTTTCCTATAAGATGAGGTCTTTGATATTGAATTCTTGTTCTCTTAGGTGTTTGTTATAGGCACGCTTGATTCATTCTTGGTAGACACAAAGATGGTTAAGCACTACTAAGTGATGTTCATCAAGTATCTCAATTCATGCTAGTCATTCTTAATGATAGTCACTTTTAGAGATGATCTCTTGCAAAGATATGTGAAGAGAGGGAATCTAGAATTTGAGAGGAGAGCCTACTTCTATTCTGAAGACTAGAAAAAAAAGGGTAGCACCCATAGAGGTTAAAATGCTAGTGTGATATGCCTATAAAGTGAAATGGATGTGTAAGTGTCAATTTTGACCTTAAGCATTGACAAATTTAGTTAACACTTTGTTAAGGATTTTGTTAGAGGCTTCTGCCTATCCATTTACTTGTGGATGATAAGGCAAGGAAAAGCTCAACTTAGTGCCAAATGTGTCACAAATACCTTGGAATTTCTTGTTCTTAAAATATTTAACATTTTTAATGATGATCTTATGGGGAACACCTAAATAACAAATGATGTGGTGGTTGATGAAGTCAACAATCTTTTCAGCTTTGGTGGAGATGAGAGGAATGGCTTCTACCCACTTGGTGAAATACTTAGTGGCAGTAATGATGGATTGATGGCATTGTGATGAGTGAGGATTTATTTCTATAATAATGGTAAGTCCCCATTGTGAGAATGGCCAAAATTATACAAATACTTGAAGGCTATGGGCAGGTGCATGGTGTAAATTAGCATGTTGTTAACATTTGACACACTTCTTTACATAATCATAATAATCTTGGTTGAGGGTAGGCCAATAGTATCCAAGGTGAAGGATGCATTTAGTGATAACTAAACCACTAAAGTGTCCCCCATAGATTCCACCATGCATTTCCTTGATGACATGGGAAGCTTCATGACTGTGAAGGCAACAGAGAAGGAGACCGTCAAAGCCACATTTGTAAAGGATTCCCCCTAGCATGGTGTAACAAGAGGTGCTCTAAACAAAGGCTCTTTGCATATTCCAATAGAGGTTAGGAGGAATCATACCAAGGTTGAGGTAATCAAATGTTTGTTTGTACCATATGTCTAATTGAGATTGCTCTACATTATAAATGGTAAGAAGGTCAGAATGGATATAAGATAGGGTGATAAAATGATGAATGGTGATAAAAATTTTAGAATTGGGAAGTTGAGATGGGATTTGGGAATTAAGGGAAGCCATTGTATCCATGAACTTGTTGGTATATCATAGAACTAATTGGACAAAGTAATGATTGAATGATGCTAAGAGTACATCTATAAGTTTTTTATACTTTAGTAAGACATCATTTTTACATTGGTAAGATCCGTTGACCTAGTTGACAACAAGTTGGGAATCATCAAAGACATTGATCATCTTAAATCCCAAGCCTAGAGTGGTTTAGAGACCTATGACTAGGGCTTCATACTCAACCATGTTGTTGGCATACTCAAATTCAAGTTTAAAGGAAAGGGAAAGAGGTTCACCATCAAGGGGAATGAGAGTAACTCTAGCACCCCCACCACATTGGCATTTGGAGCCATTGAATAACA
Source organism: Torreya grandis (assembly GCA_037957365.1). Lineage (NCBI taxonomy): Eukaryota > Viridiplantae > Streptophyta > Pinopsida > Cupressales > Taxaceae > Torreya > Torreya grandis. The sequence continues at coordinate 1,982,535 of JARHVA010001572.1, forward strand.
TGGTCATTTGGTAGGTGGGTTCCTCTTGAGAAAGAGTCCTAAAGAACTCATTTGGAAATGCAATAGGAAGAGGTTGGTTATCTAGTGGAGGGGTTTTGGCCATTTGGTCGACAATCACTTGCCCTTTTATTGACTTCTGCTAAAGGAACTCAAGTTCAAACTTAGGTAAAAGCATGAACCACTTGGCCATACATTAGTTTTGGTATGGTTTGAAGTGCATGTACTTGAGTGGGTTAGTGTTAGTGATTATGTAGGTCTTGTGATTAAGAAGTTAGTGGAAAAGCTTGGAAGTCATAAAGATGAGGTCAAGGCAAAGTTTCATGGGATGGGAATATCGAGTCCCATACTCTATAAGCATTTGAATTATGTAGCAGATAATTTGCTCTTTTTTTTCTCATCATGGTGAGTGAGCATTGCCCTTAGGGAATAGTCAGTGGAATAAATATAAAGGTAGAAGGGTTGATCTTATTTAGGAGGAATCAAGATAAATGGAGAAATAAGGTATTCTTTAATTAAATCAAAGGCTTGTTGGCAGTCTTTAGTCCACTTAAAGGAGGTGTCTTTTTTAAAGAGATGGTGAAAAGGTTGACATCTATTAGATAATTAAGGAATGAAACATTATATTGATTACAGCTTCCCCTATAGGTTTTGGAGTTACTTAAGGTGGGTTGGAGGTGTTATTTCATATATTGCTCTGACTTTTGTAGGGTCTACTTTGATTTCTTGAAGAGAAAGAATGAAGCCAAAGAGATTTCTAGAAAGAACCCCAAAGATACATCTCTTAGGGTTAAGTTTGACGTAAAAGTGGATAAGGCATTCGAATATGATTTTGAGGATAGCAATGTTATCTTTACAATGTTTAGATTTCTTAAGGAGATCATCTACATAGTCTTCTATGATTTTATGTATAAAGTCATGGAATATGTAGGTCATGGCATGTTGGTAAGTTGCACCAACATTAATTAAATTAAAAGTCATGACTCTATAGCAAAAATTTCCCAATGGGGTGATGAAAGAGGTCTTACATTGATCTTTAGGAGCAATCAAGATTTGATTATATATCGAGAAACCATCCATGAGAGATAACATTTTGTGGCTAGCAGTAAGGTTAACAATTTGGTCGATGCTAGGCAAAGGAAAGTTATCCTTTGGGAAAGTGAGGTTAAGGTTACAAAAGTTAATACAGAGGCAAAGTCCCCCTATGGGTTTGGTAACGGGAACTATGTTAGAAACCCATTATGGATAATCAATGGGTTGGATGAAGTCCAAAGATAAGAGATGTTGAAGCTCTTCTTTCACTAAAAGGGTGGTATGATGGTGCATCTAATGAATATTTTATCAAAAAAACTTAGCATTACGATGAGTGATAATGTTATGGAGAGTGATAAAAGATTCAATCCTCAGCATATCCTGATAAGACTAAGAAAATGATATGCTTTAGTTGTGAAGGAAGGGTAATCATGTTGTTCTATGGAATTCAAAGATTATCTGATCTTAACAATGTAGGGGTTATCTTCAGTGCCCATGTTAACATCAATGTTAGATTCATTCAACATGGTTTAGTTCTTAGAAGGAAGATATTTATGGATTAAAAAATCCCTCACAACAAGGTAGGTGAGAATGGAATTATTATCCTAATATTGGATGGTGTTGATGGTAATAGAATCATTTTCTACCATTTTAGGATAGATATGAATAAGGGTTTTAGTTTGGTAGTCCTTTTGATAGGTTAGGGGGGGCGAACTAATGGTATTGATCAAAACAAAGTTAGATGGGATGATATTGGAATCCTTAGACTTTGAAGGATATGGAGTTAGTGAGGATGGGATATCCTCATCAATGGTGGTGATGGGTTTTGGTGAGGTGGGTTCTTTGGGTAGTATAAACCCAAGGCCAAATAACTCATGAGGTTTATTATATTTGATTATGGGTAACTCGTGAGGACCCTATTCATAAAGGCTAAGGCCAAACCCCTTCTAGGCACACTAAGAACACCTCTTTGGCTAGGAAGGAATAACCTAAAAATAAGAACACACTAACAAAGGGGGTTGTTAGCAAGATAGTTAAGTGAACTGCCTAGCATGAGCCAGATCCAAGAACCATACACTTGCTAGGAGGCTATCAATCCACTATTGATAACAATTAAGTTAGAAATGATAAAGTAAGGTACTTGCATAAGATAAATGAAATACAATACAAGAAGAAAGTAGAATGATTATTAAATAAAATGACTAAATATAGTAAAAGTTGGTCAATATTTATGCAGTGAATTTAGGTTTAGAAAATCTAAAAAGGGTATGTGAGTAGGTAGGGACATATAAATTTAGGTTTGGTTGGGGGTAAGGGGTTTAAAATAACTTGTTATTTTCTACCACAATGACTATCAACAATTGGGTGAACCATTAGTGGTTAAGCTGATTGACAATGGTTGGGTAACCATCAGCAGTTGGGGGTGACCACGGTGCTTGTTCTAACCATCAGTGGTTGCTTATGGGTTTTTTAATACGTTCAAAAATGAGTTGCAGAAAAGGTATATGGGTAGACAAGTATTCTATTGAGGATTTGGTAGAGAGAAAATAAGGTGCAGGTAATTTTGATCAGGTTAGGGAGGTCAAAAATTTGAAATAATAATGCTAAAGTATTGATATACCTTTATCTTTCTAGTTGGTTGATGACTGAAGGCTGAAGCAATTTTTCCAGAGTAATGGTACTTTAGCCTCAAAAGTAAATTTGATAGAGATTTAGGTCTCTTTTGTTGATGTTGATTTTTTAAAGGAATATTGGATGTTGGAGAGTTGGAATACCTATGTGCAATAATATTTGGTAGCTTGAACATGGACCTTTTTCATGCCTTACTCCCCTCTTTTTATAGGTAAATAGAGATGGATGTTGGAAGGCTCCCTAGAGGGTGAGGTTATTGATCACAATGCTAAGGAGTTTTTTATCACCACATAAGGTGAATATACTAAATTTTACCTCATTATCTCACACATAGTTGATGATGTGTTAAAAATTTGAGGAGGTGAGGACCTGACCATCAATGGTCAAGATAACCATCGATAGTTAGGCTAATCATCGATAGTTGAGTGTCTAAGGGTAAAGGGGTGAAAGAAAGGGGTTAAAAGGTTTGGTTAAATGTTAATTTAGCAAGTTGATTTTTATGTAAATCAATGATCAACTAAACTTAAGGTGTGGTAGGGGTTTCAAGGCATTTCAATAATTAGAACTGCCGTGTGTATTTTTTTCAGTGTCTACATTTTACCCCTATTTATTATATAGCTTTGATTTAACAAGTTGTAGAATAAAAAATGGATTATTGGTCAAAGGTTTATTTATCCAAAGTATGGGAGGAGGTGTTCCCCCTCAAAATTAGAGTTGATGAGGTGAAACCAAAATTGGGTTGAGGTTAGATAAGCGATAAATAGTGAGTCACTAGGTGGTGACAAAAGGGTTGGGTATTTGAAATACAAACATGTGCACAAAATGTGACTAAGTACGATAGCCAAGATCAAACACAGGCTAAGGTTTTAAATGTTGGTAAAAATAAGGTTGGTTTTATAATGACAAGGGATATGTTAATCGGTCCACAACATTAGTCATAGTTGATCGAGTGATGCTATAATTCTCCTAGACAGGGTCAGTGTTTTCATAGGTATCCAAGGTAATAAGTGTTCCCTGGAAAAACACAAATGGTATAGTCATGCACTAGGTGGTGTAAAATAAAATGGTCAACATGGAAAAAATGGTCAATATGGTCAAAAATACCAATATAAGTTCATCACAAAACATGTAAATAAATTGGGTCAAAAAGGCCAACATCAAGGTGGACATGATCCAATGGTTGGTCAAAGAAGGGTAATCTCCAAAAGTTAAATTTTGGGTTTAAGTGAGATTAGGTGATCTCTAAAGTTTATCACCTAGGTGGGTTGTTTAAAAATTAAAAAAATGGGGGACCCTGACCATCGACGATTGGGGATTCCCATCGCCCTAACCATCAATAGTCAGGGGGAAACCCTAAAAAAGCCAAAACATAAAAAGTGAAAATCAAAAATCATTTTCACTTTGAACTATTCGACCTCCACATTTTGTGCTCTAACACTTGTGTATGTTGGGGATTTGTGGTAATTTGATCAATCATTCTGAGGTGTAGTTTGGTTATTGGTTAAGTGTGTGTTCGAGGAGATTGAGTGTTGACTGAGATGAAGGGTGGATGAGGGCACAGCCTGTAGACACTAGAAAACTATGCACTTGTAATTTTCAATGACTAAATTCCTTAGGACCCCCTAAATACCCCCTAAACCTTCTTAACCCTTAACAAACCCATATTAACCTAACTAAATCACTATTTTCTTAGTCACATAATTCTATTCAAAAAAACTATTTGAAATTACTATTCAAAAGTACTATTCACTATCATTATTCATTGTGGGACCTACTATCACTATTCATGATGACATAGAAATTGGAATGGAATGTTACATGGTATATGAAATGTCAAGTGACATGGAAGGTTATTTAGGAGGTGATATGGCAAGTGACATAGCTTAAAAGTGATGTGGCTTGATGTGGGACATCATACCCAACCTGGGACCCTTCCCAAAGTGCTTGATGACCTCATTTAAGAATCAAAATGCCCCCCTTGAAATAATGTGAATTTCCCCTCAAGTTACCATTATTCAACATGTATTTTAAATTAAATTAACCTCCAAAATAATATGCCTACCTCTTTACAACAAAGAGCACCCATTTTGGACATCTTAACTCAAATGGGACACTCACCAACCCAAATGGGAATCCCCACCCACCTCATTTTCACTAATTCATCCACCACATATAAAATTGTTCCATACCTCTATTATTCCTCTTTTGGCATGACTCTTCACAACATATACTATAAATCCCCCCGTTTCCTTCACCCAGGGTTAAGTTGGAAAGTGGCAAATTAGTATTTTTTGTTCTTAACATTTTATTTCAAGTTTTTGGAGGAGATTATCCACTTGAGAAGGATTTCATCCTCATATTTAAGGAAAAAACATTCAAAGCATTGAATCTCTATTGAATTCACTCCATAACTTCATCAACAATATCAATAACAACACCATCATCGACAACCATCTCAAAGGTAACCTTGTTTGTTTATTTCATTTCAACTTATTATCTCTTTTGGCCTCTTCTCTCTTGACCTCCATACCTTTTACCTTTCACCTTTTCTTTTTCCTCTTTTTCACTTACTTCATTTATTTTTTTGGCCATATTTACCCACTTGACCCTTTTTACCTCTTTTCCATAATTCACCCACTTGACCCCTTTTGCCTCTTGGCCATATTTACCAACTTGACCATTTATCCCTTTTACCCTTTTCCCTTATATGTTTTTGGTCATTTTTACCATCACCTTATTTATAATTTCAATCATTTATTAACCTCAACCAAACCATATTTCCATTTTGACTATTTGCTAAACCATAACCTTACCTCGACTGGCCTTTTAGCATTTACTTTATTTAGTCATTTTCTTAGCAAAGCATCCATCTTAATTGTATGCATCCATCTTATTTGTATTTAATTTCATATTTTATGTCATTTAATTAAATTATATTTTAGTTTATCATTTCAATTTAATTATCCAAAGAAAGTGGATTGACAGCCTCCTATGAAGCTTTCACTTCTAGGACCTAGCTCATGCCAGGCAATCCACTTTTCTAGTTGTCTAAAAAACAAGTTTTCTTAGTGTTTCTTATTTCAGGTTACTCCTTCCTATCCAAAGAGGAGTATCCACCATTGTCTAGATCATGTACACATTTTATACTAGGTTCTCATAACCATTACCCTTATTGATAGTTTCTTCTTTTCATACTTAGAAAAAGCAAAAAATAGAGAGAAACATTTTGGCATGCCTGATGGCACCTAGTTCCCTTTCTTCCTTAATTGTTTTCTCATCAAATGAAATCATTTGTTTTTGGGATTAAAAATCAACCATTGGTATTCATTGATTTCTTGCTGATTTTACTTCAATTATTAAATTAAGAGGCAAAGTAATCTTATCATAGAACTCACACTTGTTATCACATAGAAAACCGAACCACAAAATAATTTACACATCAAAACACTACGTGAGACAAAGAACAACTGAGATTTCATCACCTAGCGACAACCTTACCCCCTCCCAAATATCTCACTTAGATTTCACCACCAAGGGGAGAACCAACTTAGCTCTCTGGTTGAGTATAAACTCTGGACTCGGTATATATTGGCTAAGTGCTTGTACTAGCTACAGGATTGTGAAGTGAGGGGAGCAAGCCCCAAACACCAAGCCACGTACTGAATTTTAACATAAATCTTCCTTTTGAGCACGTAAACAAACTAAAATTATTCATAGACTTCCAATTTAGTACCCATTTTTCAAGCCAACCTCCCTTATCACACTCTTTAAAGCATAATCCAAAAGCAATTTAAAAGTAATCCTAAGGATAAAAAACACTTCTTATTGTATGTACTAATTTCTTTGAAATTTTTGGTTTTTCTCTTTGTTTGAGGTGTGAGTATTGCAATAACATTTGTTGTTTACTCATATGGTTTCAACAAGACAACAAGTGAGAAATCAGAACAACCAACCACCACTTTCTTCTTCATCTATGGATTATACCTCAGATGTTGACAAATATCTCCCTGATTAACCTCACCATTCTCTTCCACCACATTCTTCTTTTATAATCCCAATCATATCTGGAAGAGATCTAGACTTTAATGCCTTCCAAAAATAATCTAATGGCTTTACAACATTACTTCAACACATTACCTCATTGTACCCCACCTACTTAAGTTCCTACTTCCAATATTTCTCTTGACATGCCATCTCATCTTATGGTAAGTACCACTTCAACCCAACCATTGACCTAGGCCTCTTCCAACACCCCATCTACCCAACCCCAAACCAATCTTCCACCCCCCAACTAAACACCTCTTATCACACCCCATGTGGGTTCAACCTTGTCATTTGTTACCTATACCCCATCCATTAGTGCATTATCTTCCATTATGGCTTCTATCTTCCCTTTGGTTGCAACCAATCCCTCAACCATAGTCCCACTTCAAATCCTAGTGCTCTCCATACCTCAAAACCTTCCCCCAATTAGCACTAGAGTAATTACCCAACCTCAACTTTCCCATCTTCCTCCTACCTTAACCATACCAACCACATCCTTTTCTCAAGTACCTATGACAACTTACCAGTATGTCCCTCACCCATAAGGGTACATGCCTCCCTCTACCCAAGATTTCATACCAATTAGTTCTTATGTGCCACCATCTCAACCTCTTAGTACCACTTATCAATATGTGGATTTTTTAGCACCATCTATTACCTATTCATACATTGCCGCAACCCAACCCCAACAAAATGTACCTCTTGATTATATGTCTCCCCAACCTCAACCTAGTCTAATAAAAATGGTAATGGACAAAATCAATAGTTTGGAGTCATCCATATCCACCTCAAATAATCTTATGTCTTATGACCAAATTTATAATGATCTTATCCATCCATATGTGCCCATTCATGCTTACCCTCATCAGTGGGAATTGCCCAAATTTTCTAAATTCCAAGGTAAAGAGGATCCTTAACAACACCTAAGAGATTTTCATCATTATTGTTACTTGATCTCTTATAATGATGTTCTCCTCCTCTAGACTTTTCCCATGTCATTATCTAAAGCTACACTTAACTGGTATAGTGCCCTTCCCACTCATTTTATCTTTTCTTTCTCTCAATTAGCACAAACCTTTTTAGAACACTTTTCTGTAAACATATCTAAAAAGGTTTCCATTACTGACCTATACTCCATCAAATAACTTCAAGATTAATCCATTGTTGATGTCATTGCCAGTTGGAAGGGCCACATCAATCAAATTACCTTCCCATCACCCCAACTTGAATTTATCGAATTATTCTCTCGAGGGTGTGCCAAGCATATTGCTCCAACTCTCCAAGTCCAAACTTTTAGGACCTTTGACGAAGAATTCACTATGGCCCAAAAATTGGAAAACCATGTTATTGATGAACGGAAGTTGAAGATTAAAAATAAAAATTCTAATTTCAAATCAACTGACTCATCCACCACCAAAACCATGAACAAAACCAATTCTAAATTAAAATCATTAGCACATTCAGTTGTTCTCAAAACTATGCCTCCTCCAACCATCAACCAAACACCTCTAACCAAAAATCCTTCCAATCACCAAAACCATACCCAAAACTAGGCTTCTTTAAAACCATTTACCCAAAATAGGGAGTCTTATGCATCAATCTTGGAAAAATTACTTAAAGCCAATTTAATCCAACTTCTACCCATCAAGCCCCCTCAATAATTTGATAGTTCTTGCCCCCTTCTTGGGTGGTACAATGAGAATGATCATTGTGATTATCATTAGGTTTTTAGACATGATACTGATAGATGCAATACCTTTAAATGCATTGTCCATGACCTAATTGATAAAGGCGATCTTGCGTTTGATAACCCAAATGCTTCTTCCAACCAATCTCTTGATATTTTCCAAAAACCATTCCCAAATCATCCACCTTCAACCCTACACCATGAAAAATAACCCGAATCCTCTAAATCACATGAGTCACATGTAATTAATGTCATCAGTAAAGTGCCCATTGCTAAAAAGGTCATCAACTCTATCACCCAAATAGAGGAAAATAATCCACCATTGCCTATTTTTGTAGGTGCCCAAATAGAGGAAGTAGCTACCCTTTTCATTTCCTTAGATGAAACAATAGTTCCATCCACCTCTCCTATGGTTTAAATTCCCAAGGATATAACCATTCCATTAGCCATTTCATCCACCCATCTAATCCAAGAAGAAACACCACCTACTTCTTTAGATAACCAAACCCAAGAAGAAACTATGTCTACCCTTCCATCTGAAATATTTACCCCCACCACTCCTATTACAGAACCATCTATACCTCCCTTGGAAGTTGTTTCTAAAGAAACCTTACCCTCATCTACCCAATCATCACCTTTGCAACCTTCCACCAAAGATAGCAACATTGAAATCACTCTTTCTTCTTCCTCAAGGGGCTTGCACTTTGAAACCAATGATCGAAGAAAAAGACCCATTAATAAACCTTTTTCCCAACTCATTCAAATTTTGGAATTTACATCCCAATCTAACTTTGATAGATCCACCTTTTAACATCAAATTAGACTCTTGTATTGAATCAAATCTAAACCTTCCACCTCACTTGAGTCTACCCTCGAATCTGTTGCTATAACTCCACCAAATACCCCTCTTAAGATCACTAGTGAACCATCTAACCTACCCTCACCTAAAATTGTCAAACCACTCTATGCTTCTTTCATATTGCCACAAAAAATTTAGGGATCCTTCCCATGCCTAATCCTGCTCACTCTCCATTGAGATTAGATTTAACCCTATCAACCCAATTAAAGACAAATCTAATTAAACCTATTAAAATGGGAGGTTTGCCTAGGTAATAACCTTGGGTTATGCCCATACCACCTCTTTCACCTTTACCCTCTATTTTGGGACCACATCCTTCCACCATTCCCGTTACCTACTCTTCCTCCAGAAAACTATCTCCCCTTTCTCTGCCTATAACAACCCAACCCTCTAGTTCATCATCATTCCTTACCAACCTTTCTTCATCCACTTTCTCATCCATTAAACCCTCATCATCTAGACATTCAATTCCTAAACCTATTACAACTAAGCCAATTCTTCCTAAACCACCAACCAAACTCAGTCCACCAACCACACCTCTTAATTAAAAAAACCTTACCCCATAAGATCCCTACACCCAAAGTTCAAACTTAACCACCTTCTAGATCTTTACCAAAATATTATACAACCATTTTTCAAAGACTGTTGCAAGCCTCTATCAGTAGCTTACCACCAATCAAGCCTCTTGACCCCACTCACCAAAAGCCAACCTGGTTCAAGGATAGTTTGATTTATCTTTATCAAAGGACCCTTGGGCATGATAAATAAATTTGTAAAGCCCTCAAATTAATTTTTCATGGCCTTTTAGAGGAAGATGATCTACTAGATGAATCTTCAATAAGTCCTTTGCCTCTTCTACCACCTATCCAATCCACCTATTAATCATTCAATTCCTTAATTCCACCAAGGATTAAAGAACAGGGATTGAAGTAAGCAATTATCCCCTTATCAATGCCATTCATAATATGACTTGGTATTGAGCTTAATAAAGGGATACGAGTAAAGCCATCTAATAAAATGAAAAGGTTAAGGCTAAGGTAACCATTCCATGGTCTTATCCTTCAACTCCCTAACTAACCAACCACACCCATATAAGTACACCTTCACCTTCATAGTCACAACCACTCAAGACCAAAGTCTCCATTTTGGGAGCCCCTTCTTCCACCAATACATCTCCATTTGTCTAACTCTTGGTGTTAAAATAACTTCACCAAATTCTATTCAAAATAAGCCTTTCTATCTTAATTATCATCTCACCTCAACATCATTATGCTTTAATCAAAGCACTGCATTTTATGGAGGTTCAACCAGGTGATCTCCAACCTCTTTCATCTTTGATTGGATCTATCCAACATGCTTCCATGGTCACTTTTCAAGAGTCAAAAATTTCACCATATCATAATGAAGACCCTAATCCCCCTCTTTTCATCACCACATCCATCAATCAGACATGTGTTAAAAGAGTCATGATTGATGGGGGAGCAATAATCAATATCATCTCCTCTCACATTTATGATCAACTTCAACTACCTTAAAACATCATGTCTAAAAGATTGATAGTTCTTCGATCATTCAACAATACCTTGGATACCACTCTCGGAATAGTTTTTATCAACATCTATTTGGGGCCTCAAACTATTCTTGAACTATTTTATGTTGTAGAGGGTAAATTTCAATATAATGTGTTACTCGGTCACCCTTGCATCCGAGCTATGGGCTATGTCCCTTCCACCCTTCATAGATGTATCAAATTCAAACATGAGAGACAAGTTGTTATAATCAAAACTGATTTGAGTCCCTTCAATTCCTATAATATGACATTTCAACCTAATGACATCCTCATTCCACCTTTGCTCCCTCCATAACCAACCTCTAACCAAACCATTACATCAACCTCACCCACCAACACTTATGTCTACAAAAATGATGAAGTATCCACTAGTTCAACCATCCCTTCATCTCAGATCCTAATCAAAACCCCCTTGTAATCCACATTTTAATGTTTCATACTAGGGGAATATCAACTCCTAGCTTTGGAGGCTTTCCATTCTCTGCACAAATTTAGGAATCTCCAAAATGATCCATCTTATGATCCTAATATCGATACCCTTATCACCTTTGGCCTTTCCAACAATAGAACATATTATATCTATGGTGGATTTGATAAGTAACTCCTTACTCCTATTTCCATGCCTTATATCTAGTCATTCACTTCTAACTTTTCTTATCTTAGCAATCTGACCTTTGCCCAGACGTACCTTCATTAGTGTGCTTGGAAGGGGTTTGGTTTCAGAGTCTATGAATAAGGGCCTCATGAACTTCCCATCATAAAAACACAAAAATTTAATGAGTTCTTTGGCTTGGGATACATTCCCTTAAAAGAACCCACATCACCAAAACCAGTACTCACCACTATTGACAAACCTTCAACCTCACCAATCCCATCTCTCCCATTTTTAGAACTTCTAACCACACCAATCCTAGTCAAGGAACTTCTACCCCTGTTAGCCTCACCTTTTCAATTTGAATAACCTCTACCCTTACCAACTCTATTTGAAGACTTTGACATCATCCCATCCAACTTTTTTTTTATCAATACCGTTAGCTTAGGCCCACTGACCTATCAGCACAGTGGCCAAACTAAAACCTTTCCTCTCATCCACCCTGAAATGATCAACCATGATTCACCCACCATTTATACCATTTAGTGCTAAGATGGTAATTTTATCGTCACCTAATTTGGTGTAGGAGACTCTCCCATCCATAAATCCTTCCCTCCAAAAAATTATACCATGCTCAATGAATCAACTATTGATGTTAACTTAGGAACCCAAGAAAATCCTTGTATCATTATGTTGGGCCGATCCTTGGACTCAAACAAGAAAGATGATTGCCCCACCTTCCTTTAGGATCATAGCATCACATTTATTTAGTATTATTAGGATATGCTTGGGATTTACCCCTCCATCACCCTTCATAACATCATTACCCATCCAGAGACTAAGCCAATACGTCAAAAGCTTCATAAAATGCACCCTTGTATAGCTCTTATCATCAAGGAAGAAATTAAATGTCTTTTATCCATAAATTGTATTCAACCTATTGACTACCCATAATGGGTCTCTAATATTGTTCCTATTACCAATCCCATTGGGGGAATTCACCTTTATGTGGATTTTTGAGACCTTAACCTTGCATGCCCCAAAGATGACTTTCCTTTACCCAACATCGACCAACTAGTTGACCTTACCATAGGTCATGAGATGTTATCCCTCATGGATGGATTTTTAGGATATAATCAGATCCTGATCACCCCCTTAGACCAATATAAAACTACCTTCACTATTCCTTGGGGAACTTTATGCTATCGGGTCATGCCTTTTGGCTTTAAAAATATAGGAGAAATGTGTCAACGGGCCATGACCTATGTCTTCCATGATCTTATTCATAAAATTTTAGAGGATTATGTGGACAATCTCCTCAAAAAATCTAAACACCGTAAGAACCATTTATTTATTCTTACTATCATTTTTTATCGACTGATCCAATTTCATGTTCGGCTCAATCCCAAAAATGCATTTTTGGGGTTTTATTGGAAATCTTCTTGGCTTTATCATCTCCCTTCATGGAATTGATATTGACCCTACTAAAGTAAAGTCCATCCTAGAAATGCCTCCTCCAACAAACCTTAAGTAACTTTGCAATCTATAGGTAAAAATCCTATCTATCCATTGCTTCATCTCTCAATTATCAGATAGATGTCAACCCTTTCACCACCTCTTGAATAAAGACACCTCCTTTAGATGGACAAAATATTATCAACAAGCCTTTGATTCACTCAAAGAGTACTTACTTTCTCCACCTATTCTTATCCCACCTATGGATGATCAGCCTTTTTACCTTTATGTATCCACCACTAATCACTCTTTAGGTGTCATGTTAGCTCATTAGGATGAACAAAACAAAGAGAAAGCCATTTACTATATCAGTTGTATGTTTTTAGAGTATGAGACATGATATACCCATCCTAAAAATATTTGTCTCGCTCTCATTTTTTTTGCCTTCAAGCTTTATCAGTACCTTCTTAATCACAAAACATATGTTATCAATAACACCGACCCACTCAAGTATATGCACTCCAATAATACCAAAACTAGTGTATGGCTAAGTGGCTTATTGTTGATCAATTAGTTGAATCCCCTCTCCCAAATAACTAGCCGATTCAATTAACATTTCCTGATGAGTCTACTAAACTCTTTATCAGGGAGAACCTTCTTACCAAATTACCATGTTTTTTGATGGATCTAAATGACAACATGGTGGGGGTGTAGGCATAATTCTAATACCCCTTCATGTGAACCTCTTTCACTATCCTTTAAACTCAACTTTGAATGTACTAACATGGCAAAATATGAAGATTTGGTCATCGATATCTAAATTGCTCTCACATTAAAAATCAAAACCATTTCTATCTTTGATGATTCTCAACTCATGATTAAACCAAGTCAATGGGTCTTATCAATTTAAAAATGACATTTTACAAAAGTATAAGCTCTTCATTTATGATCTCCTAACATCTTTTGACTATTATCAAATCCAATTAGTGCCTCGATCTATTAACAAATTTACAGACACAATGGCCTCTTTTTCATCTTGAATGCCCTCTCAACCTATGAAATCCAAATTATTTGTCACCATATACCATTTCATTAGGCCCTCATATATCAATTCAGACCTTCCAACCATCTATAGTTTAGAGGCATCTCTTTTTGATGTCTGGTATGACCAAACCTTTAATTACCTTAACTTGGGCATCATTCCACCTAACCTCTCAAAGAATGCCTAAAAGGCCTTTATGTAGGGCACCTCTTATTATACCATCTTGGGGGAATCCTATATAAACATGGCTTTGATGGTCTTCTCCTCTATTGTTTACGTAGTCATGAGATTCCTCATGCCATCAAAGAAACCCATGATGGATTTTGTGGGGGACATTTTAGTGGCCTCATTGTCACCAAAAGAATCCTATGTCTGGGTTACTATTGGCCTAGCCTCAATCAAGACTACTATGACTATGTAAGGAAGTGTGTTAAATGCCAACAACATGCTATCTTGCATCACGTACCCACTCATGGCCTTTAGGTATATATGGATTATTGGCCCTTCTCATAGTGGAGGTTGGATCTCATTGGAGAAATCAGTCCTCACTCTTCTTAGTGATACCAATATATCATCACCACTATAGAATATTTCACTAAATAGGTGGAGGTCATCCCCTTATCTCCATTAAATCCAAAAAAATTATAGATTTTATCAATCATCACATTATCTATCATTTTTGGGTCCCTCACAAAATCATAACAGATAATGGTAAATCATTCAAAAACAAAAAAATTTAAGCCCTCTATGATGCTATTAGCATCAAACTCAACCATTCCTCACCTTACCATCAATAGGAAAATAGACAGGTAGAAGCCTCTAACAAAACTCTCATCAAAATGCTAAACAAAGTTGTAAGTGCTTCAAGTTAGGATTGGCACATACACATTCCATTTTTTTTATGGGCCTATTATATAAGTATCCAAATTGAAATAGGTGCTACACCTTTTTCCTTGGTCTTTGGCATAGAGGTTATTCTACCTCTCGGATTCTAGATTCCCTCTCTTCTTATTTCCTTACACGATATCATTTTTGAAGAGGATTATTTTTAAGAATGCCTTGCATGCCTTGAATTATTTGATGAACATCACCTTGATGCCCTTAACCATCTTTGTATATTTTGAGAGCATATTACATGAGCTTATAACAAGCACCTCAAATAATGGTAATTCAATATTAGAGATCTCATCCTAAAAGAAAACCAACACATGACCAATATGGAGAATAGTAAATAAGGCAAGTTTGCTTTTAATTGGCTTAGAACCTACATCATTACCCATAAGTATGGATCAAGATATTATCCTTTATCCTCTCTTGAAGGAAAACCAAAACCTGAGCCTCTCAACACTTCTCATTTATGTCAATTTTTCCGTTAAAGAAGGATCAAACTCACCTATTTGTCTAACTTAAGATCATCCCTTGATTATGAGATTTTAACCTTCACCCACCTTCCTCCTCCCCTTTTGAGGACAATTGATTGCAACATAGAACCATGTGATTAACCATCATAGTCATGGCCTAATCTTAAATATGGGTACCACAGATCTACCCATAGCATGGTTCTCATGGATACTTTTTGTCTCTAACAAGATGGAATCCCATGGTTATTATCTCTCAAAACCACACCATTTCACATATCATTGACCTTCTTGTGTAAATTTTTTCCCTTATAAAGGTAAACCTCTGAACGTAATTAGATTGGTCCATGTCTAGACACATTTCATCTTGCAAAAATTACTTGGGTCAATATCTTAAGAATTATAGACTACTCCCTCAAAGGATAGCTACCCAAAAACAAAATAAAAATTGTCAAATGTAAGGTAGACTGCTCCCTTAGAGGATAGCTATCAAGACCATTAAAAAAAGCCAATAAGATTAGACTAATCCCTTGAAAGATGGCTAAGTTCACTTTGTCAAAATCAAAGCAATTTCTTGGAAGCTTCCCACATCGATTAGCTTCCCATATACAGAAATAAAGCAAAAGACCCACTATCACAACAAATTCTAAAGCTAAAGTTAGCTCTCCAACAACATAATAAGTTGGAAGCCACAATCAACTTCCACATATAGACTTATTACATTGATCAGTCTACATATAGCATATGATATGGACTTATTTATTATCATTCTTAGGTCACCTATAGAAGGGGAAAATTAATTCACATGTGGTTATCATACATATCCCCCATTATCATTCACACCACCCACCACCCATCTTCCCTTTAGACTATCTGTAAATCAAGGTATCTAGAGCTTACTTGACAACTTGTAATCAATAAACCTTTTTTAATCAACTAACGACCAGTCATGCATAATGTTTGAGGGGCTTATATTCATTAAGTAAATCCCACTTCAGGTTTGTTTTTAGTCTTTATCAAAAATAAAGCATTGTAACCTATTCTTAATGTGCTTGGTTGGTGTTTTCCTCATGAATTTTACCATCCAATGATGCAACAACTATAATCATTCTTTTTACATTCAGTGAGATTATAATGACAACTATACCAATCATAACCATAACCATAACATTCATAAGTAACCATACAACCTTAAGCATGATACCATTCGACCAGTGATATCCAACACATTTTGTACATATAAAACTATGCAATATTTTATTTAGGGTATGAGGAATTGCATCACACATACATAGTCATGAAATTACACATGGCCTAAAGCACATACATACATCAACATACCTTATGAAGAAGGCATCATTTATTTAAAAAAGTTTGCCTCATGAGCTAGATGGTAGCATTAGTGCGAGATGAGGGGATGGTACTCCTATTCATTGTTTCTATCATTTTTGATGATGAATGTGGTTGAAGATGGTAGTCTTAGTTTATGGAGGTACATACACCATCATTTACAATGGAAAGTTGAATGATGATTGTGTGAAGGTAGATATTCTCACATGAATGACATGATCTGATCTTGGTACTAGTCCTTATCATGATTCTTTTAATAGAATACCTACCTATTCTTCCTCGCCAACTTGGTTCTCCATTCTACCGATCGAGAAGGTCATATGATGTCATTAATTCCCTTAAACAATCTTCCCACTAGGAATGGTCATCTCTACCCACCTTTTCACAAAGACACATCACCCTCAATATGATTGATCATCTTGATAAATCCATAATGCACCATCATGATATCTTTTTGTTGCCCTTATCATCTAATTTGCATCTAATGTCTTTCCTTGCTTTGTCATCTTCTAACCCTTGTACGCTTGGTGGTCATTTACATCATTATCACCTTTGGCTTGGTTGATGTAAATTGGCTTCCAACTATGCCTTGTTGTAATTATCACACCTTTGAAACTACCAATATTGCTAGAGGTGGTAACTCCCAAATCCTTCACACTGTAGAAATTCTTCCATCAGAGGTAGGCCAACATGAATTCACACTAATACATTCACCTTCTTGTCCCCTCTATCCTCCCCTTACTACCAGTCCATTGCCATAAGCTTTGAACATTAGACCCCAACCATTGGTATTACCTTCTTTAACATGGTGGTCTTTTCTTTTGTGCTAACTAAATATTCATCCATAGCAAGGGAACCATCATCTTCTCCCAGCCATGTAGCTTCTTGTTGGTTAGGCCCAAACTAGCAGAACCAATAAGTCATTGGTTTTATGGAGCTGGGATCGAGGATACAGACATGGCTACCATTTATCTAGCCTACCCATATATCTCTTGGGTCAAGCAAGTTCCACCCTTTATCGCTTGCCACATTCCTAACTTCCTTGTAGAATCGACTTTAATGTCAAAGAAATTATTTATAGGTCATCACTTTGTTACTACCCTTAAAACTTGGCTTTTAGTAGTGATGAACCTTAGCCAAAGTGAATTTATAGATCTGGATAGACCCCCACCTCCTAAAACTTAGCTCATAATGATCGACACTATCTCCAAACTCCTACCCTTGCATAATTTTAGAAGGTGTAACTTCCTAACAAAGGCACCTCTTCTTTGGATTAGCTCCATTAAAGATCATTTATGGTAATTAGGATTGCATTCCATTCTAATTTATCCTACCTTGCCCATTTTTATCTCGCATCTTACTAAATGTGGGATCATTATGGTAACTATATACTGATCTACACCATTTACTTTCACCGATACCTTCACCAAAACCCAAAACTATTATTTTGTAAAGCCTTCTCCCTCAATGAAAACCAACCCATGTGGTCCATCAAATTAGGGCAGCCAATTTGAACACTAATCACCAAAACCTTGTTAAACTACATTGGCCTGATTTCCATGGACTATGTAGGCATTGTTTCACTTTTAAGGGTAGATCAGCCACTAATAACTAATTCCCATCCCTTTTTTCTTCTCACTCATTTCTATTGCTAATAGTGCCCTCTTGCTTAGGTCATCCTACATCAAGGAAGATTTGAATTATTTCTTCATCATCCTTATGTTTTAACACCATCTAATACTTCCTCTTAAGTTTTTCCCCCATTACTGGGAGAACTACATCGGCCTGAGGTCTTTTTAGACTATGTAGGCAGTGCTCAGTTACTGAGGTTAGCTCAGTTGCATCCTTTATTTTATTTTCCTATCTCACCTAAAATATCTTCCTCCACTTTTCTATGTATCTCCCCACCATCTCCCTCCCTTTAGCTTGTTAATATCTTTAAACCACTTTCCCAACTTGTCAATCTATTTTAACATAAGGGTTGATAACCTTCCTCATTGGCCCCTCTAATCTCCCATAAAACCACCACCTACTTTGCCTCACTAACCTCCCCATAAAATTTCCTTGTACATACTTCATATCTCACTCCCTCACCCACTTTTCATGTTTTTTGTCTCTCACTCCACTTATTACCAACCTTGTCCTTTATCCCTTTCAACTTATTTCACTATTCTCATCATATCCCCTTGCCTTTGGCTAGTTGTTGTACCCTCTTTATCACTCTCTTTTCCTCACTAATTCCCCATCATACTGTGCATCTTGTAATCTTTTTGTTTCTTTTGTAACCATACTTTTTATTTACATGTACTACCACTCTCTTTTGTTCACCATTTTTCCCACCGTACCCATTTTCCATTCTTCTTCTTTGCTTTTATTCCATCCTTTTTGCCTTCTTTTTTTTCTCCACAACTTGTTTCTCCCTAGCTATTTGTCCTTTGAGAATCCTTCCATAATTACCTCTTTTCTTCTTCTCAATTATTTCCTTTTGCCTTTTACATTCCCCTTTTCCTCTTTCCATTTTGATACTGACTTATCTTTTACATCTGTGTGAGTATCCTTGATTTATATCCCTGATTCAATTCTTTCTTTTTCTTTTTATCATCCTTTATCTTCATCTCATTTCCTTTAATTATTTTCCACCATCATCTCCCTTTTCTCCATTTCCTTTCATTTTTCTTGTCTTGAAGACATTCCTTGTTCTTCTTGACCTTCTTTTTCCTCTTATATGACCATGCTTGGCTCCTTCCATCTTTCTCCACCTTCATATTTATATGCAACCTCCTAATCTACCTTCACCTATTTATTCATCCATCACTTGGTCTGCCTTCTCCTCATCCCTTATTGAAACTCATTTATCCTCTCCCATTGGCACTCTGCCTTATTACTCATTATAGTGTGGTCACCATTTGAACTGTTTCTACATACATCTCTTTATTTGCTTCCTCATGTCCTCCATGCCCTTGCCTTAACGTATGAAATCTGGTCAAGTTCATTACTTCAGGTGCATCCCTTTATTCCCTTAATCCCTCTATGTGTTATGCTCAGACCTTCTTTTTTATACTTCTCCAAATACTCCATTCACCCTGCCTATGACCTTTCTCCCTTTTAAACCCTCTATCCATTTTTAGCATGCTACAACCTCAAAAGTCTTCCACTTAATTTGGGTTTACTATGAGATATATACCAATCATACAATTTTATGACATAATTGGTTAGGATTGTGGGCTCATATGACCAACCAACAAGCCTGAGCATTGTTAGGCCATCAAGAGGAACATTCCTTCCCCACCCCCTCTGGTCTTAACTATTTTAAACCCCTTTTACTCTAACCTTCAAAGATGTTAGAATCAAAACTAAAACCACCTTCAAATGGAATATTTGGGATACCGATGTGGGTATGATATCTACACCCTAACCTTCTAACCAATAATTTTCCTTGATTATCCCTTCTCAGACTACATCTTCTTATGCCTTAAAATAGCCCTACTCTTTAATCATAATCCACAACCTGATCCCTCATTTAATTAATATTATTATTATTATCCTCAGTCTATATTCCAAAACCCCTCAATGTCTTTCTCTGAATTCCCTAAAAACCAATGCTTACTTATTTTGGAGCCCCACTGACTCAAGGATAAAGGGTTTAAATATTTTCCACTTCTCATTTACCCACTCTGCTACTTTGCTTCCAATTGTTGAATCATACCCTTCCATATCCTGTTAATGATATTGTTGTGAAGTGTGCACAATGTTGGCTTATTTGGATGGTGATGAAATAACGCATTGGGTCACCATGACAATTCAAGTAGTGTCAAATTTAATAAAGCTTGGTAAATCATATTTCTCCTTTTTTCAAATGGTGACAAAAATTTCATGCTTGAACCTACTTATCCACAACTGCAAATTTATTTTGCATAGTTGATGTAATCATCTAATTACATCCTAGGTAATCTCATCTAACTTTTCTACCAAACCAATCAGAAAACTATTTGATACCCATATTTTCCACCCTTTTGGAACTTCTCTTTATCTAACATCCTTCAACTAGACCTAACTACATGATATCAAATTGGGGCAACCAAGTTAACCAACACTCTTCATCTTAAAAGAACTACATTTGGCCTAACATTATTTTTGGACTCCTATCCATGGAACTATGTAGGAAGTATCCACTTACCACATGCATCTAGAGTCAACTCAACTATCCACTTTTAACCCATACCCAATCCACCCATGCTTTCACCATGTCCACCTTGATGTTGGCTGCTTCTAACTTAAAACATTAGTGTGTTTATCAAAAACATTTGACTATAATGACCAACCTTACCATGTTGAACTTTTCAACATTTGTGCCACATCGTGCATGAAATGATCAATTAAGTTTTTTTTTAAGAGCACTTCCTACCCTAGATACTTGTAACCAACATAGAACCTATCTAGATGACTTGATAGGCCTAACTTGATCAACTATGACCAATGTTATGGATCGATTATCCCTATCACTTATCTTTCAAGGATCGGCCTTATTTTGACTAACATAGTAGCTTTAATCTCTATATAATCTTAAATATTATGCTTAGATGCATTTTGTGAACCCTTTGGCATTTCACATGTCCAACTACCTAATGGCACCACCTAGTGCCTCCCCACCAACTACTTGTCAAACCTACACGTGA
Source organism: Torreya grandis (assembly GCA_037957365.1). Taxonomy (NCBI): domain Eukaryota; kingdom Viridiplantae; phylum Streptophyta; class Pinopsida; order Cupressales; family Taxaceae; genus Torreya; species Torreya grandis. The sequence goes on from JARHVA010001572.1 coordinate 2,003,829, forward strand.
TTAAACCTTCCCTCATCGAATCTTAGTTTGAGGGGGAACACCTCCTCCCATACTCAGAGTACCCTAACCTTTGACCAAGCGATTTATTTTTATTTTGAAGCTTGTTAATTTAAAACCACATATTAAAAAGGGGTAAAATATAGATGCTAAAAAACTATGCACTTGTAGTTTTTAATGACTAAATGCCTCAGGACCCCCTAAAGACCCCTTAAACCTTTTTAACCCTTAACAAACCCCTCTTAACCTAACTAAATCACTATTTTCCTAGTCACATAATACTATTTGAAATTACTATTCACTATGGGACCCACTATCACTATTCATGATGATGTGGCAAGTGGAATGGTATGTGACATAACAAGTGACATGGCATGTGACATGGAAGGTGATTTGGGATGTGATATGGAAAGTGACATGGTTTAGAAGTGATGTAGCTTGATGTAGGACATCATACCCCACCTGGGACCCTTCCCAAAATGATTGATGACCTCATTTAAGCATCACAAGTTCCCCCCTTGAAATATGGTAAATTTCCCATCAAGGGACCATTATTCAACATGTATTTTACTTGAAATTAACCTCCAAAATAATATTAATACCTATTTAAGATAAAGGGTACCTATTTTTGACTTCTTAACTCAAATGGGACACTCACCAACCCAAATGGGAATCCCCACCCACCTCATTTTGACTAATTCATCCACCACATAGAAAATGGTGCCATACCTCTATTATTCCTCTTTTAGAATGACTCTTCACAACATATGCTATAAATCCCCCCTTTCCTTCACCCAGGGTTAAGTTGGATTGTGGCAAATTAGTATTTTTTATCATTTACATTTTCTTACAGGTTTTTAGAGGAAGTTATCCACTTGAGAAGGAGTTCATCCTCATCTTAGAGGATAAAATATTCAAAGCATCGAAGCTCTACCAAAATCACTCTAGGACTTCATCAATAATATCATCAACAACACCATCATCGACAACCATCTCAAAGGTAACTTTGTTTATTTTATTTCAACTTATTATCTCCATTGGCCTCTTCTCTCTTGACCTCCATACCTTTCACCTATTTTTTCCCCCATTTTTCACTTACTTCATTTAATTCCTTGGCCATATTTACCCACTTGACCCTTTTTACCTCTTTTCCATAATTCACCCACTTGACCCCTTTTGACTCTTGGCCATATTTACCAACTTGACCATTAATCCATTTTACCCTTTTCCCTTCTATCTTATTGATCATTTTAAGCATCACCATATTGATCATTTAAATCATTTATCAACCTCAACCAAACCATCTTTCCCTTTTGACCATTTCCAAACCAAAACCATAACCTTGCCACGACTAGCCTTTTAGCATTTGCTTTATTTAATCATTTTCTTAGAAAAGCATCTATCTTAATTGTATTCAATTTCAGATTTTTTATCATTTAATGCAATTATATTTAATTTTATCATTTCAATTTAATTATCCAAATAAGGTGGATTGACATCCTCCTAATAATCTTTCACTTCTAAGACCTAGCTCACGCTAGGCAATCCACTTTGCTACTTGTCTAACAAACAAGTTTTCTTAGTGTTTTCTTATTAAAGGTTATTCCTTCCTATCCGAAGAGGATTATTCACCATCATATAGATCATGCACACATTTTATACTAGGTTCTCATAACCATTACCCTTATTGATAGTTTCTTCTTTTCATAGTTAGAAAAAAGGAAAAAATAGAGAGAAGCACGGTCGAGCAGTTGGACATGGGCTCTAACCTCAACAGTGATCAAGGAATGAATTAGGAGACATTTTAAAATTGATATTTAGTTGATTTGATTATGATAGTATGTCAATTGGAGTAGGTTTGGATTAGTTTGATAGGGTTTTAAAATTGTTTGGGTCATGATGCCCTAGTTTGGGTTTTTGGTGAAATTAAGAAAATTAGCAGGTGAAATTGAGATTTGAAAGAAGATTTAGGTTGAGAGGGGGTGTAAGATAGTTTTAGGTAGTTTAAATTTTGGAAATAGTTTTTTCGGTATAGTTTTTGGGTAGATTGGGTTTAAGGGTTTCACCATTGGTGATCACACATAGTGAGCATCAACGGTTCAACCTAACCATTGGTGGTCAAACATTGAGGTAAAAGGAAATGAAACTATGATCATGGCCCTCACAAAGAGATGGGACCTAGCCATGAACACATTTTTATTTCCAACTAGGGAGATGACCATCCTCCTAGAGGATGTTCATAGGATCACATGGCTACCCATTTGAGGGGAGCTAATTTATCACATCGAGAGTAAGGAGAGGGATTACCATATGGATCTGGTATATGGAGTAGATTAGGTCCATGCCAGGTATCATGTAGGTGGTTTTAGCTATGGTCCATTATACTAGAGGAGGGGACTAATGTTTATTGATGATGATGATGATGATGGTAGTGTCCTATTTTACATTACTTGATTTGAGTAGTGATCAATTTTTGTATCTACTATTAGGAGTGTTAATGGAGATGTTGTTGGGGAGGACTGTGTTTGGGTAGGCACTAGTGTTACTAGTTTATATTTATAGGGAGATTTAGACCTTTTCAGTACATAGGTGATATGGGATCAGCATTGGGTTTGTGCTCCATTATTGGGCATACAAACACATTTGGGTATTAAGACCTTTAGGGATACCATGAGATGACTACACTCTAACAGATTATAGGGTGGGTTTTTTAAGATAGAGGGGAGATTATGTTGATATGTACTGGTGGTGGTATGAAGAACATTTATTAGTTTAAAGATGTGTTAGAACATTTAGTTGTTAGTGACATCATTTGGAGGCCATAAGTGGGTTGACCTAGGTAGGCCTAGTATAGTTACCACAATCTATCACTATAGAGATAGAGATGGATATATGGGAGGTGAGAGGGGGAGATGGATCTGATCCCCTTTGACCAATTTTGATGGTAGTTTAGTCTTGTTCAAGGGATTCCACCAGTGTTTCTAAGATATAGGAGGGAGGATGATGATTTCTTACTTCTAGAGCCACAACCATAAGATGTTATATTAGATCATGATTAGCTACTTGAAAGAGTATAGATAGATGATGCTAGTGTGGTAGATAGATATATAGCATGATATCAAGCCTTATGTGTAGCATCTAATTTTGGATAGGGTGACAAGGGCTAGTAGGACATGGATGTAGATCTAGTAGGGGCACCAATTTAGGGTGGTAGCTAGGATGGACAAGCACAAGTAGCATTAACAGCCACCTAGGCATGGTTCATAAGGTTATAGGGATAGGTAGCCACTCTACAAGGCTATATTGTCATCTTACAAGGTCATGTTGCCACCTTTATAGGATAATGAGATCAAGCAAGGATCTCTTTTTTTTTGGTGACCCAGAGGAGAGATACCTTGAGACAGAGGGCAGGAGTGGTGGTAACACTGATAAGGGGACCAAAAGGAGGACTTGATATGATTTTTCTGACATGGTAATTATCTATGTATGAGGAGTTGAGATACTATAAGGTGATATTACTAGCATGATGTCTATTAGAGCCTTGATGGGATGAATACAAGGCTAGTTTAGTAGGTGGTGTAGCTGTGGTGACTCCAGGTTAGTGGGACTCTATAATGAGTTATTGTAGTTGGTGGAGTAAGAGGGGCCAGTGATAGTGGTTCCCTAAGGGCCTGATTATATGATGTATATATTTTTGATACCAACCTACATGTCGATGATGTGAGATGTATATGAGAGAGAGTGATGATACACATTTGTTATATTTATTATTTTGAGGACATGATGTATATGATGATTTTTCATGATGATGTTGATGATTATATAGATGTGATTTATCTTTCATGGTGGCATGTTTTAATGTGATGTTTATGCTTACATTTTGGTTTATAGTTTGATGTTATATGATGTTGTGATGATGGTAATTTTGTTTACGATTATGATGATGTGGGTTTATGATTTGATGTTTATAAGATGAATTGTTGTGATGTTATGGTAAATGGATAGGATGATATATAAATAGATAGATGATGTATGATGTTGATTATGATGTTTTGATCATTGATTTTTTTTATGGGTATGATGATGAATGGTTTATTTAGGGTTGATTGTGATATTATGTATGTTCATATGATGTTTTGATGATAGATGGATAGGATGATATTATAGATAAAGAGATGATGTAGGATGTGATTCATGATGTTTTGATCATAGATATATATATATATGATGTATATTCATGGATATAGTTCATAATGTTGTGTTTACCATGAATGTTTGTTATTCATGATCATGGAGATGTAATGTGATTATGGTTAAGGATGTGATGAAAATAAATAAAGTAAGTTAGATGACAAACTAAATGTAGGAAAAAGAGATGAGAATTATGATACAAATGTCTACATGAACCAATGGTAAGGGGGTAAAGAAAAAGCATAGTGCTTTTTTATTGATAAGGACCTAACAAACCTGAAGTTAGATTGGCTTAAGGAAACTAAAACTTTTGTATGATTTCCATTAGCATGATTTGGTTGATAAAAGGTGTCTTGATCACATTATGTCAAGTAAGCTCAAAATAACTTGATTAAAAAGATGATATAAAGGGAAGGTAGGTGATAGGTGAAAGGCAAATGGGTGGATAGGTAAGGTAACCTTAAGTGGGTTAGTTTATCCCTTCTATGGGTGACCTAAGATCCATAATAGACAAGTCCATACATCAATGCTAAATGTAGACCAATCGATGTGGGAAGTCTACTAATGCTAGATATGGAAGTTGATTGGAGCTTTCTTGGGATATTTGATTTTGACATAGGATTTTTTGTTTATTGATTTTGTTTTTGATAGTTTCTAAATTTGATCAAGGTGGGAAGCTTTATATGATTACTTTTTACCCATTTGACTTAGCCATCCTTTAAGGGAGTGGTCTAATTTTGGGTTTGTATGTTTGGTAACTATCCTTTAAGGGATTAATATATCTTTTAAGTAATTTGATTTTGCATAGTTGTCCTTCAAAGGAGTAGTCTGTAATGCTAGAAATATGTGATCCAAATGATAGTTTGATATCTCAAATTATTTTAATGATTTGTTGGTTTTATACATGGACCAGTCAATTTAGGCTTAGAAGGTTTCCTTTATGAGGGAAAAAATTTATCACAAAGAGGTTAATGGTAGGTGAAAGGAAGGCATAGACACTCAAAACCTATATATGATGGATTTAGATGTCAAACTACCTTTTGACCCTCATCTGACCTTGCATCTAGTGGACCACCTAGTCAATTAGAATCGTTTACAAACTTGACCCTATCAAACCCCTAACTAAACACATTTGACTAAACCATTTAATTCACCCCTTTTAATTTACTTTAACCCATTTTATTTTGGCCCCTTGACTACCAATGGTTAACTCAACCATCGATGGTTGGCCTTATCATCAATGGTTAAGTCTCCAATCCTACTTAAAAATTTTAAAGCATTGATAGCTTTATGCAAGATAAATATCTCCCTAAATAGAAGCTTACTTTTAAAACTAGCTTGAAAATGTCATGAATTGGCAACTCTATCCCCTATCAAATTAGTAACTTCCTCCATCCCAATTAGCAACTTCATCCTATAAAAAGAGAAGAGGAGGAAGTGAAATGGATCCACAATCCATAATATTGCATCCAAGATCTCTTGCATACATGTATCCAGCATCCTTCAATAATCAAACAACATCATCAAAGACCTGAAGCTCTATCAGAATCACTTTCAAAAGATAAAGTATTGTCACTCTAGACAAATTGCTTCACCTTTCACCATCAATTTTTAGGTATCTTTTACTTATTTTCATTGATTTATCTTATTTTTAACCTTATATCAGACCCATCAATATATTATTTTCCACCCCTCATCCCTATAATAGACCTCACACCCAATCTATACCTTCTTTTTTGATCATTTCTAAAATTATACAAGTAACCACTGATGGTTAGCACAACCATTGATGGTCACTTCAACCGTCAATGGTTACCCAACTATCGATGATCAGCCTAAACTGGTGATGATTCACTTTACTACTAATGGTCATTATAGCATAAAAATATAGAAAGTTATTTTTAGCCTCATGACCCTAGTCAAACCCAAATTTATCTATTTTTACCTGATTATAATACCTTTTTTAATTTTCTAGACCAAATCCTGACCATTTTAGCATAAGTATTTACCGACTTTGCTACTTTTGGTTACTTTTCTATTAACTAGCATTCTAATATATTTGAGTTACATTTCATTTATCTTATGCAAGTAGATATTTACTTTATCATTTCCAACATAATTATTATAACAGTGGATTGATGGCCTCCTAGCAAGCAATACAATTATTGGATCTAACTTACACTAGGTAGTCCACTCATCCATCCATCTGACACCCCTTTTTTAGTGTTTTTCTTATCTACAAGTTATTCCATCCTAGCCAAAGAGGAGTTCCCATCATCGTCTAGAATCACGTGTGTACTTTACCAGGTATCCTTTTACACACCCTATTACTAGTTTCATTATTTTTTTTCAAAATTACTAAATGAGTAGAGATTAATTGAAACATTTTGGCACACCTAGTGGGACCAATTCCCTTCTTCCTCCTTTATTGTTTGCTCATCAAATGAAATATAAAAATTTATTTTTGGGCTTAAAATAAACCTATTGCATGATTGATTTCTTTCTTGTCTTAGGTCATCTAGTAACTTAGGAGGCAAAGTAATTAATCATATATTTCACACTTATTATCACACACTTAAGCCAAACCACAAAATAATTAACACATCAAAACATACTTGATACAAGGTACAATTAGGATTTCATCATCTAGTGGTAACCTTACCCCTTCCTGGTTATCCTACTTGGATTTCAACACAAAGGGGATAACCAACTCAGCTATCTGGTTAAGTATAAACTCTGAACTCAGTATATTTTGGCTAATCACTCGACACTCTTACCACTATGGGACCATGAAGTGAGGGGGTAGGCCCCAATACCAAGCCATATACTAAATTTTAACACAGATTTCTCTTGAGTGACTAAAAAACCTAAAACCAGCTGTGGATTTCCTCTTTAGTACTTGATATACAATTCAAATTTCCTCTTCACACTTTCTAAGGCATAAGCCAAAAACAATCTAAAAATAATCCTAGGTTTAAATGCACTTTCAATGTATGCATTATTTGCCTTGAATTATTTTCTTTTGATTACTCTTTGTTTAGGTGTGAGTTTCATCATATTATTTCCTATTTTCTCACATGGTCTTTACTACAAAACCTCTGAGAAACCAAACCAATCAACCACAACATTTTTCTCTTCCTCCATGGTAGATAATTTTAATGATAAGGGTTTACCTCATTTTTATCCCCTTCCTACTAGACTCTTGATTATTTCTGAGGGTGATGCAAATTTTATCACCTTCCTTGATAACAATGTTGTAGTGCTTCAACATTATCTTAATAACTTACCTCACCATACCTCTATTATCTCAGTTCCTCCTACAGACCCTCTTTATGGTATGCCTCCCCATCTTATGGTGGGTACTACCTCAACCCAACCCTTTCTGACCCAAGCCTCTTCTTCCAACATCCCATCTCTTACCAATACCCAAGCCCAATCTAACATTTCAACCTTTAACCAAACACCTCCTACCACACCCCACACTTCACATATGGGTTCAAATTTACCCCTAGTTACCTATACTCCACCTACCATGGGGTTATCTTCTACCCATATTTCCACCCTTCCCTTTCTCACAACCAATCACCAATCTTGGAACCTTCTCTCAAAGATAATAATGAAGGATCCATTTCCTCTTCTTCACTTAAGGGATTAATTTTTGAAACCAATGACTAAGGAACTAAACCCATCTACAAGCCCTTTTCTAGACTAGTCCAAAGTTTAGAGTTCACTTCTTAACCTAACTTTGATAGAGCCACCTTTTTCAATCATCTTAGAGTCCCTTATCAAAACAAATTTGAATTATCAACCTCTCTTGAATCCACCCTTAAACCCATTATTACCTCTTCACCAAATACATCTTCCAAAACCATAAGCAAATCATCCCAACAACCTCCTTCTAAAATTGCTAAATAACCTTATGTTTCCCTCACCAAATTGATCAAGAACCTAGGAATTCATCCCACACCTAGACGCACTCACCCCTCTTTGAATTTGGACTCAACCTCATTTATTCCACTAACATAACCTCCAACTAAACCAACTAAGAAGGTAGAGTTGCCCAAACCTCAACCTTGAACTAGACCCATGCCACCTCCTTCCCTATTACCTTCCATCTTAGGACCCCATCTTTCTACCATTCCAGTTACCTATTCTTCTTCTAAGAAACCATCCCCATTTTCTACACATGTGCCTACACCCATCAAACCCTCTAGTTCTTCATCATTTTTAACTAACTTACGTACCTCTACTTTCCCACCTATAGCTAAACCTTCATCATCCAAGTCTTCCATATCCAAATATTTAACCTCTAAACCAACCATAACCAAGTAAACCAAACCAAACCCACTAATTAAAACCATTCTTCCAACTACAACTTCCATGGTAAATCCTACACCCAATAAGGTACCCATCCCTAAAACTATAAACCCATCACCTCCAATACCTTTGAATGAATCCTACTCAACCATCCTATAAAGGTTGTTACAAATTTCTTCCTTTAGCTTACACCCTATCAAACCATTATACCCTTCCAATACCAAACCATCCTAGTTCAATAATAACTTGATCCGTGTATATCATAAGGCACTAGGACATGACATGGAAAACTACAAATCTCTCCAAGTTCTCATTCATAGCCTATATGATGAGGATGATCTGTTACTAGATGAACCCTTCTTACCCCCATTACCAATCTTACCATCAACCTAACCTACCCAACCTTTTCCTACTTTCCCAGTCCTACCCAAGGATCAAAAGGAGGAACCAAAGCAAGCATCAAACCCATCAAACCCCCTCATCCACACTATTCATGTGGTTATGTTATCCCAAGACCAATAAAAAGATAAGGAAAAATCCAAATCATCCATCCCATGGATATACCCTTCAACCCCTAAATCTACCAACTAAACCCAAACATCTCCACCATCACCTTCACAACCACCAAAGCCTAAAGTATCCATTTTAGGACCCTCTCCCTCCAACCCATCTAAATTCATCTAGTGTATCATGTTAAAACAACTTCACCAGACCCTGGTGAAAATGAGTCTTTATGAACTAGTCAACACCTCACCCAACCATCGTCAAGCATTGATCGATTCTATGTAATCTATAGATGTTTAACCAAATAATCCTCAACCTATTGTATCCTTTTTTGGAGCCCTCCAACTTCTTCCCCCATCACATTTTAGGATTCTAAAATACCTCCTAGTCATCTTAAGGATTTTGAACCTCCCCTTTTTATTACCACATACATCAATCAAACCCACATCAAATACATGATGATTTATGGAGGAGATAGCATCAACATTATCTCCTCTTATGCATATGACAACCTTTAGCTAACCAAAATAATCATGCTAGAAGGTATAGTTATCCTCCACTCCTTTAATGATACCATGGCCACTATCTTAGGGACTATTGTCCTCCATATATAACTAGGGCCTCATACCTTTCCCAAACTATTTTATGTTATAAAAGGTGAGTTTAAATACAATATGCTACTCACCCTTGGATTAGTGCTATGAATTGCATCCCTTCCACCCTACACCGATGTGTCAAATTTGAGCATGAGGGATAAGATATTACCATCAAAGCTAATCCTAGTCCCTTTACCTCTTGTAATATGACATCCTAGCCTAATCACATTCTTATTCCTCCTTCATCTATCTCATAACCAAATTCTAACAAAACCACACCACTAACCATAACCAGCAACACTACTACTCACAACAATGATGAAGCATCAACTAGCTCAACCATCCCTTCATCCCAAATTCTAGTTGAGGACCCCTTGTAATCCACATTTTAATGACTCTCTTGGGGAATATCATCTTTTAGTCTTATATTATTTCCCTATTCTACAATAATATGGGAACCTTAAATATAACCCTTCTTATGATCCCAACATTATAACCATCATCCCTTTTGGGCTCCCCAACAAGTAAAAAATTTTCATCTATGGGGGACTTGATTAGCCACTTCTCACTCCCACCACTACCCCATTCATCCAATGATTCACTGCCAATTTTTATTACTTGGACAAACTATCCTTTAACAAAGCTTACCTTTACTGATGTGCTTAGAAGGGGTTTGGTCTTGGCCTCTATGAATAGGGACCTCACAAGTTACCCATAAATAAAAACTCAAAAACCTCATGATTTCTTTGGCCTTGGGTTTGTACCACTAGAAGAACCCAAATCACCAAAACCCATTACCACCATCAATGAATAATTTTTTACCACACCAACCCCATTTCCCTTCAAACTTAAAGACTCTGATATCATCCCATCTAACTCTTTTTATCAATACCATTAGTTTAGGCCTCTTAACCTATCAAAAGGGTAGCCAAACTAAAACCCTTCCTCTCATCCATCCTGAAATGATTAAACATGATTCTCCTACCATCAACACCATCTAATGACAAGATGATTCCATTTTCACCTACCATAGTACGGGGGATTCATTAATTCATAAATCTCTTCCTCTTAAGAATCAAACTATGTTGAATGAATCTAGCATTGATGTTAACTTAGGTACTTAGGATAAACATCATTCCCATCACCAAACCCATAGGGGGCTTTTTGCTCTACATCAATTTTTTTGACCTCAATCTCACTTGCCCAAAGGATGACTTTTCTTTGCCAAACATTGACCAAATTGTTGATCTTATAGCCAGTCATGAAATGTTATCTCTCATTGATAGTTTTTCAAGATATAATCATATCTTGATTTCCCCCAGACATCAACATAAAACATCCTTTTTTACCCCATGGAGAACCTTCTGCTATAGGATCATGCCCTTTGGACTAAAGAATGCTAGAGCAACTTATCAGTGGACCATGACCTATATCTTTCACGATCTCATCCATAAAATTATAGAGGACTATGTGGATGATCTCCTTATGAAATCTAAACATCACAAGGATCACCTAGTTGTTCTCACCATTATCTTTGATTGACTAATCCATTATCATGTCAAGATTAATCCCAAGAAATGAATTTTTGGAATCTTATCAAGAAAACTTCTTGGTTTCATCATCTCTCTCTATGGAATTGAAATAGACCTTGCCAAATTTAGAGCAATCTTGAATATGCCTCCGCGTACCAACCTTACACAACTCTAAAACCTACATGGTAAACTTTAAACTATTTATCGCTTCATCTCCTAGCTATCAGTTAGATGTCAACCCTTTCACCACCTCTTAAATAAAGACACCTCTTTTAAGTGGACTAAGGAATGTCAACAAACCTTTAATTTAATCAAGGAGTATCTTCTCTTTCCACCTATCCTCATCCCCCCTAAGGAAGACCAACTTTTTTACCTATATATATCTACTACAAACCATTCCCTAAGGGTAATGCTCACTTATCATGACAACCAAAATAAAGAGTAAGTCATCTATTACATTAGTTTCACCCTTGTTGAATATGAAACTTGGTATGCCCATCCCAAAAAACTCTACCTCACCTTAGTTTTTGTGGCCTCCAAACTCTACCACTACCTTATTAACCATAAAACATACATCATCACCAACACTAACCCCCTTAAGTATATACACTCTAAGTGATAACAAAACTAATGTATGGCTAAGTGGCTCATGCTCCTAACTGAGTTTGGTCTTGAGTTACTTCTAAAAAATTACATTAAATGAAAAGTAATTTTTGATCAATTTGTCAAATCTTCTCTACTACAAAATCAACCTCTTCCTCTTGCCTTTCTAGATGAGTATATTGTAAGTCTTTCTCAGAAGGAACGCACCTACCAAATGACCATGTTTTTTTATGGCTCCAAATTCCAATATGGTGTGGGTGTTAGAGTTATTCTCATTCCCCTTAATGGTGAACATCTTCCCCTTTATTTTTAAATTGACTTTGAATGCACCAATATTGTGGCTAAATATGAAACCCTAGTCATAGGTCTTCAAACTGCTCTAGCCTTGGGAATCAAAATAATTAGTGTCTTTGGTGACTCCTAACTAGTCATCAACCAGGTCAATGGATCTTATCAATGTGAAAATGATATCCTATTGAAATATAAACAACTTATAGATATACTCTTAGCATCATTCAATCATTATCTTATCTAGTCAGTTCTTTAATCTACTGATAAATTTATAGACACAATGGCTTCCCTTGCTTCCCAAATCCCATCTTAGCCGATCAAATCCAAATTATTTGTCACCATCCATCATTTTATCACACCCTTATTTATCAATTCTAATCTTCATACCATTTTTAGTGTGAAAACATCTCCTTCTAACATTTAGTATGACCAAAATTTTGACTACCTTAACCTTGGAATTATTCCTCCTAACCTTTCAAAGAATGCCCAAAGAGATTTGTTTAGGGTACCTCTCATTATACCATACTAAGGGGAATCCATTATAAATTTGGCTTCAATGGCATCCTTATCCATTGTCTACATAGCCATGAAACCTCCCACACTATTAAGGAAACACATGATGGGATCTATGGGGGATACTTGAGTAGCCTAGCCATCGCTAAGCATATTCTTTGCCTTGGATATTATTCACCCTCCCTCAATCAAGATTATTATGATTATGTAAATAAGTGTGTCAAATGTCAAAAACATGTTATCTTACATCATGTACCTTCCCATGGCCTTCAAGTATCTATAAATTATTGACCCTTCTTGTAATGGGATCTTGACCTTATTGGGGAAATCAATCCCCACTCTTCATAATGACACCAATATATCATTACGACCACCAAATATTTCACCAAATGGGTGGAGGCCATCCCACTTATCTCAACCAAAGCTAAAAAAATTATTTACTTCAACAATCACCACATCATCTGTCACTTTAGTGGTCCTCATAAGATCATCACCAATAATGGGAAATCTTTTAAAAACCAAAAATTTCAAGGTCTCTACAATGATTTTAGCATCAATTTAAGCTTTTCCTCACCTTATCATCCATAAGCCAATGGATAGGTTAAATCCTTTAACAAAACTCTCATCAACATGTTCACCAAAGTAGTAAGTGCTTTTAGTCAGGATTGGCACCTACACATCCCTTTCACTTTATGGGCCTATCACACTAGCATTCAAACCTCTATGGGTGCTACCCCTTTCTATCTCATCTTTAGTGTAGAGGCTATCTTTGTATATAATTACACTAAATACTTTCTAAGAGTTACTATTAGCTAGAACATCTCACACCTCTTAAACTTCTTGATGAACATCACCTCGCAACACTTACTCATCTTCATGTCTATCAACAATGAATCAAGCATGCATATAATAAACACCTAAAAGAGTGAGAGTTCAAAATTGGAGAACTCATCCTTAAGGAAAAACAACATGTAACTAATATGGATAAAAGCAAAAGGGGTAAGTTTACTCTCAATTAGCTTGGACCTTATATCATAACCCATAAGTATGGATTAAGTGCTTATCATTTATCCTCTCTCGAAGGCAAACTAGAACATGAGCCTCTCAATGCTTTGTATTTGCATCATTTTTATTGTTGAAACAAGGATCAAACTCACCTTTGTGTCTAACTTAATCTCATCCCCTTATTTATAATATGTTTACCTCCTTTCACCTACCTATCTCTAATCCTCTTGGGGACAATAGATTACAACATAGAATCATGTGAATATCTATCATAGTTATAACCAAATCTTAATCATGGGTACCATGGCTCTATCCATGGCATGGTTCTCATGAATAATTTTCATCTCCAATTAGATGGAATCCCATGATCACTTGTCTCTCAAATCACTTTTGCCATCTATCATTAACCTTTTGTGCTAAATTTTCACCTTCATAAAGGAACACCTTTAAGCCTAAATAGACTTGTCCATGTCTAACCTAGCATTCAAAATTGAAAACTTGGGATACCAACATATCACTTGGGTCCATATCTCTAGTATTGTGGACTGCTCCTTTGAAGGATAGTTGCCCAACACCTAAAATTTGTTTAAAAATAGACTACTCCCTTAAAGGACAACTATAAAAATCCAATTCTAGACCACTACCTTGAAGGATGACAAAGAAATAATCCTTAAAAGCTTCTCGTATTGATCAACTTCAACAACTTATCAAAATAAGAAAAGCAACAAACAACCCTATGTCAAAATTAAAGTAAGTAAGCCCCAATTAGCTCCTATAAGTGCCATTTGTAGACTTCTTGCATTGATCAGTCTATGTATTATCCTAATATGCCACAATCAGCTCCTATATATGACATTTGTAGACTTCTTGCATTGATCAATCTACATATCATATTAAGGCATGGACTTGTCTATTATGGTTCTTTGGTCACCTATAGAAGGGGAAAGCTAACAAACATCAAGTTACCTTTTCACCCATTTATCATTTAACCATTGACCTATCACCTCCCTTCCCTTCAATCCCTCTTTGAAATCAAGGGAATATGAGCTTACTTGATACAAAGTGATCAAGATACCCCCTTTCTCAATCAAATCATGTTCATGTAAATCATTCAATAGGCTTATGTTCACTAAGTCAATCCAACTATGCTTTCTTATTTTTAGGTCCTCACCAACCTAAAACATCATGCCTTTTATTTTCCTTTCATTAGTTCATTTGTATGTATGTCTCATAACTCTTATCTCTTTCTCAAATTTAGTTCTTTACCTACACCTAATTTATGTGCTTTCATTATTTATTCATATCATGTATCTTATTCAAACATAAAACCATTATTCTCATCAATGCAATCATAACATTATGAACCATGAATAGAAAAAATAGAAACCATATCCCACATCAAAAACCATAATCACAATATACCATTGTAACATCATAACAACATATTATCCTCATCAAACATCATCCTACAATAAATCTAAAATATCATCCTATATATGAATATTATATCCTCATCCAATCTATAAACCACATTATCATAGTCATATTATAAACAACATCATCGAAATCTATCTATCAACTATTCATGATCATGTGCAAACTAAACTAAACAACAAAAATCTTGATTGAAAACATGTTGTCAACTACATCATTATATAAACAAATGATCATCATCATCCATCATCACATACCTAAACTAAAGAGTCAACAATAAACCTACACCTAAATCATCATATATGTCATCCATAATCCATAAACATAACCACATCATGATCCTAATCTACATCTATATCATCATCATCATAATACATCAATACATAATCAATTAAACATCATCAACATTAGAAAATCATCATCATGTCATATGTCAACATGTCATCCATATAATCAAATGTCAACAATATAATTAGCATAATCAGTATATAATCATCATATACATCAATATGGAAATATAATAAATAATGTATCCATGTCTCTCTTGCTCATATACATCTCATGTCATCAGCACATAAGTTGGTATCAAAATCAAAAATGTATAATATATAAGGACATTTATTAGACCCCTAGGGCACCACTACCAATGGGCCCACCTACACCACTACCCTAGATCTATCTACACCTATACATGCACTACCATCTGGTGGTGGTCCCCCTAAAAAATCCCTACCTACCCCACCCTTAAACCCCACTATCTTAGAGTAGCTATAGATGGACCCCCTGCTAGGATATCCATGTACTCTCCATATCTCATCTCCAATGTAAATTTTACTAGCACTATTCCCTCAAAATATCTCAGCTCCTTAATGATGGCTAGGTACCATGTCCTTATAGCTATGTCAAGTGGTCCTCATGCTACTGTTATGATTTCTTTTGCCCTCTATCTTAATGAATCTCTCTCTTGAGTCACTAATATATGATCCTTACCTGATCTTACTCACCCATCACTATAGAAACCTACCCCTATAAGGTGACAATTTATGCCTATAAAGTGGCCACATATCCCTATAACCCAATAATCTAGGCCTATGCTACTTATAGTGCTACTACCACTTGACCATCCTATTTCGATACCCATATAGGGTCTACATCCATAGGTTACTACCCCCCCATCACCCCATCCAAAGTTAGCCACTACATATCTATCCTAGTACCAAGCACCATATTCATCTACAACACTAGCATCATCTATCGGAGCTCTCAATGGCAACTCCTCCTAGTCTAAAATGACATCATATGGATGTGGCTCTGGGAGTAAGAACTCAACCTCCTCCCTCCTATATCAAGGGAAATCTAGTGGGATCCCTTGTACCAATCTAAACTACCACCATACTCAGTGAAAGGGGATCAAATCCATCTCCCCATCTCTCTTCCTATAAATCTAGTGCTAGCTCTGTAAGGATAATGTATAGTACTAGTGCCCAGGCCAACTAGGCCAACCCACATATGGCCTCTATAACACATCTCTTACCACCAAACCCTCCAAAGCATCCTAAAACTATTCTATATATCTATCTCCTCCACCCTCCCTTGTCAAAGCATAGTCACCTATCCATCTAGTAAAACCCAATGAAAAAGGCTCCTGGCTAAATCCATCCCATGGTAGCCCCAATCATCTCACAACCTGAATGTGCTCATATGCCTAGCAGTGGAGTATGAAACTGACACTAATCCCATATTTTCTATGTGCTTAAAAGGCCTAGAGTTCCCTATAGATATAAAATAGTAGCACTAGGGCCCATCCAAACACTATCCTCCCTAGCAATATCTCCTCTAATACTCTTAGTAGTAGGTATTATGGTAAGGCAAAATAAGTCACTACCACCATCATCATTGTTAACAATCACTTATCCCTTAGGTCCCTTTGGTATAATGGCCTGATCCTAAACCCGCCTACATGCCACTTAGCATGAACCCATTTTACTCCATATAAGAGATCCATGTGGTAGTCCCACTCCTCACTCTTAATATTATAAATGGGTTCCCCCTGAATGCATAGTTGTGTGATCTTTATCACATCCTCCAATAAGATTATCATATCTCCAGTAGGTAACATGAAGGTGTTCATCATTAATTCACATCTCTTGATGAGTGTAATGATCATGGCCATATCCCATGGTAGGTGTTGATAATGAATCATAGCCCCTAGGCCAACCATCTCCATACATCTCCACTCCTCTACAATCATTGCATCCTGTACCTTGGTGGAAATCTTAGGGACTCGGTCCCTTATCTAAATTTGATCATGGGCCTACACATAAATAAATAAATAACAATATTAGGATACCTACTTCATTTTTTATGTCACTCTAACATCTACACCTATCTTTTTTAATCTATTCCACCCCTATTACATATATTATTTTACCTCTCGCAATCACCCACACCTATCCCTCACACACATCATGCCTTCCTCACAAATGACTACACTATCTATTTAACCCCAACCCTTAATACAGAATTTTGAACACCTAAAATAATTTTATTAGATAGCTTCCACTCTTATCTACACCTTTTTTTGGCCTACCACTATACCCACCCCTTCACGCATACCATCATTTGTATATTTGGCACAACTTTTCCAATCTTCAACACTTTCAATAACTTCATCCACTTTATTACTTTTTCAATTAGTTTTGACCAACTTTAACCTTTTACACCCATTTACCAATTTTTAAAACTCTCACTTCAACCATTTTATCATTTAAACCTTTTTTTAGCTTTTCACTACTAAAATATACTTATTACACCAACATTCCTACTTTAACACAATTCTACCAATTTTCCTCACAACTTTAACCTCTTTTTACTTATCTTCAACCTTTTACCAAGTCTTTCCACCAATCTGTTAGCTATTGATGGTTCTTTGAATTTTTAATGGTCTATTAAGGACCTTTTTATCCCTAGGTTCAATTAGTGATGATCAGGTTGAACCATCATTGATCACTATGTATGATCGTCAGTGATGTAACTCAAACCCTCAACCTCCCACAACCTCTAAAAATCACCTAAATACCCTAATTTATTTGCCTAACATTTTACATAACCCATTACACTCCTAATACATCCTTCCCATCTCCATTTACCCACTAATTTGTCTACTAACAACAAAAACCTAAACCTAAGGCATCATGGCCTAGGATAACTTTCAAAAAACCTACCCCACTAATTCAACCTACTCAAATGTCATTTTCTTCCAACACATTCGACTATACTATCAAATTCATAACAATACTTACCTCATTCCATAATCAATGTCAAGGTCAAATCCCTTATCCAGCTACTCAGCCATGCCCTCATCCAACCTCTATCTGGTCAAACCTCAACCTCTTCAAACATGTTATCACCCATTCCACTACTACCAACTCAGCATGCTTACCACACAAATGAAAAATCTCCCAAATTACCTAAATCACATATGCCAAACAAGTCAAAATGGTAAAAACACATTCACATTTTACTTTTATCTTATCAAATTTTTAGGGTTTTCCTAACCACCAATAGTCAACCCTGGGGAAACCCCTGACCATCGATGGTTAGGGTCCCACTTTTTAACTCTACCTCACTACCAATATTTTTGAAGAACTACATCTGGCTTGAATTTATTTTGGATATTATGTCCATGGAACTATGTAGGTAGCATCCACTTACCTAGTGCATATGGAGTCAACTTAGCCATTCCCAACCATTACACCACATCCACCTCGACGTTGGTCATTTTTTTGACCTAGACCATTTGCTTATTTTGAAACAACTTTGCATGGTCATTTTGACCATAATGACCAACCTTGCCATGTTTAACTCTTTAAGTTTGCACCACCTCTTACATGACTTGACTAATTATGTTATTTCATGGGAGCAATTCCTACCATAGATACTTGTGACCAACACTAACCTTGTCTAGATGGGTTGATAGGCCTGACCTGATCAACTATGACTAATGTTATGGACTAGTTACCCCTATCACATGTCCCTCTAAAATCATGATTATTTTTACCAATATTGGTAATTTTAGTCTTTGCATGATCTTGACTATTACCTTTAATCATATTTTGTGCACATGTTTGCATCTCAAATGCCTAACCTTTTTATGTCACCCACCTTATGCCTACCCATTTACCATTTATCAAACCTTGACATGATTTCACTTTTGCCTCATCCACTCCTAGTTTGAATGGGAACACCTCCTTCCATACTCAGGGCAACCAAACCTTGATCAATAATCTATTTTTATTTTTTAGCTTATTAGATCAAAGCTGCATAACAAAAAAGGGTAAAATATAGACACTCAAAAATTGCACATGATGGCTTTTGATGTTAAAATACCTTTTGACCCTCATCTAACCTTATGTCTAGTGGACCACCTATTCAATTAAACTCATTTACCAACTTGACCCTATCAAACCCCTAACTAAACACATTTGACTAAACCATTTAATTCACCCCTTTTAATTTGCTTTAATCTATTTTTTTCTAGCCCCTTGACCATTAATAGTTAGCCTAACTATCGATGATTGGCCTGACCTTTGGCAGTCAAGTCTTAAAGCCTAATTTAAATTTCTAAAGCATTGATATCTTTGTGTGATATAAGTATCTCCCTAAATGGCAACTTGATTTTAAAACTAGCTTTAAAATGTCATGAATTGGTAACTTTATCCCCTATTAAACTAGTAACTTCCTCCATCCTAATTAGCAACTTCATCCTATAAAAGGAGAAGAAGAGGAAGTGAAATGGATCCAAAATCCACAATCCAAAATCTTACATCCAATCTCTCTTGCATACATGTATCTAGCATCCTTTAGCAAGTAAGCAACATCACCAGAGACCCAAAGCTCTATCAGAATCACTTTCAAAAGCCAAATTACTATCACTTTGGCTAAATTTATTTAGCCTTCCACTATAAAGTTTTAGGTATATTTCACTAATTTTCCTTGATTTATATTATTTCTAAGCTTCATGCCTTGTCAGAACCATCAAGATATTATTTTCCACCCCTCAGCCTCATAATAGACCTCTATTTTCCCAAACACCTAATATGCACCTTATTTTTTGATCATTTATAGAATTATATAGGTAAACACCAATATTTAATTTAATTATCAATGGTTACCCAATGACTGATGGTTAGCTTAAACCACTGATGGTCACTTTGGCATAAAAATACAACAAGCTATTTTTAGCCCCGTGACCCTAGTCAAACCCAACTTTCTCTCTTTTTGCCTGATTATAGTACCTTTTTTTATTTTTTAGACTAGACCTTGACCATTTTAACATAACTATTGATCGACTTTGCTACTTTTGGTTAATTTTTTATTAACTAGAATTCTACTTTCTTTGAATTACATTTCATTTATCTTATGCAAGTAGATATTTTCTTTATCATTTCTAACTTAATTATTATAATAGTGGGTTGATGGCCTCTTAGCAAGCAATATACTTCTTGGATATAGCTCACACTACGTATTCCACTCATCCATCCATCTAACACCCCCTTTTTCTAGTGTTTTTCTTATCTATAGGTTATTCCTTCCTATCCAAAGAGGAGTTCCCATCAGCATCTAGACTCATGCATAGACTTTACCAGGTATCCTTCTACACACCCTATTATTAGTTTCATTATTTACTTTTAAAATTAATAAATGAGTGGAAATTAACTAAAATAGAGGGATTTGAGAGATAAAGGATCATGGGATTTCATCTCTCTAGAGATGAAAAGTATCCATGAGAACCATGCCATGGGTAGAACTATGATACCCATATTTAGGATTGGGTTATAATTATGACAGTTAATCACATGGTTTTATGTTGTAATCAATTGTCCTCAAAGGGGAGAGGGATAGATAGGTGAAGTTTAAAGTCTCATAAATCAAAGGATGAGCTTAAGTTAGATAACAAAATAAGTTTGATCCCTTTTTAAAAAATAAAGGATGCAAATCTGAAGCATTAAGAGGCTTAGGTTATGTTTTGCCTTCGAAAAAGGACAAATGATAAGCATATAATCCATACTTATGGTTTATGATGTAGGGTCCAAGCCAACTAAAATCAAACTTGCCTCTTTTGCTTTTCTCCATGTTGGTTTTCCTTTAAGATAAGGTCTCTAATATTGAATTCTTGTTCTCTTAGGTGTTTATCATATGTGTGTTTGATTCATTTTTGGTAGACATATAGATGGTTAAGCACTACTAAGTGATGTTCATCAAGTAACTCAAGTCATGTTAGTCATTCTTGATGATAGTCGCTTTTGAAGATGATCTCTTGTAAATATATGTAAAGAGAGGGAATTTGGAATTCGAGAGGCAAGATTGCCTCTACTCTGAAGACTAGAGAAAAATGAGTAGCACCTGTAGAGGTATGAATGCTAGTGTGATAGGCCCATAAATTGAAAGGGATGTGTAAGTGTTAATCCCAACCTGAAGCATTAATGACTTTAGTTAACATTTTTTAAGGATTTTGTTAGAGGCTTCCACCTATTTACTTTCTTATGGATGGTAAGGTGAGGAAAAGCTTAAATTAATGTTAAATTCATCATAAATACCTTAGAATTTCTTGTTCTTAAAAGATTTAACATTATCAGTGATGATCTTATGGGAAACACTAAAATGATATATGATGTGGTGGATGATGAAGTCAACAATCTTTTCAGCTTTAGTGGAGATGAGAGGAATGTCTTCTAACCACTTGGTGAAATACTCGGTGGTGGTAATAATGGATTGTTGCCATTATGATGAATGAGGATTGATTTCCCTAATAAGATCAAGGCCCCATTGTGAGAATGGCTAAAAGTCTTTTGATACTTGAAGGCCATGGATAGGTGTGTGGTGTAAATTAGTATGTTTTTGATATTTGCAACACTTCTTTACATAATTGCAATAGTCTTGGTTGAGGGTAGGCCAATAGTAGCTGAGGCAAAGGATGTGTTTAGTAATAGCTAAACCATTAAAGTGTCCCCCACATATTCCACCATGCATTTCCTTGATGGCAAGGGAAGTTTGATTACTATGAAAGCAATGGAGGAGGTTTTCAAAGACATATTTAAAAAGGATTCCCCCTTGTATGGTGTAATAAGAGGTACTCTAAATAAAGTCTCTTTAAGCATTCTAAGAGAGGTTAGGAGAAATGATACTGAGGTTGAGGTAATCAAATGTTTATTTGTACCATATGTCTAATTGAGATTTATATACATTACAAATGGAAGGAATGTTATAATGGATATAAGATGGGGTGACAAAGTGATGAATAGTAACAAAAAGTTTAGAGTTGGGAGGTTGAGATGGGATTTGGGAAGCAAGGGAAGCCATTGTATCCATAAACTTATTGGTAGATCATAGAACTGATTGGATAAGGTAATGATTGAATGATGCTAAGAGTACATCTATGAGTTATTTATACTTTAGTAAGACATCATTTTTTCATTAGTAAGATCTATTAACCTAGTTAACCACAAGTTAGGAATCACTGAAGACATTGATCATCTTGACTCCCAAGGCTAGAGTGGTTTGGAGACCTATAACTAGGGCTTCATACTCATCCACATTGTTGGTGCACTCAAAGTCAAGTATAAATCAAAGGGGAAGAGGTTTACCATCGATGGGAATGAGAAAAACTTTGACACCCCTACCTATTGGCATTTGGAGCCATCAAAGAACATGGTCATTTGGTAGTTGGGGTCCTCTTGATAAAGAGTCATGATGGACTCATCTGGAAATGAAAGAGGAAGAGGTTGGTTATCTAGTAGAGGGGCTTCATCCAATTGGTTATAAATCACTTACCCTTTAATTGACTTCTACTGAAGGAACTCAAGATCAAACTTAGCTAAAAGCATGAGCCACTTAGCCATACGCTAGTTTTGGTATAATTTGGAGTGTATGTACTTGAGTGGGTTAGTGTTAGTGATGATGAAGGTATTTTTATTAATAAGGTATTGGTGAAGCTTGGAAGCCATAAAGACAAGGGTGAGGCAAAGTTTCTTGAGATGGTAATACTGATTCTCATACTCTATATGAATTCAACTTATGTAGTAGATGGTTTGCTCTTTATTTTTCTCATCATGGTGAGTGAGCATTACCCCTAGTGAATGGTCAGTGGTATAAATGTAAAGGTATAAAGGTTGATCTTCTTAAGTATGTGTCAAGATAGGTGGAGAAATAAGGTATTTTTTAAGTGAATTTAATGCTTGTTAGTAGTCTTTAGTCCACTTAATGGAGGTGTCTGTTTCAAGGAGATGGTGAAAAGGTTGACATCTATTTGATATTGAGATATGAAATGTCATATTGATTAGAGCTTCCCCTATAGGCTATGTATTTTCTTAAGGTGGGTTGGAGGTGGTATTTCAAGAATTTCTCTGACTTTGGCATGGTCTACTTCAATTCTTTGAAGAGAAATAATGAAGCCAAGGAGCTTTCCAAAAAGAACCCCAAACATATATTTCTTGGGGTTAAGTCTGATGTAGAAGTGGTTAAGGTGTTCAAAGATGATTTTTAGGATAACTAGGTGATCTTTGTGATGTTTATATTTCCCAAAGAGATCATCCACATAGTCCTCTACAATTTTATGGATTAGGTCATGGAAGATGTAGGTCATGGCACGTTGGTAGGTTGTGCGAACATTCTTTAAATTGAAGGGCATGACTTTGTAGTAAAATTTTACCTATGAGGTGATGAAATAGGTCTTATGTTGATCTTTGGGAGCAATCAAGATCTGATTATATCTCAATAAACCATCCATGAGAGATAACATCTTGTTCCAGCCATAAGATCAAAAAGTTGGTCAATGCTAGGTAAAGGAAAGTCATCCTTAAGTAAGTGAGGTTAAGGTCTTGAAATTTGATATAGAGGTGAATTCCCCCTATGGGTTTTGTAATGGGAACTATGTTATAAACCCATTGTGGATAACCAATGGGTTAGATTAAGTCCATAGATAAGAGACATTGAAGCTCTTCTTTGACTAGAAGGGTGATATGAGGGTGCATTTAGTGAATCTTTTTCTAGACAGGCTTAACATCAAGATGAGTGATAATGTTATGAATAGTGATACAAGGGTAAATATTTGGCATATCTTGATAAAACCAATAAAATGCTTTGCTTTAATCATAAATGAAGGAAGGGAAATCCTATTATTCTACAAAATTCAAGGATTATCTGATCTTGACAATGTGGGGGTTATCTTGAGTACCCAAGTTGAAATAAATGGTAGATCCATTCAACATGGTTTAGTTCTCAAGAGGAAGATATTTATGGATATAATAATCCCTGACACTAAGGTAGGTGATAATGGAATCATTGTCCTAACATTGGATGATGTTGATGGTAGGAGAATCATTTTCTACCATTTCAGGATAGATGAGAGGAAGGGTTTTAGTTATGCCATCATTTTGATAGGTCAAGGGGACCAAATAATGGTATTGATAAAAAAAAGTTGGATGGGATGATATAAAATTCCTTAGACTCATAAGGAGATTAGGTTGGTAAGGATGGGATATCCTCATCAATGGTGGTGATAGGTTTTGGTGAGGTGGGTTCTTCTGGTAGTTTGAACCCAAGGCTAAATATTTCATGAAGTTTTTGATTTTTGATTATGGGTAACTCATGAGGTCCATCTTCATAAATTCTAAGGCCAAACCCCTTCTAGTCACACCTATAAAGGTATTCTTTGGCAAATACAAGTTTGTTGACATATGAAAATTCAAAGGTGAATGGTTAGATATGAGGGGTAGTAGTGGTAGAAAGAAGTGGATGATTAAGTCCCCCATATATGAAGCTGGTTTGATGATTGGGTGGCATGAAAGGGATGATGGTTCTAATGTTAGGGTCATAACTAGGATTTTGGGTGAGGTTCCCATGCTCTTGAGGAGTATGGAAATCATTTAAGGCTAGAAGATGGTATTCCCTAAGTGAGAGATGTTGGAATGTGGGTTCCAAGGGGTCCTCTACAAGGATCTATGAAGAAGGGATGGATGAGCTTGTTGAAGCTTCATTAATTATAGGGGTGGATTTTTTAGTACTTGGTGGTGAAGTGGATGGATGAGGAAGAGAACATAATTAGGTTGGTACATCATACTACAAGATGAAAAAAGACTTGGGTCAACTAGTATGGTGATGACATGACCTTTATCCTCAAATTTGATGAAATAATGTAGAGTGGAAGGGACACAACTCATAGCATAGATCTAAGGGCATCCAAGTAAAATGTTGTTTTGAAAATCACCCTCTACAATGTAAAAGAGTTATAGAATGGCGTGAGGTCTAAAACGAATATGGAGAACAACTTTTCCCAAGGTAGTGGCCATAGTCTTATTGAAAGAGTGAAGAACCACTATAGTTTTAGACATGATGTTTTTTGTCAATTCAATTTGGTCATAGGCATGGGAGGAGATAATGTTGATACTATCCCTTACATCAATCATCACCCTCTTGATGTGGGTTTGGTTGATGTATATCATGATAAATAGGGGAGGATTAGGATCCTCAAGATGTACAAAAGGTATTTTTAAATTCTTAAAAGTGACTAGGGTGGAAAGTTGAATGGATTTGATAAAGGATTCAAGGGTTTAAGGATATTAGTTTAAACCTCTATGGACTGTAGAATCTCTATCAGTGTTTGATGGTGAGGAGGTGAGGTGTTGATTAATTCATAAAATATCATCTTTACTGAGGTTTGATGAAGTTGTTTCAACACTACACACTGAATGGATTCAGAAGGGTTGGAAGGAGATGCACCCAAAATGGATATTTTGGGTTTAGGTAATGGTGAAAGTGTTTGGGTTTTATTGGAAGGTTGAGGGGTTGAAGGGTATGTCTATGGTATGGACACTTTAACTTTTCCCTTATCTTTTTATTTGGCCCAAAATCAGGTAACCATATGAATGGTGTGGATAAGAGGAAGTGTTGGTTTAGGTTGTTGCTTTGATTCCTCCTTAGTCTTAAGTGAGAGTGGGGGAGTGGGTAGATGTTGGATGGTTCAAGTTGGTAGTTGGGTTGGTAATGGAATCAAGGGAGGTTCATCTGATAACAAATCACCCTCATCCCATAGGCTATGGATAAGTTTTTGGAGAGATTTACAATTCTTTGTATCATGTCTTGGTGTCTTATGGTATAGCCAAACCAAATTGTCATTGAACCAAGCTAGTTTAATACTTGAAGGTTCTAATGGCTTGATGGGTGGTAAGGTTATAGAATAAGTTTGTAGTAACTTTTGTATAATGGTTGAATAAAATTCAATTAAAGGTGTTGAGGATTTTGGGTTTTTAGCTTTAGGAGTGGGAGCCTTCTTAGGAATAGGATTTACCATGAAGTTGGAGGTGGTGGGATGGTTTTGGTAGGTGGTTTCATTTGGGATTGTTTGGTTATTGTTGGTTTGGAGGTAGAAGATTTAGAGGTGGAGGTTTAAGATTTGGTGATAGATGGAAAGGTAGAGGTGGCTAAGTTAGTCAAAAATCATGGGGATTTCGTTGTCTTGGTGGAGGTAGGTGTAGGTAAAATAAAAAGAGAAGGTTTTTCTAGAGGAAGAGTAGGTAATGGGGATAGTATATGGATGGGGTCCTAAAATTTAAGGTAAAAGAGAAGGGGTGTTATGGGTCTAGTTGGAGATGGTTTTGGGGGTTCCACCTTTTTGATAGGTTTAGTTAGAGGTTTCTTTTATGGACTCAATGTGGTTAAGTCCAACTTCAAAGATGGATGAGCCAAACTAGGAGTAAGAAGTATTCCTAGATTCTTGATGGGTTTGGTAAAAGAGGTATAGGGTGATTTAGAAATTTTAGAATGAGGTGGGTTGGATGGTTCCCCTATAGTTTTGGAAGAAGAATTATCTAAAGAGGGGGTTGAGGTAATGATAGGTTTGAGGGTAGATTTAAGTGAGGTTAAAGGTTCTTGTTTATTTAATAACATATCCCAAGACGGTGCCAAAAGGTGGCCCTATCTAGATTGGGTTCAGAGGTAAACTCTGGGTTTATACCAATCTAGAAAAAGGTATATAGATGGGTTTGATTCCTCGATCATTGGTTTCAAATATCAAACCCATAGGTTGAGGTGAGAGAATAGTTTCTTCACCTTTGTCTTAGGTGGAAGGTTTGATAGTTGAGGAATATGGTGTCTCTTTGAAAAGAATAGAGGAGATGATCTCTTCCTTTAGAGTGGTTTACAAAGGAGTGGTTGGTTCTATGGTAGGTTAAGAGGGTATGGTTTGTTTAGATGTAAAAGGGGGGTGGTTACTTCCCTTGTTTAGATGTCCAAAGGGAAGAGTAGTGATTCCACTAGTTCCATAAGTGGATTGGAGGAATAAGTGGTTTATGTAATGGTTTCCTCCATTGGTATTTCTATCAAAGGAGAGGTGGTTGGGTCAATGGTTTCTTTAATTGAAAGAGAGGGGGTTTCTTTCTTTGTTCAGTTGTCCAAAGGAATAGAATAATATTCTACCACTTCAATAAGCGAGGTGGAAGAAGAGGTAATTGAGATAATGGTTTCCTCAATAATAGGTTCAATGGTAACAACATTAACCATGTGTACCTCATTAGTGTGAGATGATTCTGGTTGGCTATGGTCATTGTTGGTGGAAGGAAAATGGTCAAGAAAAGGTTTTCATAAGATGTCTAATTATTGGTTTGGAGGTTCATTGGGATTATCTAATGCAATTTCACCTTTGTCAATCATATTTTGGACAATAGATTTAAAGGTATTGCACCTACTCATATCATGTCTAATGATGTGATGGAAAGCACATAGATCATTTTCATTGTACCATCCAGTTGTGGGGTGAGAGGAATTAAATTATTGGGATGGTTTGATAGGTGGGTGTTGGATGAGGTTAGTGTTGATGCAAAAAAATGCACCTAGGGCAAGGAAAACAAGTTCCTGCCTTCTCCTCAAAAAATGGAAACTCCTCTCTCGCCTGTGGGATGGGGAAGTAGGAGAGGAGAGTCTCTAGATAAGGGCTAGCTCCCTTTGATATATCATGTTTGTTTCAGCAAGTGCAAAATATAGGTTTATATATATATATATAGCTATGTAAACTGGAGGGATGAAAAGGGAGAAAGATACAGGTAAACAAACTACTCTAAGGAGGTGATACACCAAAAATAGGTTAACCTTCACACATCCACACTCAAAATCAAACAAAAACAACAAGACATACACTTTAGGCTTGGCAAAAGGACCAGACTGCAAGAGAAAGACAGGGAGGTTCTCATGAAAACACAAAAACAAAGACTCACCAAGGTGCTGTACAATACACACTGTAAGTGACTTCTCCTATTTTATACTTCCAAAAAGAACTCTTCTCCTGTAAGCTTCAAATTGGTGCCTTGTAGATAACTGGTCTACTAGTGTTGAACCTGTGAGAGCATCAAAGATAATGACTAAACACAAATAACACTCAGAACATACACAAAATATCTATCCAAGATGGAGGAAAAACTGTATTTTTTATTGATTCAGGTGGAAATTTTATCAGAGCTACGCTTTGTAAAATTATGGAAGATGATTACAAATGACCAAGTTCACAAACTTATATGTAAAATCCAAGAGGAGACTCATTGGCACTTCTTGCTTGAAAGTGGGCATCATGTCTCATTGGGAAGAAGAAAAATATTGTTGCCGATGTCATCCTTCTAGAAGAGGCCTGCTAGAACCATG